>OY751318.1:3129074-3254074 GCA_963564615.1 Rhorus exstirpatorius | reverse complement strand
AATTTCTTACCATTTTGAAATTTCAGTTTTTGAAAATTTTTTAATTTTGAAAAATGAAGGAAAAATCGTTAATTTTGGACATATTTTCGTAAAAACGTTCTATATCACAATTAAAAAGTTTTCAGGGCATTGAACTAATAGTTTCGTAAATGCAACCTTTACAAATTTCTGAAAACCAAAATTTCAAAATGATAAGAAAATTTTTTAAAAATTCATGTGTAGTCAGAAAAATCAACGAATTCATTTCACATAACAAACAAAAACATTCCTTAAAAATTTGTTCAATAATGCTTTGTTTAAACAATTTATTGATATCTTATGGGCATTATTATTATTAAAAAGTAATCTTCTTATCGTCTATATTGTGGTTGAATTTTTTTTTATTTTTATCTTATCATGAAGTATGCAATATTGTCGACGAAAGTCACTTTTGGTTGGGAAGGTACGTCCGATACATCCTTAAACGTCGCCGTTTTTCAGTTATTTTTTAGGTGTCGAAAACTAATCCTAAAGCTTGTGAAAAAAAATTTCTTTCGTTTTTCCATGATAAATGTAAAGAAGATAGTGAAACCTGCATTCTCGTTATTTATAAAGTTTCGTACAATTTTTTTTGCGACAGTATTGCAGTTGTAACATGCTTATATTAGGTTCATGTCATGGGTGTGTGTGTGTAAGAAAAATCGGAGAATCGAATTTTTAATTTTTACCCACGTCTAGTGGTCGTATCCATTCAAAACTTTGAAAATGTATGTAATTCCGATGACAATACAATGATATGAAAAATTGTTTAATTTAAAAATATAGTTTGAAAAAAAAAACTAAAAAACACACTCAAATTTTTATTTAATGCACTAAAAAGTATAAAATAAAATATAGTTCGAAAAATCTAACAAACGCTTCAATGCACTAAAAAGTATTGAATAATTTAATTCACTATGAGATGAGTCAGCCAGTTTCGCTTAATTTAGCTAAGTTGTATCAAAGGCGTATACCTATGAACTATATCTGGGGCATTCCATGCTAAGTCAGCCACTTCTGAACCTTACCATTTTTTGTCCATTAAACTCTGAACCTTATGGATGTATGGGCCATACAGTCATAACGAATAAAAATTTCGGTGAAAATTTCAAGTACTTCGCGTTGAAGCAAAAATATGAAAAAACTAACCATTTTGAAGATGATAATAATATCGATTTCCAATAATAACAATGCCGAAAAACTATTACAAAATTGTTTAAACAATAAATTATTGAAGAAATTTCATGTAAAAATGTTTTTTGATTGTACATAACAAATTCCTCGATTTTTCTGAATACATCTGAATTTTTCAAGAATTTTCTTTTGTTTTTTTGTATATTTGTTTTCTAAGAATTTTGAAAAACTGTATTTATAAAAGTATTCATTTGATGATCCGGATAGTTTGGGAGTGTGATATAGAACCTTTGTACGAGAACATATCCAAAATTCACCACTTTTCGTACAATTTTCAAAAACAAAAATTAATAAAAAACCATAAGAAAATTCTTGAAAAATTCATCATGTGTATTTAGAAAAATCGAGGAATTTGTTACATATAATTGAAAAACATTTGTACAGGAAATTTCTGCAACAATTTATTGTTTAAACAATTTTTCGATACTTTTGCGGCATTGTTATTCTTGGAAATCGATATTATTTTCATCTTCAATATGGTTGATTTTTTTCAGATATTTGCTTTAACGCGAAGTACTTGAAATTTACACGGCAACTTTTATTGGTTGGGACTGTACGGCTCATGCATCCTTAAATGATTTTTCAATGGTCTATAACTCGCCAAAAATGAACCAAATTAAACCTTTTTTCAAACTGTTTTTTACCGTACTGTTCCAAGGTATTTTCATAAAAAGAATTGATATTCGTCTTGTCAGTTTTTTTTTTTAATTTCAAGCCGAAAATCATTTTTCTTAAAAACTTGGACGTTTGTATTTTTTTTTTAAATTCACAAAAAAAATTTGATTAATTTTCAGAATTTCAAAATGTTTTGTTTTCTTGTGAGCGTATTATCATTCCTTCAATCCTAAAAAATTTGCATCATATTTTCATCGCAATCAACAGTAAATTTAACAAAATTTAAAAACCACTAAATTTATATTTAGTGTTTTCAATTTACTATGTTTATTTTTTCTCGCGTTTAAAAAGTTTACATATTCTAAGTTCTTTGAAGTTAGAGTAATTTTCACAATCAAAGAGCCATCTTTGGTTGGTTTTCAATGAGTACAAAAACTGAAAAAAATTTAAGTAAAAAAAATGGTAAGATTCAGAAGTGACTGACTTGGCGTGGAATGACTCAGGTATAGTTCATAGGTACACGCCTATCATTCAACTTGGCTAAGTTACGCGAAACTGGCTGACTCATTTCATGGTTTGGTATGAGTTCTTACACCGACTCCCCTGAAGGTTGCGAGGTCCCAACATCATCTACACTTGGTCTCCTCTCGTATCCGTTTGTCCCCGGTTCGATCCCCGCTGCCGGAGCTTGTCGCGCACCCGCTAGATGTCAGTACCTGGGACAGAAACAGTCGTAGTTCGTACGCCCTGTCTTTGGAGCTACGTCCGAGCCCGTTTGTGCTTTTACCATTTGCTGTGCTACGGCAATGCTTTGGGTTTAATCCAAACCCAAACCCTTGGTCTCCTCTCGTATCCGTTTGTCCCCGGTTTGATCCCCGCTGCCGGAGCTCGTCTCGCACACGCTGGATGTCAGCAGTTTGGGACAGAGGCAGTCGTAGTTCGTACCTCCTGTTTCTGGAGCTACGTCCGAGCCCGTTTTGCTTTCATCAGCCGTGCTACGGCATCGGGAATCGAACCCGACACATCTTCCCAGCCTTTCGGTCACCAAACCAAGGCGCTGGTTTCCTTTGAGCCTCCTTTTTTAGGTGGGTTCTGGACCACCGGGGTCATAGAAAAAGCACTGAGAAAATTTTTCCATTGATGCCGACAGTGGGAATCGAACCCGGACACATCGCGCGCCACCGCGTGCGAGCCGAGCACGCCACCGACTGCGCTACTGCTCCCCTCCGACTCATTTCATGGTAAATTAAATTATTTTATACTTTTTAGTGAATTGAAGCGTGGTTTTCAGTTTTTTTAACTATATTTTATTTTATACTTTGTAGTGTATTAAATAAAAATTGAAGTGTTTTTTCAGTTTTTTTTAACTATATTGTTTCATATTTTTGTACTGTCACAAAGACTGAGGATATTATACTGTCATAAAGACTGAGGATCTGTTTTGTAGTGTTCAATTTCCTACAAAAATATGTCTTAAATTTTAGAAATGGGAAGTGTTTTCGGTCAACAACCGGAAAGCGATGAAGCGACGGTGGAAAAGAAGGAGGAGAAAAAAAAAAAGAAATTGCGAAGAAAGAGGAGGAATAAAAAAAAAGGAAGGAAAATTTGGAGCGCCAAATCGCGGTGTTTCAAATGGAGCTCTCGCAGCAGCGAGCGATGAATCAACCACAGTAGCTCCTTACACCGCCAATCACGAAGACGGAACTGCTGCAGCTGGAAAACTCGATGCAAAGAGGGAGGCTGGAGCTGCTGAACCGTGAGCTGGAGGAGGCTTTAGCTGTGGAGAGCCCACGACGTAAGGCATTTTTAACATTATTATATTAGGTTCACCTCTCTCTCTCTCTCTCTCTGTGTGTGTGTGTGTGTGTGTGTGTGTGTGTGTGTGTGTGTGTGTGTGTGTGTGTGTGTGTGTGTGTGTGTGTGCGTGTGTGTGCGCGTGTGCGTGTGTGTGTGTGTGTGTGTGCGTGTGTGTGTTGCGCGCGCATGAAATTTCACCCACTTTTAGTGGTTGTATCAATTTGAAACATTACAAATGTATGTATTGCCCATGATTATACAATAATACGCTACAATCAAGCTGGTCTTAAAAAAAAAAGTGAATGTGGGTGTGTAAAAAAAACTAAAAAAGGCTTTAAATTGAAATTTGCAAATCGCTTCCTCGGAATTGCACACGCTGCTCGAAATTCCCGCTATGAGGCATTCTCCGTCAATTCAACCATTTTTTTTAATCCACTCGGATCTGTTCCATAATTGGTTATATAGTAGTACTACTTCAAAATTGCTCTCTGTGAATTTTTTCAGATTTGTCAATTAACTTTTTCTGGAAATGGTTTTTTTAAAACCCGTATATCATGGAAGCTTGAAGTCGGGCAAAAAAATTTTAACATAAAATAGTTATGTTTTTCCATGAACTATTTAATGCAATATTATATGTTATATTTTTTATGGCATCAAAAAGGTCATTTTCAGCGAAAAAAAAAGTAGAATTTTTTTTTTTTTAAAGCGATACCTTTGATTTCGTATAAAAAAATTATCTTCGTGGAACTCGAAATTCTTGCCGAGTTTTTACTCGGTTAAGGTACATCGGAGTTTTATTTAATTGGTTTTCTAAACAATTAAATCAAACTCAGATGGACCTTAATGTACCTTTCTCGGTAAAATATTTATAGATAATGAGCAAGTTTTCGATATTTTCCATCAATTATGTACGCAAAATGCATTTTTAGTACATTTATTGATATCGCTATCCCTATAAATTGAATTCATATAAAATTTGATACATCATTGTGTTTTTTTGTGACTTGCAGGGCGTTGAAGAGTGGCGGCAGGGCGGAGTCGGGCCAGGTGGTATCGACAGCGAGGAAGCCGAGGGCGAGACCGATATTTTAATGGGCCATATTGAAATTGAAATAAAACAAATTTAGTGAAAAGTACGCTCAAAGTATTTTTATTTTCCTACCTATTGCCCGACTGGAACCGTTAACAAATTAAAAAAAAACAGAATTTGACTGAATTAAACCCAACCAACTCAAATAAACCGAAAAAAAAATAACCCATTTGAGAACGCTGTGTGCATGCCGACAATTATCCACTTTTGTACACGAATGCAACGGTAAAAAAAATTGATATAAGATCTGGTGGACTCCCAAAATATTGAGAATCGTTCTAAAAATATTTCGAATGTTTCAAATAATGGGTAATTGTAATCGCTGTACGCTTAAGGAACTACGAATTAAAACAAAATTTAAAGATATGATGAACTCCCAAAATATTTCGTTCTACAAGTATTGTGAATGTTTCTAATGTTAAGGAACTACTAAAAAGAAAAAAAAAAACGAAAAAAAAAAAAAAGAAATGATGAACTCCCAAAATATTGATAATCGTTCTAAAAATATTTTGAATGTAATGCATGAAATGATCCGTAATTGTAATCGCTGTACGCTTAAGGAACTACGAATTTAAAAAAAAAAAAAAAGTAACGAAAGTTGGTTCGCTACTTTTGTAGCGGGTAGCGAAAAAAATTTCGCTGCTCGATACAAAAGTAGTAGGTAGCGAAAAAAATTTCCGATACTCAATACAAAAGTAGCGGGTAGCGAAAAAAATTTCGCTACTCGATACAAAAGTAGCGGGTAGCGAAAAAAATTTCGTTACTCGCTACAAAAAGTAGCGACCAAGAGAGGCATGTCGTTACATTTGGATCGAAGTAACTAGAAAATTTTCGTTACTCGTTACATATGTAGCTAGTAACGTGTATCGACCAGTTGCAAATTTGGACATCTCTGCGACTGGCAAGATTGCCAGTTTGCCGATTGGTCGAGTGAGCCTTGTGATGGCCGTTTTCAACGTCACGACCCGAGTGAGGTCGTCCTTTCCAGGGTAACGAGTACACCCGAACAACAGGCTATTTTAAAGGCAGGAACCTCTTATCCCTGAGTAATACGAGTAAGCGGACCTTGATTTTATGAGAGGGATTGTGCCACTTCGAAGTAGAAAGATACCGCTGAAAGAATTCCACCAACCATTGTGACCAAAAAATTTGAAACCACTGTTGAATGAGTTGCCACCGGATGAGCCACCCTTCTGGCGCATCCAAGAGATGCGATTCCGGGATGGTGTTGACAGCATGTCCGATGAGGAAATGCCCCGATGTGAGAGCGGAGAGGTCCTCTCGGTTGTCTGACACTGCGCTCAGAGGCCGTGAGTTGAGAACTGCCTCGATTTGAACCAAGAGAGTGGAGAGTTCGTTGAAAGTTAGCAGGGTGTCTTGTACCGTTCGCCGGAGATGATGCTTGACCGACTTGACTACACTACACTAGGTCAATAGTATTTTGAACATAGCAAACGAACCAAGACAAGAGAACCGCAGCCGATCATTCCAACCGAGGAACCATGAGCCGCTTGAGAAGAGCCAGCTGCGTCTTGGCGCAGACGGGTATGACCGAAAAGGTAGAGCCGGTGGTGTAGATCTCGAGATACACCGCCGCTGCTATCGTAAGTTAAGATGCATCAAAGAACCCATGAATTTCGATCGCGCATAATAGAGACACGTTTAGTCACCATGATATCGAGATTTAGGTCAACTCTGGGAGCTCCACCCTGAATGACTGCCACCGTTTAGGGAGTTAAGGTATCAAGAAATCATCCCATCAGATTTTATCGAGCCAGAGTTCTTAGAGGAGCATTTTTGTCTGAACGACAACCGGTGAGAGGAAATCGAGAGGATCGAATTGCACTACCTCCGAGAGAATGGTCCGTTTGATGTTTTTGGATCCAAGAACTTGAAGCAGTCTACACGAGGCTGCCAAGACAAGCCGAGAATTTTATTGCTGCAGTCCTCGGAGGAGTGGTTCTCCGAGAGTGAGCTGTCTACCGTGACGTGAGAGAGTAAGCCCGAATGATTTGATTGCCATTTTAGGAGCCGGAGACCGGCAGTCATAAAAATACCCACGAGATGTACCGAGATAGCAAAGAGCTCATCCAGAGTATCCACTCCGCCGTAGATGTCATCAACATACTGTCCCTTGATGAGTGGGAGGGCCACCAGCTGGAAACTTCTCGCCTATGTCGGCGATGAGCTAGAGCAGTACTTGTCCTGAATACAACGGAGCTGGCCGAATTCCGTACGTCACCGTGGTGAGCTGATATGGGACCGAGTTACCGTGAGAGTCAACCCACAGCAACCGCTGGAGGTTCCAGTCATCTGGATGAACCCGCCGGAATATCTCCGTGATGTCCGAAGCGAAGATGTACCGATACCGCCGGACCCACAAGAGAACGTCCAAGACACCAGGTTGGTGGTTGGCTCCCGTGTGTAAAATATCGTTTAGAGAAATCCCGGAGCTAGTGAGGCGAGAGCCATTGAAAACTACTCGGAGCTCGGTGGTGAGAGTCCCCCCGGAGAACGCCATGATGCGGGAGATAATACTCCGGAAAGGGTTCCGGCGTATCTGATGAGACTAGCCGCATGTGATCGAGTTGTTCGTACTCCCGCATGAACGTGGTGTTGAGTTCGCTGTACTGAGTGTCTCGAGAGAGACGCTGCAAGGTCCGAGTAACCGAGTAACGCTGCAAGGCACGAGTAACCGATTACTTCACCGGTAACCGCACCACGTACCACCCAAAGCTGTCACGAGAATTAGTGGCCGGGAAATGAGCTTCGCAGAGAGCTTCGTCTGGAGAGAGCTGCGTGCCGACCATCGAATGAACCTCCTCCTGAACCCAATACCTTGTAAGCAGTTCCTGTAGAGCGCTGAGGTCGCGATGACCACCACGTGACGGAAGTGCGTTGCCTCCGAAGGCGCAGCCAAGATCGGTTCGAGGACGTTTCACCCAAAGATCGTCCGTTGAGAGATGGGATCAGAGTCCGGTCCCTTGATGATTTCTTAATGATGCTGGATCTGGATTGATGATTTCTGGATCGATAAGTTGACCATACACGTCTGCCCCAACGATGAGGTCGATCGGGCCTGGCGTGAGAAACTCGGATCCGCGAGAGACAACCCTAAGAGATGAAGAAAGGAGACACAATCCAAGGTGAACGATGGCAGGATGGTCGTGAGGTGAGTAAGGATGTGAGCGGTGATTGGGCGTGCGCTGCTCCGAATGAGTTGACCGGAGGTTGGGTGTGACAACCACAAGTGGTTCCGCCGTGCGAGCAGCAGACTCTCATGATTGAGATTAATGAGCGTTGCCGAGAGACCCGCAGCTGTTCCGAGGCGAATATAATTTCCGATCCGGGAACGATGAGCATCCAGATCCGGGATGAGCCGAAGGGAAAGATCACCGTGGCCACATACGCGGCGAGCAGAACCAAGATCTGAGAGTGTGGCGAGGATGCCAAGGAGAGTCGCGATGAACTCGCCGATCTCGAGAATTGATCCGAGTGCGGTGTCCATGACTATGCAGGGAATCCCCCGCAGCGGAGCTGAAATCCGGTAAGGCAACCTTCGAGAGTAAAGGAGCTGTCCGGGCGGAGGGACGGTCCACCAGTGGAGGTCAATCCTCCATATGGAATATGGTGTGGTATTTATTGCAACACTCCTGGCACCACTTTATGCTATTACAGCCAAAGCGTTGTGCTTGTCGAGACAATGAAAGCACAAACGCGCTGAGACGATAAGCTGCCACCGCTGACCTGTCGAGAGTCATTTGAATTTCTGACAGGCCACGACGTAGTGGTCTTGCAAACAATGAGAGCAGAGGTACGCCTGCCTGAGTGGAGCCGTGGTCACGTGAGCCGTGACTTAAGGTTGTTTAGAAGAAAATCACGTCTTATGAAAAAAATTTGAAATTTACGCAGTGTGTAATTGAACATTTGACCTATGTCTCTGTAAAATTTCAAGTCAGTTTGGAGCTTATTTACGGAGTAAAAAAATTGCAAAGTTGGGTACTTTTGAGGCCCAACTACATAGCCTCTAATGGACAGAGCCATGCGCGATCTCAATAAACTCGCGATATATCTAAGCGTGCCATTGAACTTTTGTTGAAAAACCAACCAAGTACTCTCTGAAATATTCCGCGTCGATCAGTACCAAAATCGTTAACCTTTGGAGAATTTCCTTGAAGATATTGTAACGTATGTATCAAAAATCGCATCAAAATTCACTCCGAGCGGGTGAGTGACTGACAGCGCCCAATATATAAGCATAAGAAAATCTCCCCCACTCTGATCAACTTCTAAACAACCTTAAGTTGAACGCCGAAACTGAGTGGTTCCAGATGGTACCCGTTGAGGAGCGACCGTGTGAGATAAGTAAGTGCCGGTGGTACCCAGCCCCAAGCTCTCGAAACCATGAATCCGGCAGGTAAGAAAAGTCCGAACTAACAAGGAAAGTATCAGATCTCCGGTCCATGGATTCTGCCCAAACTTGCAGATGTATTTTGTTAGCCCTAAGAATCAAGCTTCTCATCCGTAGTTCCATCCCATAGGCCTTTTTTGCTCACTTCATGACATAAAATACCATTCTTAGCTAATTTATCGGCCCTTCGCTACCGCTCTGTACTGATCCAGTCAACTTGGATTGAAACTTTGTCAGCCGATCATAAAAATGAATACTCCATGTGTAAATTTACCGTATTCAATATTGGTCGCTGCCACTAGGCCAATACACGCTACGCGCAAGCGTAGAGAGAGAGAGGGGGGGGGAGGGAGATAGAGAGAGAGAGATAAAACCTTCGACAAGATCATCGGGGCTTTTAAAGGATCCATAAGCATTGCTTGTTATCGATAAGCCGGAGTTCTTCTAACCTTGTTGAATCCTCACATGATGTATGCAGTCAACTGCGAGCATTCGATGCGTTATGATACACGGTCCCAGCTGCACTGCCTTCTTTCCACAGATTTAATCTGAATGTAAACCTGACAATCCCACGCAATTCATCACAGAAAAGTAATATGCGTGATTACAGTTCCGCACAGCAAAAACTCCCATGCAGCGCAACTTGATCCGCTCCAACTCTCACAGACATAACCATTGTCTGTTAGACTATGTAGAATTGGAGCGGACTGAGCTGCGCCACGAAAGAGTTTCGCTGTGGGGAGTTGTGCCAAGGGATAGTTTTTCTGTGTCAGAATGCCCCAGCAATTTATACATGTCGAACTGATGATGCATCAAGTTTTTCCATGCCGAGTTGGCAGTATGCCCAATTTTATGGGAGCAAGCCGTTGATGCATTGAGTTTTTCTGTACCAATTTGGTTATGGGCTGAGTTTATCTGGGTAAAGTCGCTTCATGGAAATTTTTTTTTACAGTTCAATGATGAGTCGAACTTTTCTGTGTTCAGTTGTTTATGTGTATGGCTTTTATGAGTAGAATTACATGGGTCGGGTCGAGTCTGCTTTCAGTGAGTATCTGGACAAACGAAGCTCTACCATTCCAACGCTGAGAAAAAAAAACATCAAGCTCAATATTATGAACAGACTATCGAAAAGCGATGCTTATGATTAATGATATTTATATCTCAGCGATCGTGCTTTGTATCCGGAATCGAATACTCAAAGTTGTTCACATAGATCACGTGAACACTCTCAAAAATCGGGAGACCTCATTGATAACATGTTATACCCATGGAACATTCTACAGTTCGCTGAGCTTGTTAAAGATCTAATTTAAAAAATGCAAATCATATTTTGTGTCCTAGTTGATAGATTGGAGCCTCTATGGTTGTAAGATAATGAAAACATTTCATAATTGTACGAAATGTTTTCGTAAAACAATATATCGCGTCAAAAATTGTTCAATTCTAGCCTGAGTACAGCAGTCACAATTCGAAGCTTTCACGTAGAAGTTACATAGTATATATGTATGTACACGTATAATGCTTTGCAAAAAGGAGCTAGATCCCCCAAAATACCATAAATGGTGTGAAAAAAACTTGAAGACAAGTACATTTCTTTGCGTCGTTTTGTCTAACTGTGCAAAAATATGTCAAGCACAAAAAGTTGTGAAATAAATTCAAATCATTGAACTAACAGTTGCCAAATACATCAAGCGTTGTTATTGTTTAATACGAAAAGTTGTTAAATAAATTTAAATCATTCAACTTACAGTTGCCAAGTACATCTGGCACTGTTATTATTTATATTTATTCCTAACCCTTTATAAGTCACAACGCCCGAAAACGATAGTGTGTACAACTTGTTTGACATTAAATATGTTCAATAGAGGTTTTATCGTCGTGTATATTTCTACTCGCGGAACGTGAATTAACTTGATGTTTATTGTTGATTGCCCTGACTACCTCAAATCATTTTTTTATTACCGCGTGTTATTTTGTTAAGATGGTGGTGCGGGAGGTTGGGCCTTGGAATGCTCGCAAAGATGGTGGATGGGTACGAGGGAAAGGAGTGTAACGTACTCACCTCGATGATATATAGTAATATAAAAATATAACTCGTTTCTTTGAATAAATTACTTGAGATTATTGACTATAACGTGGCGGGGCTCATAGTAGCCCATACGTCCTCGATATCACAGTTTGCGTGTTTTCACGTCCACGCCTCGATATACTTTGATCACCCGTCATCTCAATTTGACACCTCGTTCGCAATTCTTACGTCCGACTCTCACGACTGTTCGGACATGATTCTTCGGTTGTTTGTCTTTGCTCGCGTCATTAGACTCTCTCACTCTTTCTCCCTCTGCGCGCAAGCGCAGTTATCTTCGCAAATGTTCGCGAACGTTCTCACGTGACGTCGTTTACACATATTTGGTTCTCTGATCAGAGATGAGTAGGGAGATCAGTAACGCTCGTGTTTTCTTGGAACCTGCTATTTTGGAGCGTCAACGTGACACCTAGGCGGTCAACCGCCGAACTATTCTCATTTTTCGTGAGAACGATCTGGAGTCGCACTGCATTCAGTGGTTGTCAATCGCACGGTTTCGCCAGAGATTATCTCTGGTTTCGCTGTCGTGAATCCAATCCCTGCTGTGCTGACGATAATGTTTCCAGAGCTGATTATTCTTTTCCCCTTATACGTTGAGACGCGGCATCACAGACGAGATTCGAGAAACTTTATTGAAGTCCGTCGCTACACGGTCAAAATATTGTCAAATAAATTTAAATAGCGTATAAGATAAAATAACACGAGTAGCGAAGATCGCGAGACACCATCGTTCCTCGTCGTCTCTCCTCCCTTCCCGCGCCGTCTTTTTTCCAGAGTAAACGAAAAATAGCTTCAAGAAATAGCCTCGCCACCAATTCCCTCATAGCCCTTTCCAACCTCCCCGCGCCCCGTGACCCGTCGCCATCTTATAGCCGTCCCTGGGATCGAGAATACTCACCACGTCGTTGAGGACCCAGTCGATGAACTCTAGGAACGCAAACACCATCATCGGCGTAGCCACCGGGGAACGTACTTATTAGTAGAGTGACGGCGAGCGAGGGATTACACCACGAGATCAATCGGGCCGTCGATCTAAACGACGGGTTCGAGCGAAAACGTGTTCCTCGCCTCAGCCGTCACCCAGGACGTCAACTGGCACCTGTGGACCCTCGTCGACATGGCCTATCCCATGCGAGGCGAGGAAGCGTGGTGTCGAGAGCACAAGCACACGAGCGACTAACCCTATGTGCCGCAGACTGGCCAAATACTATAGCGAGGAGCCGAGTCGTCGGCCGGGCTCAGGATCAGCCACACTGAAGGGAGTTGCATCACGGGTCACCGAAGGCAGCACCGCATGGAGCATAGATGATTGGAGATGTCCTGTGCAATGCGCTCGTTGCGTCAACTCGCAAAAAGACCAATAATTCATCGATTCTCCATCTGTCCTTGACCTAGTTCCGTGATGCGCATGCCTTGAACCAAATTCTCCGTTCCGAAGCCGTCTATACAAAGAGACGACAAGATATCTCACTTCGACGAGAGCAGCGATTCCAAACGAAAATTTGCCATTACATCGAGCCATTGTTGAAAATCTATTGTAGAGTGAGAGAGTGAGAGAGAGTGAGAGAGAGAGTGAGAGAGAGTGAGAGGGAGTGAGAGAGGGAGTGAGAGAGAGAGTGAGAGAGAGTGAGTGAGAGAGAGAGAGTGAGTGAGTGAGAGAGAGAGAGAGAGAGAGAGAGTGAGAGAATGAGTGAGTGGGTGAATGAGTGAGTAAGTGAGTGAGTGTGAGTGAGTGAGTGTGAGTGAGTGAGTGAGTGAGTGAGTGAGTGAGAGAGAGAGAGAGAGGGAGAGAGAGAGAGAGAGAGAGATGAATTATCAAATTATCGAATTATCGACCACAAGACTTACGATCACCGGGAACACTTACGCAGTGAAAACGTGGTCACGATCCCGAAGCGTGCGAGGAAGTATCGCTTAACGTAGAGTGAGTGTGTTCCATTTCCCTTTTCCCCTGTACCCCTTTTCCCTTTTCCGTTTTCGCAAACTTGATTCGATTCGCGAGATAAGTTTTTGCTCGTGATCACGTGGTCGGCCATTTTGGCCCTTTGCTGTTGTATAATTTTCATGCGTGTGACGGCGTAGCGTGGTCTCATCCAGTTCATATACAGTGGACCCTCACACAGCTTACCTTCACACCGCTTACACAGGCGTGACAATGGGTTGGGTGGGGGCGCTAGCGCAGGGCTGGCGCTAGGCACATGCCGATGTATTGATATGTATAGCGATCAGAGATGAGTAGGGTCATCTCTGTAGCGATACGGCCCTGGCTGGACGAGAGAGAGAGAGAGAGAGAGAGAGAGAGAGAGAGAGAGATTCGCCGACTAAACGGAAGCCCGTGATTGGTACTTCACATAGCTTACATTGTCTCCGCATTATGTAAGCTGTGTGAGGGTCCACTGTATTTCTTTTTGTTACATTTTTTTCTTTAGCCTATTTGAGTTAAATTTTTGTTATCTCATTTGATAACCCGACGCGGGTAATAATCAACAAGGAAACTTTCCCAGGTGTCCCCTTCCGATTTTTATAAGCTTCGGATATGATGTAGTCCTTGATAAAATTAAAGACACGTATTTTTTTATACGTACTCTTAAGCCGATTCAAGGGGTTAAATTAGCCCCCAAAGTTAAGGGTTGCAGCTGGTAATTTCGCTGTTTCAGATAGAATCAGTGCTCTGATCGACATGAAACCAATTGCAAAATGTTTCGTATATTAAATAATGAAGATTTCTTGTCCCACTTTTCATGCAACCCTGTTGCGAGGGAGTGAACCACCCTTTATAACGTTTATTTTTATACATTATTTCATGTAACAAATCGGATTATTTACCGACTTTAATGAAACCAAATTGAAGATCACAAAAAACTAAAGTTTATGTATTACTGATTTTTTTCGAATAACCAAAGGGCAAAGGGTAAACTACCCCTCAGAAGGAAATTTTATTTTTTGCACTAAAATATTTTTATTTGATTGCAAAATGTTGCTGATTCTAAATAATAAAATGTGCATGTCCGAATTTCCATGCACCCTTCTCGCAAAAGAGTGAACCAGCCCTTAAAACGTTTATTTTTATGCGTTTTGTGATGTAAGAAAATGGATTATACACCTATTTCAATTAAACAAAAACCAAATTTATGAGCGCAGAAAAAAAACTTTACGTGTTTTTACTTTTTTTTCGATGAAACACAATAAAGGGGCAAACTACCCCTCGGAAACATTGCGGTGTGTCTCTCACTGATTTTGATGATCTTTGGATATGTTGTAGTCCTTGGTATGACAAAAGACACGTACGTCTTTATACGTGCCCTTAAGGATGTTCTGCTGGCATTTTTGAAAAATTAAAAAATATAGGAATTCAATGAAATTTTTTTCTAAGGTTCTTCAATGTGTTAGAAAACCCTATGCAAAATTTCAAAATTTTTTGCCACCGCATAAAAAAGTTATAATTTTTTCAAAACCGACGTTTAACCCGTGTTCTTACGGGGAAATCACAAAATCGTGGGGAACTTTTTTAAAAATTGTTCGAATTTAATGAAACTCCGGATATAGGTAGAAAATTACTCAACGGACAAACGGTATATTTTTATACAACGGTTAAGTCAATAATTAGGACTAAAATTAATAAAAATTGCCTTCGATTGCAATTTCTGCGCGCGCAGTCGGCCCGGTCACCAACGTCGCAACTGCTCTAGGGAGATACGAGCGCGCCAAATACGAACCATCGCGATACAAATCGATGTCGCGTTCCGTGTGAACGTTAATCGGGTTTAAATGATTTAAAAAAATGTATTTTATATTTTTTTGCCCTTTTCGAAAAAAATATGCCGTCATCGGAGAAAAGCTCATTAGGCAAATTTCAGGGTAATTTTTTTGTTTATTTTTTTTCTACAAAAAGGCCACCTGGAATTCGACTATTTTTTTCCTAATAGAGGAAAGGACGCAACTCCACAGGATTTTTTTAAGTTAGAAAGGGCATCAGTAACAAGGGAAAAATTGTTTTTTGTCAATTTTCTGTTTTTTCTTTTCATCTTTATCAATGGTCCGATGACAGCATATTTTTTTTCAAAAAAGGCAAACAAAAATAAAGAATTCGATTCGATCATCGATGACATCGTGACTGGTGAAATGAGGTTATGTGTGCACAAAATTCTTCGCTCGTACATAACCCATACCAATAGCATATATTCGTCATGTATACGTCCATGATATGCACGGATACAGTATCGTTGGTGAGTCAGTGTTGCCAACTTGTATCACCAAAATTTTCTAACAAGCAACGCTGCCGCTGTTCCCAAGCGAATTTATTTTTTCAAAATAATTGCGAAACCAATTTCTAAAAAAAATTAAATAATTTTTATGGGAAGTAATGACAATAATATATTATTTAAAAAATTATAACATCCCATAAGTCACCGAATATAATTTTAATAAGGAATTAAAAAACTTATTTTTTCGTGTTCAGGGATTGGAACACTGACGAAATCTCTGCCCCTCTCATGCCGCACAACCCCCGCTTACAATACCAGCAGTACATCCTTAAGCCAATTAAAAGGGTAAAATCATTCCCCAAATTAAGGGTTGCAGCTGGTAATTTAACCACTTTACGTAGAAGCAGTGTTATATAAATAAATGTTATTGTTTAAAAATTTTGATTAAAAAAAAATTCACATTAAAAAACTATTTGAAAAAATTACTCGGCGAGTTATGTAGAATGACTGTACGGACTATCTGTCACAAACTCGCCAAGTACTTCGTTCGAATTTCTTTTCTCAATGTGATTTTTTTTTCAATCAAAATTTTTAAACAATTACAAACAATAACAATAACATCTATATATTTAACAGGTGTTAAGCAATAACAATGCTACATGTACTTGGCAACTGTAACTTGGATAATTCGAATTTATTTGACAACTCTTTGGGTTGGACATCTTTTTGTAAGGGTAGACAAAGCGACGCGAAGAAATGTACTTGTCTCAAGCTTTTGTACACAATTTATGGTGTTTTTTAGGGGGATCTGGCTTCTTTTTGCAAAGCATTATACATGTACATACATTTTTACCATGTAATTTCTATGTGAAAGCTTCGAATGGTGACTACTATGCTCAGGCTAGAATTAAACCATTTTTGACGGGATAAATTGTCTTGCCAAAACATTTCGTACAATTATACAATGGCTTCATTATTTTAGATCTTCAGAGCCCCCAATCTAGCAACAAGGAAACGAAATATCACTTGAATTTTTTTTATCAGATCTTTAAAGTAGTTCTTGCGCGACCGGCGGCGGGGAATAAGCGGGAACGTAGGCGCGGCGAAGCGCGGTGAGCGGACACGCATGAAACAAGCGACAATCGGTTTGCTCCCGGGGCTAGAAAATGACGTTTTTTTAATTATAACGGTACGGTAAATAAATTTGAAATTTCATCAGAATATTCAATAATGTTTATTGCATCGATCCAACAAAGCTTCGTTCGCTCATCTAGTTTTTAAGTATCATAATTTGATAAGAGTAAGCACTCTAGCTTCGTTTGTCACTTTAGGGCCTATATCCACGGTGTTAAATTGAAAAAGTTTACAAGCACATATCTCCGGAACCAAACGGTGAAAAAATCTAAAACTTTGCAAGCATATGGGAAGTTCGGGTAGCCTCAGACGGCGGGTATCCCCGGACACTTGAAGTATGCAACAATAGAGTCAAAAATGTAAACAAAGTGACGCATATTAACGTGCCCCGTAGTGCATAGAAACAAATTTAAGTCAGTATTTTGGCATGAGCGCTGACCGGGTAAAATTTATCATCGGCAAGATTTTTCGTGCGCGCTCATCAGACTTCGAAGAAGGTTTTCATATAAAAGACGCGGGTAATACAACTAAACTTATTAGTTATATCAGAGGCCATTACATATGCTTTACGTTTATAACAGTTTTCCATTTGATTGTGTTTATAATTTGATAATTATCAATAATAATATGAGATAGGGATTATCGGGTAGCCCCGGACGCAAGTCTATCACGTACCTTCGGACATTTTGAAACAAAAAACGAAGAAAAATTTTCAAAAAAAATAGAAGAAATGAACAAAAAATGAACAGAAATGAACTAAAACTATCGAACGCGCTCCCATGAAGATCGTTATGAGGCTACGGGGATGTGTGGGGAAACCTTCGACGAATATTGGATTGAATGTCGAAAATCCAGCGATTGGGCTCACGAAGCCTCTGTCAACATTGAATCGTCGAATGTCCATTGGTATTATGATGTTTGTAAAGCTAAAGAACGATTAAATCGTCGTTAAAATGTGTGTCCGGGGCTACCCGCCGTTTTTCCAATTGCCCAAAATTGGATGGTAACGTTTTTCTGTTATTATATAATTCACACAATTGAAAAAAGTATCTATTGTTTTGTTAAAGTCATCAAAGAGATTCTGAAGATCGTAAATGGTATGATATTAAACGTTTAAACCTGTTATTTATATGTTTTTGATATACTTCATTAAAGTGTCCGGGGCTACCCGAACTTCCCCTACTATAAGAACCTCAACCTGTACGTTTGTCGTATTTTTATCAGTCTATCCAGATTTGACGAGTTTGCAAGAACCACCTTAACAAGCTTAGCAAACTCCAAAATGTTCCATGTGTACAACATATTACCAATGAGGTATCCCGATTTTTGAGAGTGCTCGCATGATTTATGCGAATCATTTTGAGTATTCGATTCTTCATACAAAGCACTATCACTGAGACATAAAAATCATAAGCATCGCATTGCGATAGTCTGTTCATAATATATTTATATTTTATATTTTTATAATATATATGGGACATTCTACGTCAACTCAGCCACCCCGTTATTTTTTTTGTCTCGAAAAAATTATTCAGCATGGGCATTTCAAAGGACAATATATCCATGAAATTTTACCGAAATTTCATCCTCCCACTATTGTTGGTTCTCGAGATAATGATTAATAAATTCTCAATTTTTAAAAAATCACAACTTCATAACGGCTGATCG
Source organism: Rhorus exstirpatorius (assembly GCA_963564615.1). Taxonomy (NCBI): domain Eukaryota; kingdom Metazoa; phylum Arthropoda; class Insecta; order Hymenoptera; family Ichneumonidae; genus Rhorus; species Rhorus exstirpatorius. Next base: position 3,235,856 of record OY751318.1, on the reverse strand, counting down.
GATTTAACCGATTAAAAAAAGAATCTTTTTTAATTTTTTTCGCCCTTTTCAAAAAAAAATATGCCGTTATCGGAGAAAAGCTCATTAGACAGTTTTCGGGAAAATTTTTCGATTTTTTTTTTCTATGAAAGGGCCAATCAGAATTGCACTCACTATTTTTTTTCCTGTTAGAGGGAGGCAATACGCAACTCCGCAGAATTTTTTCAAAATGGAACGGAGCATTAGTGAAGAGGGAAAAATTGTTTTTTGTTCATTTACTCCGAAAACTGTCTAATGAGATTTTATCCGATGATGACATATTTTTTTTCGAAAAGGGCAAACAAAATAAAAAAGATTCCTTTTTTAATCGTTTAAATCCGATCAGTTGTTACGATGTTATGATTTTTAAAAAATTGAGAATTCATTAATCATTATCTCGAGAACCAACATCAGTGGGGGGATGAAATTTTGGTAAAATTTCATGGATATATTGTCCTTTGAAATGTCTATACTGAATAATTTTTTCGAGACAAAAAAAATAACGGGGTGGCCGAGTTGACGTGGAATGTCCCATATATATTTTATATTTATATTTTTTTTAGCGATAGAATGGTAGACCTTCGTTTGTACCGATACAAACTGAATGCATACTTAACCCGACCCACGTAAATCTACTCAAAAAAACTGTACACATAAAAAATCGAACACAGAAAAATTCAACACATCATTGCATTGTCAAAAAAAAAAAAAAAAAAAGAAATTCCACGGAGTGACTGACCCGGACAAACATGACCCATAACCAAAATCAGTACAGAAAAACTCAATGGACCGTCGGTTTGCTCCGATAAAAATGGACACACCGCCAACTCGGCATGGAAAAACTTAACGTATCACCAATTCAACATGCCCGAATGTAGTGCGACGTCTTGGATCGTCGAGAAAGTGCGCTCTTTCTCGACGTTTACTACCTCCCCCTCCTGATCAGATATCTTACCAGCGTTTTTTACACTAGTTAATAAATTACATATTTGATAACGAAAATTCTCTTTCCGTAAATCTAACACAGCTTACATGTTCATAAACGATAAAAAAAAATTCTTCTCTTTTAACATACACCAGTATTTACGTCTCTTCAGTGTGATACGTGATTTTAATGTGATACGTGATTTATTCAAAGGAACATTTTCCGTCGTATTTTAACAATTCGGCAACATTTGATTTTGAGGTTTTTTTTTTAATTTTTCATAGCATAATGGCCTCTACCTTAAAGGCCTCTATATACTGTTTCACCGCGTTCAGCAATAACCTTCCGTCTCATAAACGCGGCTTCTACAGGATTTGGTAGTATATAACGAGAAGTTGGCAACTCTTTAACATATACTCCATCAAATTATCAGTTTGAATGACGTAATCACGTGTGCGAAAAAAACGGATGACGACGACGAAAATAAGACGAAGCGCTTGTGGCTCTGTGAAAATAAAGAAAAAGAATATCACCGATTCGCTTATAGCCACGGTGTTGATTTTTATCTCGATCGAAAGAGAAAAAAAAATATTTGTGTCAATATCATTACTGAAGTCCGCATAGTTCATCAATAATTAGAAAATAAGTTTCGTTGCATAGATATACTCCCCGTGTATAAGCAAAATGTGATGCGAGGCTGTAGTCCCTTTCGATATCTCGGTAAGGAGGGAATGTTCTTGTCTCGAGGCACGACCGTGCCGCTTGATGAAGTTTACTTGTCCAAATTTTCATGTATTCTTGTTGCAAAGGGGTGAACCACTCCTTAAAACTTTTATTTTCATACGTTTTTTGATGTATTAAATTGGATTATTGATCGATTTTAACGCAACAAAAACCAAGTAGAGACAAAAAAATGAAGTTCACGAGTTTTCTATTTTTTCGAATAACCAAAATAAAGGGGAATATTTTTTGCACTGAAATATTTTTATTCCATTGCAAAAAATTTCGAATGCTTAACAATTAAATTTATATGTTTGACTTTCCGTGCACCCTTGTCGCAAGGGAGTGATCTACCCCTTACAACATTTATTTTTAGACATATTGAAAAGTTACGTTCTGTAATGTTAAACCGTTACAAAACGAATTGTTAAGCGATGTTTTCAGATCGAAAGCCAAAATAAATAACAGAAAAATACTGCTTTTTTTAGGAGCACAGTGGCTCTGTGGGTGAGGCTCTGGGTTCGCACGCAGTGGACCCGGGTTCGAGTCCCACAGCCGACACCAATGGAAACATTTTCTATGTGTTTTTCTGCAATCCTGGTTGTTTCGGACACCACCATAATAAGACTGTAAAAATACCGGGCGAGATAACTGGTGAGAAGGGGGGAAGGAGGAAACACAAAAAAAAATCAAGAAACGTAAGAACAGTTGAATACGTTTAATTACCCACGAGGGGGTGTTGATAGTAGCTTTATTGAGTAATCCGAATTAAGGGTTGTACAGAAATTAGACCGCGTGCTTGAAAGACAACCCGAGAGAGATCCTTTATACCAAGATGGCCAACCACTTGTGTAGAGAAGCTGGCACCCACGAGGTTATCCGTTGAGAAAGTGTTTAATTACCGTGAGATAAATACCGCGAGTTGACTCAAGATAATTCCGAGTGATTCAGAATATCGCGAACGAACCGAGAATGAGCCAAACCGAAGATGAACCAATTATATCTGAGTTGTCCGAGAAAAGTTAAAAAACGTTACATGTTAGTTGCTCGGTTCCGGTGAGAATAATGAGAATAATCGTCGCTTAGTGTTCGCAAGTTTGAGGGAAAAACTCCGAGAGAGCGCGTGTGAGCCGAGTTAGCCAAGAGATGCTGTCACCGGTGAATAGCGCGCGAGAATTTGAACGATATTAAAAAAAAAAAAAAAACAAATGGCCAAAAATCTTTCTGTGATGAGTAGGTGGTCGGTGTACCGCTCAGGAGGACTCTCGAAGCGGTTCTTATCGCTAGGAAGGTAGCCGCTTAGCACTTAGCCGGGCACTGACTTGCCCACTGAATCACAGCAAAGGAGGAATCTGCCTAGGGCGTCCCGGGAGACCACGCTTGAGTTTACTTGCGCGGCCACCAGGGGGGACTAGGTAGGATCCGACCTGTATCGACGGAAGTTTTTCTGCCGCTCCCCTTCGTCTACGGCGAATGCGATACAGGGGCAAGGGGAGCCGAAGAGGCTGCAGCCATGGAACACAGAGGAAGGAGGAATAATGTCGGAGCGGAAATAAAATGAGACAAAGTAATACGGAATTAAAAAGTGGTTTGGTGAAATAGAGTGGTCAAAAATAAAGAGGCTCCGACCTTGCAAAAACCCCGAGTAGGGGTATCCATGTAAAACTCTCTCATTATTATTATCATTACTGCTTGTTTTTTTTTTCGGTTTTACGAAGAGCTAAAATTAAAAGGTTGACCACATCTTATGACGCGATGATTTTTTTTCAATAAAATATATACTTCGACTATAACAACACTTTCGCAACTTTTATGTGGTCATTTTCGTGTCTTAAAAATTCTATTATCTATCCTTTTGATCCCTAAACATCGCGTAATAATTCGTTTGGTAGCGGTTTAGCGTTGCAAAACGCGACTTTTCAAAAAAATCAAAAAATAAGTTTTTTAAGGGGTGTTTCACCGTCTTGCAACAAAGGTGCATGGAAAATCGAACAAGTAAATTTTGCAATATAATAAAAATATTTCAGTGCAAAAAATAATCTTCCTTTTGAGGGGTAGTGACCCTTTTATGTTGGTTATTCGAAAAAATCGAAAACTTGTAAACTTTATTTTAAATGTTCTTTAATTTGGTTTTTGTTTCTTTAAAATTGGTCAACAATTACTTTATCAATTACTTACATCAAAAAACATATAAAAATGAAAGGTTCAACGAGTGGTTCACCCCTTTGCAACAAGAGTACATGAAAATTTGGATATGTGAACTTCATTATTTAACACAAGAAACCTTTTGCAAGTGGTTTCATGTCGATCGGAGCACTGCTTCTATGTAAAGCAATGAAATTACCAGCTACAACCCCTAATTTTGGGGGTTGATTTCACCCCTCAAATTGGCTCAAGGGTACGTATAAAAAAGTACGTGTCTTTCATAGTATCAAGGACTACAACGTATCCAAAGCTCAGCAAATCAGAGAGGGACACACCACAATGTTTCCGTGGGTAGTTCACCCCTTTATTTTGTTTCATCGAAAAAAAAAGCAAAAAAAGCAAAAAAAAAGTAGGTTATTTTTTGTGCTCATTAATTTGGTTTTGATTCATTGAAATTGGTCCAATTTCTTACATCGAAAAATGTATAAAAATGAACGTTTTGAGGGCTAGTTCACCCCCTTGCGAGAAGGGTGCATGGAAATTCGGACATGTACATTTCATTAATTAGCAACAGAATTATTTTTATAGTATCAAGGACTACAACGTATCCAAAGCTCAGCAAATCAGAGAGGGACACACCACAATGTTTCCGTGGGTAGTTCACCCCTTTATTTTGTTTCATCGAAAAAAAAGCAAAAAAAGCAAAAAAAAAAGTAGGTTATTTTTTGTGCTCATTAATTTGGTTTTGATTCATTGAAATTGGTCCAATTTCTTACATCGAAAAAGTATAAAAATGAACGTTTTGAGGGCTAGTTCACCCCCTTGCGAGAAGGGTGCATGGAAATTCGGACATGTACATTTCATTAATTAGCAACAGAATTATTTTCCAATCGAATTAAAATATTTCAATGAAAAAAAAAATTCCGTTCTGAGGGTAGTTTACCCCTTTATTTCGGTTATTCGCAAAAAAACAAAAACACATAAATTTTAGTTTTTTGTGATCTTAAATTTTGTTTTTGTTTCATTCAAATCGGTCAATAATCCGACTTCAAAACGTATCAAAGTAAACGTCGTAAGAGGGGTTCACCACCTTGCAACAGGGTTGCATGAAAAGTCAGATATGGAAACTTCATTATTTAACATGAGAAACATTTTGCAATTGGTTTCATGTCGATAGGAACATTGCTTCTATGTGGAACAGCGAAATTACCAGCTGCAACCCCTAACCATGGGGGCTGATTTCACCCCTTAAATCGGCTTCAGAGCACCTAAAAAAATATGAGTCTCTTATTTTATCAAGAACTACAACAAATCCAAAGCTCATCAAAATCGGAGGAAGACACCTGGGAATGTTTCCTTGTCAGTGGGAATCAGGTTTCGTTCGTGAAAAAAAATTAAACACGATCACATATGAAAGATTAATTATCAATGCAAAAATACTATTAGACTAGAAACTTTTAAGGACACTTGCCACAGGAGGTAATGAAAGTTTCTATTAAATATAAAAACGACGCTACGGCCAAGGCGGTAAGTTTCTCGTAGAAATGCGATATTACAACGAAGGTATCCCAGGTCGATATCTCCAATTTTGATCTACGTCATGTATGTTGTAGTGCATCAAAAACTATGCGACACGTATATTTTTTTGATCAGCCCTAAAACACATCAAGGAGGTTAAACTACCCTCCAAAGAGGGAGGTAAACATCAGTTTCGTTGTTTCACCCATCAGAACATAATATTTTTCAAGTGAAACTTCTTTAAGCGCATTGAGAGTAAAATTTCAAAGTCGCGTCACGAAAAACTGTCAGATTTTGTGACGCAAAAGAGACGAAAGATATACTTTGGGACAGAGAGACTGGGAGAGAGTATAAGTCGTACAGCTTATACATTGCGTTCCTTTTCTTCGTCTCCGCTTTGTGCGGAAACTGAGAAAGGAGAGAGAGAGAAAGAGAGACGAATCGAGTCAATGGCCTGAGAGAGGCAGGGTACCGCGTATGTGCGTTCTTTTATCGCGTCAAAGGTTACGGGTTCGAATCTTGGCTGGCGTATTTTTTTAAATTTCCTACTACTCAATTTCCTACTTTAATTTATTTGAAAAAAACTTTTTTAATATAATAAAAATAATAATAATAATAACGGCAATATATTATTAATTCATTACCTTCACGATAAATAACATGCATACGATAATCATAACAATTATAACAACGACAATACGAACAATAATAAGTCAAAATAATGAACTTTAATTTATCTATCAATGTTAACCATTTCAACCTCTATTAAAATGATGTCTAATTTTATAATACTTTTTGCGTACGGACAATTAATAATTCGTACGTTTGGAAATTTTTCGTACTATTAATTAAGCTTAAAATATTTAGGTGGTATTTGTTATGCATAGTATATTGTGAGTCTATTGTTTTCATTTTCGAAATAAAAAAAAAGTAATATTAAAAATAAAGATGATACATATGACATATGAATAATAATTTTATATTTTAATATTATTTTATATTGTTAAAATTGTTATTATTTGTATTGTTGTGCCCGCGAATTTCGTCACGTGGGGATGAAATCGTCGAGGACGGGTTTGTGGGTGATTGTCAAGGTTGAGTAAATCCCCAACTCGAGTATTACAAAATTACGGTCTAGTTTATTCGATGATGATAAAGTATTGGTTACAATATTGTTCTTGGTTATTTTGCCTTGAGACCGACTGACTGCAATTTGACCATAGCTTCCGCTAAGGATAGCTCGCTTTATTGAACAGCCCTGTTGTCAACTAACGACTGCCTTTTTATATTATTCCTTTAATGACTTTTCGTTTAATTTTCTGGAGAGGTGGAATCACACGAACGTCGCTTGACGACGTGTGTCGCAAAGTCACCTTTAAACTGCTGACTTTGCACAATTGCAAAGTTACCTTCAAACTGCTGTGTTTGCACAATCAATGGCTAAGTTGAATATAATTCTACATGATTAAATCGGGGCACAACAATGTGCAATGTGTATGAACAGAAAGGAAAATTAACGTGTTTTTGGATTTCCCGAAAAAAAATATTGGATGGGGTAACTACCCCCAAACGCTGTTTATCTTGCGTGTATGCAAAAACCGTCAAATTCAGGCTAAAAAATCTGAAAAAAATATATGTTGCGTATAAGCACTAAATAAAATTAACATATTTTTGGATTGTCCCCAAAAAAATTTGGACGGTATAACTACCCCCGAACTCTGTTTATCTTGCGTATACGCAAAAAAATGTTCAAATTCAGGTTTGAAAATCTGGAAAATATATATATATTGTGTTACACACGGGTTTATTTATTTGTGGTGACTTGTTATTATGATTATTTTATTTGTTTAAGTGAAAGGCCTCGACGAATGGATTCTCTGTCCTATTTTGAGCTTGATAGCGCCTCACCTTGTTTATAGTTGTATTTGGTGATGATCGGAGCTGTGATGCAATGAAGGAGTACAGGTGGTTTCACACTATTGTATTTATTCAAGAGCACAGAACGAACAGAGTCACTTTTACAATGATAGATATAGATGTTACAAATGTTCAATATTATACTCTGGGATACACTGACTCGCAATGCCGCTCAGGTAAATTGGCACGAACAATTGTATCGCAGAGGAAGTGAAGCGCTGCTAAAGTGATCCTTCACTTATTGAGTTCTTACACGACACTTTTTTGAAATAAGGGCTTAAAAAGATCACGTCAATCACGCCCGCGAGGACCTAAGTATGCGAACTGACTTGCCGCTAAGGAACGTGATCTCTCGACCGATTGCTAAGAGCGTCGTATTAAGACTAATTTGACCATCTGTCGACGGAACCCTCGTTAGCTTAAGGTGTCCGGCTGCGAGGGTCTCGTGGGGGTGGATTGAGAAATCATCAATGGATGGAAATTTAGATGATTTCGAAACCCGATGGTGAAAGGGATCGAAGACCCGGAGGGAATCCGCTGACCCGTGATCATATGGCACGGTAGCTTCCTAAGAGTCAGAGACCTGAAGGGAATCTGCTGACGCGCGGTTTGCGCGAGTATCCAGAGAGTGACTGACGTGAGAGTCAGTGTACTCTCTGGAATCAGATTACTCTGTTATGTTGTAATAAGCGCGAGTAGCGACAGCTCGATTCGTCACAATTGCATGTAAACACTGAAGGAAATTAAGGGAGAGCAGTGGCTTAGTTGGTGAGGCCCTGGGTTTGCACGCAGCGGACCCGGGTTCGAGCCCCACGGCCGACACCAATGGAATTTATTCTATGTATTTAATCTGCAATCCCGGTAGTTCGGATCCCACCAAAACAAACGCCCAAAAAAACTTTACTGTGATGGGTGGGTGGTCGGGGTGTGGCTCTGGAGGCCCTTCCGTAGCGGTTCTTATCGCTCGGAAGGAGGTCGCTTAGCCGCGAACTGACTTACCCGCTGAATCACAGTAAAGGAGGAGCTCGCTTAGGTCTCCTCTGGAGACCGCGCTTGAGTTTATGCGCGCGGCCACCAGGGGGGAACTAGGGAGACTCCGACCTGTATCGGCGGAAGGTTTTCTGCAGTTTTCCTCCGTCCTCGGCGAATGCGATACAGGGTAAAATGGTAAAGGAGCGATGCGGTTGCAGACGTATGATCGCGAGGAGGAGTAAGTGATGATAATAATGGTCAGAGCAGGCGGTAGATGGTCAGAAGTACGAAATCACCACCCTTGAAGAACCCCCGAGAGGGGATGTGCAAGTAAAACTCGACATTAATTTTTTTTTACTAAAGAAAATTAACATATTTTTAGATTTTCTTGAAAAAAAAAAAAAAAAACTAGACGGGTAAATTTAGGTACCCGTCAACAGATGTCGTTTCAGCAAGACGGAGCCCCCCCCCCCCCCTCACTGGGCTCGCGTTGTTCGTCATTATCTGAACGCAATATTCGGTCAACGGTGGATTGGTCGAGATGGTCCCATCAAGTGGCCTCCAAGGTCACCCGATCTTACCTCTCCTGATTTTTTCTTGTGGGGCTACATTAAAGACAGAGTCTACCGTCAAGCTCCAACAAACAAAGAGGATATGAAGGAGCGGATAAGAGCTACCTGCCGTGCAATCCCGAGGGATGTTTTGTTACGAACAGTTGATGAGTTTAAGAGGAGAGTTCGGACATGTTTTAACATGAATGGGGGAATATTCGAACACCTTTAGGAAGTGTTCAGAGTACACTCACATGGAAGGTTTGGAGTCTTAAAATACTGCGGAAGTGACGAGCCGCAGAAACCTAATCCTTGTGAGTGTCAAACGCACACGCTCACCAAAAATTGTTCTCACCTAAAAATTATGAACTCGAATGGAAAAACGTTTACCACAAAAGTTGTTTGTTTTGATTCGACAAATTTTTCGGTGAACAGAAAAAGTCACGTTTCCATTTTAGAAAAACATGTTGGCCAGCTTAAGTCCGCCTTTTTTTTTATTTTGGACCGAAACAAACATTTTTTTCGAACGTCCCCCTTCGAACCCTAAAAGTTTTATTGAACTCAATATTCGATCAGAGTTGTATTTTCTGAAATACATCAGGTGTAAGATTAGAATGGGACACCCGGTATATAGAGACGGTGGGTAAGGTAGGCAAAAAGTAGAGAGACAAAGATGAGACGAGGATCTGACACGGAGGAAGATGGGAGTAGGAGGGGTAGCGAGAAGTAGAGAGGGAATAGAGAAACAGCTGGGTAGGCAGAGTATGGCGTGGCAGGAGGGCAGGAAGGGCAAGGATGGGTCTCAATGATAGGGCGGGCAAAGAGGGTGCGAGAGATAGGGAGAAAAGACGGGAAGACAAAGCAGACAGTAAAGAAAAGATACAGTGACGTTTCAGGAGAGATTAAGAAAGGAATAGTCGATACGGGTGAAAAAAGAGGGAAGAGGAGGAGAGAGAGGATAGGGAAAGCGACAAGAAAAAGGATATAGGCGAGGGGGGGGGATAACTGAGAGAGGAAGGGGAAGAGGACGAGAGAGGAAGGGGAAAGAGGACAAGAAAGGGATAACAGGTAGATGGCAGGGAATGGGGAGGGAAAGAAGGAGCGGAGTGGAAAGAGGAGAAAGAGAGCAGGGAAGGTTGCAGCAAGGGAGGAGGAGAGGAACAAGAAGGGGGAAGGGAAAGTATTGGCGAGGAAGAATTGAGTATGCCGGAGGGAGCGAGGGAGAAGTCAAGGAACAGTGTAAGGGAGTGAGAGAAGTCGTACATGGACGGTGAGGTATAGAATAAGATGTAAGAGGGAGACGGAAAAAGTATAAGGGACGTTGGGAGAGAGAAAAGCAGGCGGAAGGGAAGGTGTGGCAAGCGGGAGAATGGGAGAGGTAGAGGTAGAGGAGGAGACGCGGACAGGGGGGAATGGGGGTAGGGGATAAAGTAAAGGAGAGTTGATCGGGAGGGGTGAGAGAAAGAGAACAGGGGGTCGGGGAGAAAATTAGAGATATTGATAGATATTGGATAAAGGGGGAGGCGGAGAGAAAGGGATGATGGAGTTGGAGAGGTGAGATGGGCAAAGGCGGAAAGGGAGAGAAAATGGGTGTGAAAGGAATGGAGCGAAACAGAGGAAACGGAAGTCGGCGAGAGGGGAACAGGCAGTATAATAAGCGTAGGTTAAGAGCATAGAAATAAGAAAACGAGCGGAGATGACAAGATAGAAAGACACGAGCGTGCGGAGAAGGCGTGCGAGCGGGCGAGGCGAGCGAGCGGAAGATTAGAGTAGATGAATGAGAGAGAAGAGAGTGGCATGAGATATGTAAAGAGGATTGTAAAAGACTGTAAAAAGGGTAAAGGAGATAACCTTTGGCAAAAAACTTGTAGCCCGGTAGGGAATCAATAAATACATACATACATACATACAGACATTTGAGTCTGTTTTCTCTCTTGTAAATCGGTGCGAATCCTACATGTATAAACACTAAAGAAAATTACGATGTTTTTGGATTTTCCAGAAAAAAAAGTATCGGACTGGGTAATTACTTCCGAGCGCTTTTTCTCTTGCGTGTATGCAATAAATTGTCAAATTTATGTTTAAATTCTGGAAAAAATATACATTGTGTATGAACGGCATAGAAAATTGACGTGTTTTCGAATTTTCAGAAAAACGATTAAATAATAAACGCTTGTTTTTGAAGGTTCCAGAGTAGAATATCACATTAAGAGTGACTTATCGCAGTATAATACAATGTCGCGTCGTATCAGTTTTCGGTAGCTTAATCAACACAAACATTCAAACATCTAATAACTTATTTGCTTCTACAAGTGTGGAAATATTTACTGTACATTAGTTGTTTTGATAAAGTGGCTTACGTTTCCAAGTTTATTTGTAAGTTCTGCGCAACTAGAGCTACTTGAAAGTGAGCATTCCGTTTTTAGAGGAGAGTTAATATTTTATATGAGTTCACGCATAGAAATCATACATTTCTCATTCATAAAACAGTCAGAGATTTGGTAAGTTTTTTATTCATTCAAATTTTCTACAAGATATTCTCGTATAGAAATGAGTTGGTTAAAGAGACGACTCGAAAAAATATGTCTTGTTGATTATTATCAATTTACAATCAAATTCCATTCGTATTATTATTATATTTTGCTGTTTTGGTATACAAATTATTTTGTATGTCCGTAGCAAGTAAATGAAAATGTTTATCGGTTAATTATAAATGCATATTAACCGACGGTAGTGGACGCGCGGTTGGTGTGCGGCTCTGGCGATCTCCCAAGTTAAGCAGTATTAGCCGAGGCCACTACTTGGATGGGTCACCGCTTAGCCGTGCACTGGTGTGGCGCGCCGACTACCGAGCGGGAGGCAGTTTTACTGTGATTCTGATGGTAACATATCGGAAATTCAGTAAAAATAAGGCCGTCTGTATCGGCATGGGTTTTCTGCAGTTTCCCCATGTCCACGGCGAATGCAATACAGTGTCGCTAAAAAGCAGCTGCGGATGCTACGGAAGTTAGGTTAGCTTAGCGAAGAGCGGGCAGGGAGTAATAGGAGGGATCAAACGGGAAGGGTTAATAGGTAAAAAAACGCAAGGGTATACGTTGGAACACACAAAAAATAAAATATAAATGCATATTTAAAAAATCTGGGAGATGAACGTGATTTTGCTGATCAAGTGTTAAGTCGTGTTTAATGAACAAAACGACACTGTGGTGAACTAACTATTAATTTCGTTGCGTCATAAATGTTGAATAACAATATCAAGATTCTAACACGTGAATATAAATTTAATTTTCATTGTCTTTTGTCTGCCTTCGTCGCTCTTTCCAACTTCCTTACGTATCAACATTTTGGAATAAAAATAATATTATTATAGTGGTGACCACAAACTTTTTCAGCAATACTGAAGATGAAAGTAAATCCTATAAACGTCATCAATCGTTTGCTCGGCGCATTTAAATTGCTAAATGTGGAAGAGACTCCGATGAATCGTACGGAAATTGAATTGAAACGGCCCATCGAAGATATTTTATTGGCCACGATGAATGAATTTAATGGTGTTGAAATAACGATTGAGGAATCCCTAGATTTTCAAGAACCATACAAAAATACCAAATCATAGAAGATGACAATATGTATACTGTGCTTGTCCAGCCTAAAGGGAACAGTAGTGCGGTGGTAACGTGCCCGGCATGCATGCAATTGGACCGGATTCGATTCCCACCGTCGGCACCAATGAAAAAATTTTCTAAGTGCTTTTTCTGCAACCTCAGTGGTTCGGAACCCTCCTAAAAATGTAAGTCCAAAGGAAATGGGCAGCGCCTTGGGGTGATGACTGAAAGACTGCGAGATGTCTCGGATTCGATTCCCGTTGCCGTAGTACGGCTGTTGAAAGCACAGCGGGCTAGGACGTAGCTCCAAAAGCAGAGCGTACGAACTACGAATGCTTCTGTCCCAAAGTGCCGACATCTGGCGGGTGTGAGACAAGCTTTGGCAGCGGGAAGCGTTTGCCGTAGCACATCTAATGGTAAAAAGCATAAAGGGGCTAGGCCGTAACTCCATAGGCAGGGCATACGAACTACGACTGCTGCTGATATCTAGCGGGTGTGCGACAAGCTCCGGTGGCGAGAATCGAACAGGAGACAAACGGATAAGTAAGGAGACCAACGGTAGCAGGTGAAGAGAGCCTACAACCCTCAGGTGAGTCGGTGTAAACAACCAATATCAATACTGTTCACGCTTTAAGCGTCACCGTAGTGTAATGTAAACGAGACAGGCTGAAGCTCGCACTCAGCGTTGATCTCTGACACCTGGAGTCAATGAACTTCTTAAAAGTTCGTGCAACAAGACGTGAAAACCCCGTAAGGGTGTCAAGGTACCGCGCTCAAGCTTCCGGCTCGCGGTCAGTATGTAACGAGCGATCGACGAACGTACAAGTATCGTCAACTATGTGTTTCATTAACCGCGAATTTACGACTCGCAGTTAGTAACTAAATCGTCTGCATTCTAGAACGAGTTGTGTACCATTAAACTTTCCACAACGAATTGTCTAATTCTCAAGTTTAGTTTATGAACGTTGGAAATAAAGAACGGTCGATTTTATAGTACTTTTCCAGTGTCAAATTATTGAGTACAGTGCTCCTCCCGTAAGTTTGCCCTCTTTAACTTTTCTTTTCCCCTAATTTGGAGGGGAATAGCTTCCCCCACGCTTTGCCGTTGTTTTGTATACGTCACTGAAATACTTCTAATTTCAGTGGTATACATACATATCTAGTCCGTAGCTTTCATATGTTTATATCAGAGTGGGGCACCTTCGTAACATTGCGCTCGAGCCCCGAGCACGCAAAGTTAAAGAGGGGGGGGGGGGGGGGGGGGCCCACTGTATTTCCCTCCGAGTGATCCGAACCCTTTTCGCACACGCTTTTTCAATGTGGATAAAGTGATTCGACGAGACAATTACGTTGGAACGACTTTCTCTAATGTTTCCGTAGCGAAGGCGGGAACAAATACCAATACATGTCCAGCAGGTGCCACCTACAAATGAGTGTATGGGAGACGAAGAACCTGTGTCGTATTAATATAATTCAAGAGCCGTAGATTTCTAAAGAAGCGAAAAAAAAATATTTTAACATTATCACTGGAAGAAAAAATTTTTAAAGTCAACTGCGACGACGAGCTCACGCATTAAATAAAAGTGGCGCTTACAGAGAAGAAGCCACTAGAATTAGCGACTTTACGTTGAGTAATTTTAAACTAACAACCGACGCCGGTTTCACTGTCCATGATAACGATTTACGCAAATGGGCCTTACAAGCCCAGAAAGAAATAGACCATGAAGATTTTTGATTTTCAGTTTAAAAAAAGTGGCTAATCCGATTTAGCCTTAAAAGCCTAAAACGATTTACGTAAATGGGTCTTCAAGCCCAGAAAAGAATAGACCATGAAGATTTTTGATTTTCAGTTTCAAAAAAGTGGCTAATCCGATCCAGCCTTAAAAGTATAATGTGGCAAGTTTGCACCTGTTGTAGAAGAAAATTTTTTCAGACCTGTTAATATTTATGTAACGGCATCAAAATCTGGGAAACTTACTTCAAGTACAGATATATAACATTTTTTTATTCACCATTCTTATTTACAAATATATACCCTCAGCCACATTAATTTCTTTTCATTTATTTAAAATCACTTTAAAACTTGGTTGACGGAAATATATTTTGCAATTGTAGGACAAAGTAGCGTGTGATTACTTGATTCATGAAGTGGTAGCCCCAGAATAAAATATTATTCTGAAATTAATATCAACAGGGACGGCAGGAAATATCCAGCCTATCCATGTAGGGTAAACGTGGGTATTACTGCGGGCGTGGGTATGTATATATTTATTGCTTCCCTACCGGGTTACAAGATTTTTTAAAAGGTTATCTCCTTTTTACATATTTTTACATCCTTTCTTTTTCCTTACATACTTTTACACTCTATCATATTCTTTTTCACATATCCCATTCCATCTCTTTCCTCTCTCATCCATCCATTCTCATTCTCATCCTCCGCTCGCTAGTCTCGCTCGCCTCGCTCGCTTGCCCGTCTCGCTCACTCGCTTTAACCACACGCTCGTCTCTCTCCCTCCCTTCCTCTCCACTCTCTCTTTTATTTCCGCTCTCATAACCTACTCTTATTCTACCACCTGTACCCCCTTGCGCCGACTTCCGTTTCCTCTCTTTCACTCCAATCCTTCTTTCACACCTGTTCCCTCTCCCTTTCCCCCTCTTCTATTCCTACTTCCCCTCTAATCCTCTCTAGCTCCTTCATCCATTCCTCCCCCCTCCCCCTTCATCCAGAATCTCCCTAATCTTCTCCCAGATCCCCCGCTCGTCCCCCTCACCGCCTCTCTAACACGTGCTCCCACGACTCCTCCTCCCCCCACATACTCTACACACTTTATCCTCCTCCCTCTCCCAATACCTACCCTCTCTCATCTCGTTCCTTATTCTGAACCTTGCTATCCTCTTACATTTTTCTTCGCTCCATCCCATCTTCAGGTACTTGGGTATCCCATCTGTTCCTATCTCCCTATACCACCTATTATATTTTGATCTCACTATTTTTTTTCTAGTCTCCCTTTCCTGTCCTCTGCGATCCTCTTTTTCTATCTTCTCGTATCCTCCGTATCCCTGTTCTTCCCCTTGTTCCCTCCCGCCTGCACCCCTTTCTAAGAATCCTTTCCTTCCCTTCTCCCAGCTCGATATCTCCCCCACCCTTTACCTTCCCCGCTCCCTTATCTCTTCCCAGCGCGCCCTCGCCAATTCACTCCCCTCCCCCTCCCTTAGCTTCTCCTCAAATTTCCACGCTCTTCTTCCTGCCCTTACTGCGGGCGTGGGTATTACTGCAATTTTTTTTTTATTTTATCAGAATTTAATCTTGTCTCATAATTTATAGCTTGAAAAAATCAGACTTTTAATTCAATGTCTTGAAAACACAATGAATCAACAAAAGGAAGTGCATCATGATTATTTAATTTATTGTTGATTTTTCAAAATGAAGAGGTATTTGTGAGTGAAAATTTCACCATTTTTGTTGCTAGTTATGGTCAAAAATTGATATCAGTATGAGGTCTTTGTTTTCTTTGTTAATATTGCAATATCCTTATATTTTGTTACGGTCACTAAAACAAGACCTATGTTGTGCCCCAGATTTCATCATTTTAAGTTATATTCAAATCAGGACAGTTAAGCAATCGATTGTGCAAAGAGATTGAACGATTTAGCAATTGTACAAACGCAGCAGTTTAAAGGTGACTTATGCAACACTCATATTGCTGAGTAGACATCGTACGATGCAACCGTTTTGGGGATTAAACCGAAAGACCATCAAGTAATAAGGTCATGTAATTATATAAAAAGGCAGTCTTCTGTTGTTCACGTCGCTGTCAACTATTACGAGCTGTCCCGAGCGGAAGCTATCGTTGGTTACAGACAAGTCGGTCTCAAGGCAAATAATCAAGAACTACATTTTAATAAATACTTCGTCATCATCACGAATAAACTAGACCGTATTTTTGTAATACTCGAGTTAGAGATTTACTCAACCTTAACAATCACCCACAAACCCGACCTTGACGATTTCATCCCCACGTGACGAAATTCGCCGGCACAACACCTATTTTTAATTTAAAAATTTTTTAGAATCAAAATTTAATTTATTTTTACTTTTAATTTGCCGCCGCAGTATTTGGCACGAATTTTTCAAGGATGTGTGCATTCCTGCGGGTTTAATACTATTGCCGCAGTATTAGACTCCATCCTTTCGAAGCGTGCGTACCGATTACTGCGGTTGACACATTTCCAATTTCTAACCTATAAAAATATTAGGACATATGTTTTATCAGTCTCATGTCTTATGAAGTAGTCTAATATCACAGCCGAATATTCTGGATATATAATAGCGCCTGACTTCGTTGATAACAGCTAATGTCAAAAGTAGAAACAAAAGTAAAGCGAAATCAAATAAAAACAAGCGGGTTTGAGTAGACCATGAGCCAGCCCTTGAACTTCCCGTTCTTAAACTTGTTTCGAGAACATATATGAATATTAATAATAATTATTAAATAATTATTTTGGATTTGATATCAATTGTTAGGCAGGTAATTTCTAAAGATCAGATATTAGCGGGCTTCAATTTTTATAATTTTAAAAATTATAAATTACATACACGACGCGCAGTAATTGGACAATTCGCAGTATTTGGTGCGCAGTAATACCTTCTCGTCGTTCTAGACACCGCAGTAATAGCAGCATCTGCATTATTTTTTCAAATGCTCTTTATTCGATGAAAAAGTCATTTGATAACATTGTTAATTTTTTTCTAAGTTCAAAATAAGTGAAAATTTGATTTGAGAACAATAAAACCTCCGTAATTTTGAACGATTTTTTAAAATATGCTCGTCAAGCTGGCCCCGCATTTCAAACCGCAGTAATACCCACACTTACCCTATACAGTTTTAGAATTAGGAAAAATTTCGTGCGGCACTTTTTAGACAGCGCCATCCTGTTGAATCACGAAATCAATCTACATTTACCAAATAAAATTATCAAACTGCAATCTTTGGTCCACAACCAGTTATCCGCTCCACGATACACTAACCTTTTTAAATATACTTGGTATAAATCTAAGTACATTGATGAAAAACCAGAAGAATTCGAAAATCCAGTTGAGTTCAATTTTTGAGATTCTTGTAAGAAGACGCATTGTGAAATCCAAAACTGCACAATTGTTCTGTTATTCGATGTTCATGGTGTAGAAAATCCTTGTGCTTCGAACACTTTTTCGACGACTATCATTATTGTTCAAGATTCTAAAATTAATAACGTTTTGTTTATAATTTTCGTAACGATAAACTATACGAATAAACATACTGAAATTCAGTCGAACAATTACTTTGTCTTTTTTCCCGGTGGTTTGTTTTTGAGCATTTGATGATACAGTGAGAAATTTAAAAAACTTTAACAATTGAAAGTATTTAGGGGTAGTTGCTTGTCGAATTTTTTTTTCGACAATATCAGAAAACCGCACAATTTTCTTTGGTATTCATGTGCAATAAACATTTTTTGCATATTTTAAAACCTACATTTGAAATTTTTTTGCATATATACAAGATAAAAAGCGTTCGAGGGTAGTTACCCCGTCAAAATTTTTTTGGGGAAAATCCAAAAATATGTTATTTTTCTTTAGTGCTTATACGCAATATATATTTTTTCATATTTTTAAACCTGAATTTGTCTATTTTTTGCATACACGCAAGATAAACAGCGTTCGGGAGTAGTTACCCCATCCGATATTTTTTTTCGGGAAAAACCAAACACACGTCAACTTTCGTTTGTGTTCATACACAATATATATTATTTTTAAATTTTTAGACTTTAATTTGACCATTTTTTGCATAAATTTAATCATATTTAGGGATGGCTCACCCCCTCAATTTTTGTTTCCACTTGAGAAATAGTACATTATACTACTAGGGAGGAAAGTGCGTGATTGTCACCGAGTGCGAGGTTTGCTGCCCGAGCGAAGGGAGGGCAGCACGAGCATGAGGTGAAAATCCGCTCCTCCCGTGTGGCATATCATATTTTTTACCCGACTGATAGAATGTTCATGTTCCATCGCTGCAGCGCGTGCGAAAAGTAATCAATTTTTGACCAGAGGGAAGAAAAATGATTTTGCGGGCAAAAAGTCAATTTGCGGGCAAAAAAGTAAAATGCTCGCAAATTTCCTTTTTTGCCCGCAAAATTATATTTCTTCCCTCTGGTCAAAAATTGATCACTTTCCGCTCGCGTTGCAGGGATTGAATATGGTCATTTTATCGTAGTCGGGTAAAAATTACATTTTTCATTTCTCGTCATGTGAAAATTTTTCCAATTGGTTTGGTTAAAAAATATTATGTTCGTATGGGTGAAACAACGAAACTGATGCTTGACACCTTTATCTTTGGAGGGTAGTTTCACTCTCTTAAAGTCTTTTCTGTCCGATAAACAAAATATACGTGTCGTTTAGTTAACAATGCACTACAACATACGTATATGAACCAGATCAAAATCGGAGAGATCGACCTGGTATACCTTCTTTGTAATTGGCTCTCGAAGAGGTCATCGTTGATTGGACGTCCGTCTCGTTGCGAGAGAGGTGAAGTTGTCAGCGAAGACTGCGGCCACTACACTTCTGTCCCAAGTGCTGACACCTAGCTGGTGCGCGACGAGCTGAATTGAAGTTTGCACGCGCGATAGAAAGATTCATTCTCGGGCAATGTTGACACGCCTGACGATCATATACGCAGAATTAAAATTATAATTTTTTTACCATGTTCTATTGTCTCGAGTTTGGAATTTACTCTCGTGTCGCTATTATCACTCGACAGCATCATCTCCATGAAATAGTCGTTAGCAATCTTCCGAGTCAGCCGTTATGGAACCATATTTATTGTTCTGTAGTATTATCACCGAAGGGAAACCTATTTTGTAAGTTGATGGGTTCCTGTTTAATGGAAATAAAAATCGTTGCTAAAAATGTCCGCGCTTAAAGAGATATACATTTCGGGTGGATTAAAAGAGTTGTGGATTAGAAGAGTTGTCTTCAGAAACATGATCAGTTCTACTACTCCTATCCAGCACTTGATGAATATCATGGGGTTTAGATCGAACTCAGAACGTAGAAGAAGCTCGGCACCACCGTTGGGAAGGGCTTGAGAGCATGTTAACATTCATTGAGCGGCGGAAAGAGGAGCAATCAGTTCATCATTATGTGACTGCGATTGAGAGAGGGGAGAAACCGTAGAAAATTTGTAAAACCGTCGATGAACGTGAAGAGATAGTCTTGTACTATTCATGGTTACGAATCGCACGATATTATGAGTTATTTACACAAAATCGCATTCATTTAAAGTCTGTGAATCAGTTACTTTAATTATATTTTTTTTTCTTTTTTTTTTTCGTTTTTCGTATATCGTTAGAACTGTCGGCAAGTAAATTTACAGTAATTTTTGTAATAAAGTCGCAATTTGCATTGGAATTGGAGCTTTCTGTTATTACTTTATCGGTACTCTATCGGTTTTTTAATTGCCAGTGTTCGTTTGTTGGTGTTTTGGCTGTTGATATTTTGATCGTCGTTTTAATAGGGTCTCGATTTTACGCCTACACACCATCTGTCATGCCTCAGGGAATCTACAATACTCCAGATAATAAAAGGATAAGGACAGCTCCATAACTCATGCTCCTTAGCTCCATTATGACCGTTATTCCATAAAAAAATCTCTCGTACCACAGGGATTCCTTTCACTCCATACGGGGTCTATAATACCCTGAACAGACCGTCATACCCTAGACGAGGTTTTCAATACCTTAGGGGGTCTGTCATTCTTCAAAAGAACGCTTTACCTGATAGAAGATCCTTCATATCGCAAGAGCTCCGTCATATAATTTACAAGATCTTAAATATCCAAAAACAACAATCAAATTCTATCAGAAGTCGATAATAGCTTAGGAGGCCTGTCATACCCTCAAAGAACGGTCATGACCCCGGCGATTCTGTTTCACCTCGTGGAAAATTTTTCATACCGTAGGAGGTCCATTTTACCCCAGACGGGGTCTGTAATGCCCCAGAAAAACCGTCATACCGTATAGGCGGGTCTGTTCTACCCCAGTGCGGATCCCTTATACGGCAGGGCGTTCGTCTTACCCCATAGGGGTCTACAAGACCTTAGGGGACCTGTCACGTCCGCACAATAAAAATCATGCCCTATAGGGGGTCAGCATTAAAATTCATCACGCTACCATCCTGACCCATACGGAGTCAGTAATAACCCAGAATAATCGTGATATCATATAGAAAATTCTTTACCCTTCATAGGATACATTTTACCGCACAAGGTGCCTCTCAAATCCGAGTAGTCCATCACGCGTTATGTGGGGTCTGTCGTACCAGCGGGTGGGAGGAGGGGAGGGGCTGGCATGCCACCTGAGTTTTAATATATACGCTCAATCATTTAATGTCATGACTCAATTATTGGCAGAATTAGGTATTGAATTAAAATTTTGTCAATTCCGGGTGAATTAGGGGTACTTGAATAGATTCCTCATTCCAGGTGTGTTGGGAAAATCGCATTCAAATTCTCGCGCGCTACTCAACAACGGCAACACTTCTCGAGC
Source organism: Rhorus exstirpatorius (assembly GCA_963564615.1). Lineage (NCBI taxonomy): Eukaryota > Metazoa > Arthropoda > Insecta > Hymenoptera > Ichneumonidae > Rhorus > Rhorus exstirpatorius. Next base: position 3,214,902 of record OY751318.1, on the reverse strand, counting down.
ATCTCGTCTCGTGCGCTCTCTCTCGCGGAGTTTCCGATAAGACTCAAGAGAGAGATCCGGTTTCGACTCACTCTCAACGAACTAATCGAAGTGCTAACACGTGTTATAATAGTTATCCGTCCATCCTCACACAATCAATTTGCAATCGGTAATTCTCGTGTTCTTTTCGAACTTGTATACGGTGAGACTCTCGCGTCGTTACGATAGTTATTTTGGTCACGACTCGGTTTCGATCTCTCCGATCTCTCCGGTGCACTGCTGAGCGGTAACCCATCTAAGTAGTGGCCGCTCATAATCCTGCTCTTAAGCGACACCGGGGCCGCACACTGACTGCACAACCACTAGTGTCGGTTTCTGTAGGTCGGTCTGTAGTCGGTCTCTAATATTATAGACGTTTCTTGTACTATTGTGGAAGTCGGACAATCGTAGGGGAGACGTTTAATTTATGAGAGGTTTGTGAGAGGTTTAATTTATGCGTACTATATTTTCATATTAATTCAATGGGGGTGAAAAGCAAACGGTGGTTACGTACCTATTTTGCTTTTACGATGATGGCAATATATTTTTGCAGTTGATGGCAGCTCACATGGGCGCTTAGATTGGACAATCTGTGTTAGTGGCAGGTACCCAGTAAACACGTATTATTGTGGCAATATAACATGGAAGTTACAGGTAATGTCACAGTGTTATTCTTGTGATACATAGGTGTTATATAACGTGGAAGTAACATTGTCATGTACCATTTGTTATATGCTGGTTACATAACTGATATATAACGTTTTTACATTACAGTGCTGTAAAAAAGTTTTGCAGCCCTTACGCAACATGCTTGTAACGATGTGAGTGTACCATTGGTGATATTTATGTAACGTTAATAGGGTGTAACGTAGTCACATTACGATAATGTAACATGACTCTGTAACATTTACGTAACATGCTTGTAGCAATGTGAGTGTACCATTGGTGATATTTATGTAACGTTAATAGGGTGTAACGTAGTCACATTACGGTAATGTAAAATGACTCTGTAACGTTTACATAACATGCTTGTAACTATGTGAGTGTACCTTTGGTGAATTTATGTAACGTTAATGGGGTGTAACATAGTGACATTACAGTAATGTAACATGACTCTGTAACGTTTACATAACATGCTTGTAACAATGTGAGTGTACCGTGAGTGATATTTATGTAACGTTAATGGGGCGTAACGTAGTAACATTACGGTAATGTAACATGACTCTGTAACGTTTACATAACATGCTTGTAACAATGTAAGTGTACCTTTGGTGACTTTATGTAACGTGAATGGGGTGTAACATAGTGACATTACAGTAATTTAACATGACTCTGTAACGTTTACATAACATGTTTGTAACAATGTGACCCTGGACAAAAAAACCTATGCCACACTATTTGTGGAATGTCTCATATATTATGTGATGCCATTTTTAGAATTTTTGATGCGCCATATTGGATGCACTACATGCAATTTTGTTATTTTTTTTTCAAAACCGACATGGTTATACTAAATAAAGGGTGGAAGACGGGACCACCACCATTTTTTGAGTAGCTCGCAACATACAACTGATGAAAATTCTCTGGCGTGTCAAATACATGATCTGGATTACCAATCCACATAAACAGTTGATAGCGTAGTGGGTAGCGTGTTAGGTAGATAGGTAGGATAGGTAGGTAGGTCGCAGGTTCGAGTCCCCGTCGGGGAGAATGAAATCGTGTCGAGAGATCCGTGCAGGATTCTTTTTTTTCAATCTAACCCTTCCATGACCTATAACAACGAGAAAATAATATGATGAAATAAAAAAATGATTTAATAATAATCTTTTATTTCATCAGATTACTTTAGAATATTGCAGCTATATAACTGTTATGAATTTGTTACATTACCTTGCAATATAACTGTTACATACCGGGTATATAACACGTGTTATATAGCATGTTATATTGCTGAGTGGGAAATTTCTACTTACATGTAAGCTACATGTACTATCCGGGTAACATTACTTGTTACTTTCGGTTACATTACCGTTACATTGCGACTACATTATTGTGTTTACTGGGTAGGTGGACTATACAAAAGGTTGTCACTTGGGCAACCACAAAGGGAGAGGTTTCACTGTATATGGACTTAAAAAACGCTTAATACACTTATGAGAGAATAGTTCTGTACATGTATACCTTTAGTGCATTTGTTCAACGCTGCAGTTTCAGAACGCATAAAGCAGACATCAAAGGGTTCTACCAAAAATTGCATCCTATTTTTATGAGAGATTGTAATTTTTAAAATTATAATATTAATTTTACATGTCTGACTGAATCCAAGAAAACTTCGAGGAAATACAAGTAATCATAAAAATCAGAATCCATTGAATAAACGTGCATGCTAATATTAGTGCAATTTCGAATACTCTCAAAGACCGCATGCAGTCGCATTTGGAACGCAGCAGTGTATATCAATCAGGCATCGAGAAGCAATGTCATCGTGCAAAAAAAGAAGCCATGCGCGACGAAAAAATAAACAACTGGTGAAGACGATATGCATGGACGCATAGGAGGACGCCATCATGTACCTATGTACCTTTAGACCTTAATAGTGTATGGCGTCGAGGAGCACGTAAGTAGGCATTTCCTGGGGGTTGGGCTGAAACATCGAAGATATAGGTTCTCCCATTAGACCGTTCGTCTGCCAAACACCGTAACCGACACATACATACAAAAATTTCTTTAGAAGTTCTTGTACATTCGTTGCGTAAGGTTTCTTAACATATACAGTGACATCAAAAAATTATATACGATGACAATTTTGGAACACCGGGGTAATAAAAATCCAAATAAAATAATTAATGATATTGCAGATACTAACAATAATAAGTCCGTGAGTGAACGATAATCACACCGAAACGATATTAACAAAGCAGTGTAAAAGAGTTGGTTTACCAAACATTAAAATTTTGTTTGAACTTATCATTCAACGCTCATTTCTATGAATGTACTACTTCTTACCTTACTACGGAACGACATCTAAAATTCTCCATTTTCTCTCGAGTGAAATAGAATCCAACTTTTAAATGAGACTGAATATAGATAACATCTTTGACATATTCTCGAAAAAAAGTTATCATGTAAACTCTGGAGCGACACAGATGCAGTTATTATGATCAATGGAAGAAAATACATGATCATTCAACCCTTCAATGCATACGTTTGTCTTTTTCCCACTGGTTGCATTCCGCCCTTACAAGGCCATTTAAACATTCGCAATAATTTGTGATAAGATCACAAATCAGCGAACTAAAAGTCACTCATATTAAATTATCATTCAAATAGGGCGAAAAATAAATTATGTAGAGTTAACCAACCAGTGAACTAGTGGACCCGACGGGGACCCGTGAATGGACAAACTTAGTTGTTTCTTTTAAACAATAAACTAGATGAATAATTTAATACTTAAAATAAAGGAAAAAAATCATAGATATTGTTGTGACCGATTCTACGGTACAATATGATTTTCGAATCCAAAATTAATTTTTATAGTTCGTGACATAGTTTTATCGCTGAAAGTAGTAAGAAAAGACCGTTGCTGGAGCTCTTGTTGGTATTGGTATTGGTAGTTTTTACACCAACTCCCCTGAGGGTTGCGGACTCCGTTAACCTCTACCGTTGATCTCTTCTCACGTATCCGTTTGTCCCCGGTTCGATTCCCGCTACCGGAGCTTGTTGCGTACCCGCTAGATGTCAGCACCTGGGACAGAAACAGTCGTAGTTCGTACGCCCTGCCTCTGGAGCTACGCCCGAACCCGTTTGTGCTTTCACCATCAGCTGTGCTACGGCAACGCTTCTCGCTGCCGGAGCTTGTCTCACACACGCTAGGTGTCAGCACTTTGAGACAGAGGCAATCGTAGTACGTACGTTCTGCTTCTGGAGCCACGTCCGAGCCCGCTGCGCTTTCATCTGACGTACTACGGCATCGGGAATCGAACCCGAGACATCTTCGCAGCCTTTTGGTCACCACACCAAGGCGCTGCTTTCCTTTGGACCTACATTTTTTAGGTGGGTTCCGAACCACCGAGGTCGTAGAAAAAGCACTTGGAAAATTTTTCCATTGGTGCCGGCAGTGGGAATCGAATCCAGCCCCATCGTATGCCACTGCGTGTGAGCCAGGCACGTTACCACCACGCTACTGCTCCCTTGACTAGGGATCTAGTTATTACATTAACATATTATTTTAAATTATTTTCAAAGCACTCTGCCTTAGAGCTTAAAGAATTGTCGATATTTTATTTTTTTCTAAAGTTTTCATAGAAATTCGGAAAAATACTCGGCAAATATTAGTGTTTATTCACGAACGCTTCATCCTGACCATGTTTCAGTGAATGGACTCAAGCTATGTACAATTGCAATATTTTCTAAATAATATTTCCTCTGATAAACTGGGTTCCAAATAAAAATATCTTAATTTAAATTTTCTTTTTTCTGGTGTTCCTCCACTGTTTCCATTTTCTTTACAAAATTCGAAGATCTCATTCAATTTTTGGATGACTCAGGAGACTTTAGTAAAAAGTAGTTTTATGTATTGCATACAAAGTATAAAATTTCGGATTGGTTAAAAAATTCTTCAATTTTAGATTATGCTAGTTGGTACAGATATATGGTTGGATACGAATTTTCAATTTCTTGCGATTGAAGTTGAGATGCAGGGATACTTTTCCAAAACTCCTCCGAAGCCCATCAATGAGCTATGGCGAAGGATGCCTTGCGTCTCAATTTTCATCATGGGTGGTTTGAAATTTGTATATAACCGAATACTACCATAATCTCAAAAATGAGTACACTTCAGAATGCGACTATTTTCGTATTGTACGATATATAGCTATATACTGCAAAAAATGACTTTTATCAAGTCTTACTAGAGTCTTCTCTTGACTAAAAAACAACAGGCGCGAAATCAAGAGGTGCGGCAAAGTACAGAAAAATCATCTCACATGTTCTAATCAAATCACCTAGTCAGAGTCTACATACGTTAACGGAACTGGCCAACGTGACAAATAATTCATAAGTCTTAGCTTTGCTTCAAGTCTGATTGGGGTTGTAGAAATTATTTTAAGTTGACAGTAATGTTTATGATAAAAATAATAACAGCAAGAGGGAATGACTGAGACGAACAGACGAGGATGGCTGCTGCTGGAGATGGCCACCAGGCTGGACCTCGCAGTGGCAAACACGGGGAACGTACCGACGTACAGACGACCGGGATTCAGAGAATCCATTCCGGACGTGACGATGACGTCGGACAGCATACTGCCGCGGGTAGGGCGGTGGCGGGTTTTTCGAGGGTTATACGGCCAGCGACTACCAGTGCATCGCCTTCGAAATGGCAGGAAGGACAACAACAACACGGACGAGGGTCCGACAACCCCCGCGGTGGAACGTAGACAGACTCGACGTACAAAAGTTCTCGGTGGAACTGGCGGCAGCACCGGCCCTGATTACAAACGTCCCCCTCGTGCTGACTGGCCAGCGAAGGGCGGAAAGACTGACAGAGGAGACGGCCAAACTGACGGCACGGCTGTGCGACAGCACAATGCCGAGACGACAACAGGGACGTAACAGACGACAACAATACTGGTGGACGGACGAGATAGCTGAACTGCGGAAGAGTTGGCTGGCAAAACGAAGACGGGTTACGAGGGCTGGCGGCAGACCCGAAAGGGAAACCCTCCAGGCTGAATACAAGACGGAACGAAAACGACTGACGAACGCTATCAGAGACAGCAAAACGCGATGCTGGAAGAGGCTCTGCGAGGAGGTGGACCGGGACCCCTGGGGTACGGGTTACAAGATAGTGACCGGTAGACTAGGGGCCCGGATCCCGCCGGAGCTTAAAGACGCTGAAACAGCACGACGGATCGTTTACGGACTTTTCCCGACACACCCGACGCGTACGGACGCGACGGACGACGACGAAACAGCGGCTACCCCCGTTTTTACCGCTGAGGAGCTTTCCAGAGCAACCAAGGCGATGAAGACGGGTAAGGCGCCGGAACCAGACGGGGTGCCGGCGGAAATTCTCCGGCTGATGGCCAGTCTGAGGCCGGAGATACTTCTCGACCTGTACAATACATGCTTAACGACAGGGACCTTCAGTGGCCGGTGGAAGGAGGCGAGGCTGGTCCTTATCCCCAAGGGTAAGGGGGACCCCAGCACGCCGTCGGCTTACCGACCGCTGAGCCTACTGGACACGACAGGAAAACTATACGAACAGTTACTGCGACCACGACTCACGAACGCAATACAGAACGGAGGGGGGGCTCTCGGACCAGCAGTTCGGCTTCCGAAGGGGTCGATCAACGATTGGAGCGATCCAAGAGGTGGTGGACTCCTTCCGAGCGACAGACAGACATTGCCACGCAGCGCGACCCATCGTGCTGCTGGTGACACTGGACGTAAAGAACGCCTTCAACTCAGCCAGGTGAGTGGACATCTTGAAGTCGCTGAGAGGCGGCTTTGGGGTCCCACGGTACCTGCTCTGGGGTGTGAAGGACTACCTTCGAAACAGACGACTGACGTACGAGACGATCGAAGGACAAATGACGCGACAGATTACCGCGGGGGTCACCCAAGGATCGATACTTGGACCTGACTTCTGGAACGGGATCTACGACAGCCTGCTCAGAATGGAGCTTCCGCTCGGCGTTTGCCTAGTTACGTACGCTGACGACGTGGCGGCGGTGATAACCGAGTGGTCTCCGGAACTGGCGCAGTACAAACTGAACCAGACGATGAGACGAGTCGGACGGTGGATGACTGACCACGGACTGCGACTCGCTACAGAAAAGACAGAACTGGTGTTCCTCACCAGGAGACGCATACCGACCAGACTTCACATGACGGTTGGGACGGACAAGATCGAGACCGGAGGCGAAGTCAAGTATCTGGGGGTGACCCTAGATACGAAGATGACCTTCTGGCCTCACATACAGAGGACAGCACGGAAGGCGGCTGAAAAGATAACATCCCTAAGCCGCCTGATGGCAAACACGAACGGACCGAGACCGGGGAAACGTAGACTGCTCATGTCGACGACGCACTCGATTTTGTTCTACGGGGGGGAGGTCTGGGCAGACTCCCTGAAGACGAAAAAATACTGTCACGCCATGACGACGGTACAGAGACGGAGCACGTTGAGGATCGTCTACTCCTACCGGACGGTCTCAGCAGGGGCCGTTCTGGTGGTGGCGGGCGTGATTCCCATAGACCTTCTTGCGTTCGAACGCAAGAGGATTTATGGCAGGGACACAGACGTGACCCGACGGGACGCGGCAACGACTGAAAGAGACAGAACGATACAGACGTGGCAAGAACGGTGGACAGAAGAACCGACAGGAACCTGGACGAGACGGTTGATCAAGGACCTGAGACCGTGGATCCGGAGGGACTTTGGGGATGTAAACTTTTACGTCACCCAACTTCTGACGGGCCACGGTTACTTCAAACGGTACCTCCACAACATGAACCGAGTACAGACGCCGGACTGTAAGTACTGCGGACACGAACGAGACGACGCGGAACACACGTTCTTTGAATGTGACCGCTGGACAGAACTCAGACACAGACTGGAGACGACCGTGGGAAGCATCACCCCCGACAACATTGTTGAGGTGATGCTCCACGGAACAGAGCGGTGGCAACTTGTTGCCACCTTCACAGAGACGATCTTACGACGAAAAAACGCCGAAGGCTGCTTGACGTAACGTAACTGACGGACAGTCACAACAGAGCGGACGGACGGGACGACGATACGGACACAGACAGAGCCCCCAGCTACAAATAATATTAACATAGTTCCTGGCTGGGGGTATTGCACAGGAGGTGGCGGTTTAGTGGGTAGGCCAATAGGGGAGCCCCATACAAGCATCAGCCCGTATGACTGGTGTGAATCCGTAACTTGGATTCCGCAACTCCTCGGATTAAAAAAAAAAATAATAATAGCAAGAGAGAATATTATATTATATGTAAAATCTTGCAATAAGTCAACAACGCTATAATTATAAGTCTTAGCTTCGGCTCAAGTTTGATCTAGGTTGTAGAGTTCATTTAAGTTGACAGCAATACTTATATGAATAATAATAGTCGGAGCATAATATTGAGATAAAATTATATAATCTTTCAACGCGTCAACAATACTCTGATCAAATCGTATATTTTATTCAAATATATACTATTGTACGTGTAAATTTTTTATTAAGGCTATCTTCAAATAATGTGTCCATTTACTGGTAAGCTGACGTTCATTCATTGGAATATCTGTCTATTCACTGGTGATTTAGTAGTTTTGAGTCTGCCGAACAAATTCTAATGTTTTGCAATTTAATCAACTAAAATATTATTTATAATCATTATTATAGTACCTCGTCACAGCTACATTAATTCAAAAGAGTATTCTCGCAATGTTTCAATTGCAGGCGATAATAATGCAGGGGTTTGCTGAATCGACCATTCACTGGTCGGTTTATGCTACTTTATTGTATCAACCAGGTGGGTCTTATAATTAACAGTATTTCTTCAGTAGGTTACTACGATTTTGCGAAGGTGTACAGTGGAAATAAACATTTCGTTATTAAAATGATTGTTTAATGTAAAAAAATATTTTGAAAAACTATTGAATTATTGGATACAAGTATACTTAACCCATTAGCGCCCAAACGGACACTTTTTTTATCCATTTTTCAGCGGCTGTTCCTCCTATGAAACCTATTCTGAAAAAAATCGGGAATAACCACATCCGACGCGAAATTTTATCAGCTTTCAGAATCCGTGATTAAAATTTGCAAAAAATGCCACCCAACAGAGTTATGATTGTTTATTTAAAAAAAAAACGCGTTTTTTCGCTGCAATATTTTTTTCAATTCACATTTTCGTATCGAAATTCGATGAGCACCCCTCCGGGAGGTCAAGAAATCGCGTCCATGGACCCTAATCTATAAAATCCATCAGTAAAAAAAATTTAATTCAAGATGGCGGAGTCCAATATGGCGGTTCGAAGCCGAAAATTTGTATGTGCTTTTCTCTCACCCTGACAAAACTATCTTTCTCAATGGGATTTGCATGTCCAGCGGTATACAAGGGTTTTTGAGGTCGCTGATTACGAATCCGTTATCAGATTTGCCAAATTCAAAATGGCGGATCCAATATGGCGGACACAAAATTGCGAATTCCGTATTTTTTCGTGAAAATTTGTAGGTGGGGGTTTTCGAGAGCCCTGATTACGAATCCGTTATCAGATTTGCCAAATTCAAAATGGCGGATCCAATATGGCGGACACAAAATTGCGAATTCCGTATTTTTTCGTGAAAATTTGTAGGTGGGGGTTTTCGAGAGCCCTGATTACGAATCCGTTATCAAATTTGCCAAATTCAAAATGGCGGATCCAATATGGCGGACACAAAATTGCGAATTCCGTATTTTTTCGTGAAAATTTGTAGGTGGGGGTTTTCGAGAGCCCTGATTACGAATCCGTTATCAAATTTGCCAAATTCAAGAAAAAAAAGTGGAAAATTGTCAGGACAATTTGTATGAAGATTTTTTTTTTTTTAGTTTTCAGGTTTAGAACGAGATGACGAAAAACACTATGCGTTCCTCAGCCGTCAAAGTACTTTGCCGTTGCCCGGCTCTCACCACGAGGAGGTGAACGCAAAATCGAGAGCCTTTTTTTACTTTTTTTTTGGTTTTTTTTCTGTTTTATAATTTTTTTGTTTTTTTTTTAATTTTATAATTTTTTTGTTTTTTTTTATTTTATAATTTTTTTGTTTCTTTTTATTTTTTATTTATCACAGATGTGGCACAAGAACGCAGAAAATGTGTATGAGCTGCAACGTTTATCTATGTTCAACCTGCTTTACGCTCGTCCATACCAATAAAAAATAGTCTTTGGTTCATTGGCAGGGGAATAGAGGAATGGGATAGAAAAAAAAAACGAAAAAAAAGAAAAATTGCAAAAAGCAACAAAAAAAATTATAAAATAAAATAAAAACAAAAAAATTATAAAAACAAAAATGAAGAACAAAAAAATTATAAAATAAAAAAAAACAAAAAAATTATAAAATAAAAAAAAACAAAAAAATTATAAAATAAAAAAAACAAAAAAATTATAAAATTAAAAAAAAAACAAAAAAATTATAAAACAGAAAAAAAACCAAAAAAAAAGTAAAAAAAGGCTCTCGATTTTGCGTTCACCTCCTCGTGGTGAGAGCCGGGCAACGGCAAAGTACTTTGACGGCTGAGGAACGCATAGTGTTTTTCGTCATCTCGTTCTAAACCTGAAAACTAAAAAAAAAAAAAATCTTCATACAAATTGTCCTGACAATTTTCCACTTTTTTTCTTGAATTTGGCAAATTTGATAACGGATTCGTAATCAGGGCTCTCGAAAACCCCCACCTACAAATTTTCACGAAAATATACGGAATTCGCAATTTTGTGTCCGCCATATTGGATCCGCCATTTTGAATTTGGCAAATCTGATAACGGATTCGTAATCAGGGCTCTCGAAAACCCCCACCTACAAATTTTCACGAAAAAATACGGAATTCGCAATTTTGTGTCCGCCATATTGGATCCGCCATTTTGAATTTGGCAAATCTGATAACGGATTCGTAATCAGCGACCTCAAAAACCCTTGTACACCGCTGGACATGCAAATCCCATTGAGAAAGATCGTTTTGTCAGGGTGAGAGAAAAGCACATACAGTAGAGCCTCGATTATCCGAACCCGTCGGGACCGGGCCTAGTTCGGATTATCGAAAGTTCGGATAATAGAAATGCGTTGTCGTAGATAGCGGTCTTACATATTGCATATGGGAAAAATAAGAAAAACGGGCAGATATTTTGAGCGATTTAACGTTATGCTTGTGTATTTCAATAATATATTTAAAACAAAACAGTAATATATGCCTTCATAAAAATTTAGTGTTTAATTTCAGGCTTTTTTTTATCATAAATTGCTGAATCTTTGGCTGCCGTATGGAAGCTACGCGTTTTTTTGCGGTTTATTCGTTCAAAAAGAAATTGATATTACGGACGTACAACAAATTATCTCGGAATCATGTTTATTTTATTTTTTCTTCAACCAATCTAAAATATATATTTTTTCATACGTTTGTAACGCTCTCGGGTAATATTCGTAGTATTCACTTTTTAACGACAAAGTCGCTTGGATAAATTATTATTGAACAGAAAAAAAAAAACAAGAATCAGAAGTCTTGCATGGAACACGACGATGCCATTGTATTTATCTCTAATAGCAAATTTTTATAAATTATTCAGCCAAGTTTTATTCCGTGTAAAATTAAAATTTTATCAACGATACGTATCTCTGTAGCAATTCTTAATGACCCCTTGCGAAATTAATTTGTCTTCGAGCATAACGAAGCTCGTTTTTTTTTCGTTTGAGAGTACTTCTGTCGAGCGAACGTCGAAAACATCGGACGAGCAGCATTTCGAACGAAAAACAAACAAAAAAAAGGCATTTTTATTGTTAAAAAAAAAAAATCGCGCCATGGTTCGGATAATAGAACGTTCGGATAAAGCAAGTATACGTTCGGATAACGGAGGGTTCGGATAGTGGGAGTTCGGATAATCGAGGTTCTACTGTACAAATTTTCGGCTTCGAACCGCCATATTGGACTCCGCCATCTTGAATTAAATTTTTTTTACTGATGGATTTTATAGATTAGGGTCCATGGACGCGATTTCTTGACCTCCCGGAGGGGTGCTCATCGAATTTCGATACGTAAATGTGGATTGAAAAAAATATTGCAGCGAAAAAACGCGTTTTTTTTTTAAATAAACAATCATAACTCTGTTGGGTGGCATTTTTTGCAAATTTTAATCACGGATTCTGAAAGCTGATAAAATTTCGCGTCGGATGTGGTTATTCCCGATTTTTTTCAGAATAGGTTTCATAGGAGGAACAGCCGCTGAAAAATGGATAAAAAAAGTGTCCGTTTGGGCGCTAATGGGTTAACCCTAGCTTACCACTTTGGGGTCCCAGGGACCCCAGGCCAATTGCAAAATCGATATTTTTTTTCGTGTTTTTGGATGTTCTTCTTTCTTTAAACCCGTATAACTCATAGCTTTCTCTTTCTATGAATTTTTTTCTGTCATGGACCTGTTCCTTGGTTGATTCTCTATTAATTGAAAAAAAAAACCACTTACTATGTCAATTTTAGGTAGAGTTGTGGGGAAAAATCTACGTGGGGTCCACGAGACGCCAGTGTGGTAATGTCGTAGGCAAAAAATAAGTGACGTAACCTAGGGTTAAAATACTTTCATTAACATCACTATAACGAACGATATTTTTTTCATTACTAAGGCGATGTGAAACAAATGTGGTTGGAAAAGATGTTGCGCTCACGACAGTGTAAGAGAGACAGATGAAGACGTGTCTTGCATCGCGTTAAGGGAGCTACAGCAATTTGGCAATTACAAGATTACGACCTAAATTTTAGATATGTCCTCAGAAAACACTGAATCTTGGTAGATGAAAAATTTGAAATACATCTGAAGCAAACCACACCAAGTGGGCCACTAAAAAATCGTGTGATCTCGAAATATTATGAAACATTTTTTGAAAGGTTATTCGAGTGTCAAAAGCAAGCTGGATTTTTTTCAAATTTTTAAATCTGATTTTACACCCCCCAAATTTGGATATCAATTTTTTTTTTTTTTTTTAAATCCATTCTACATATAAAACGATCCATTGCACAAAAAGAACACCTTAACATTGAATTTAGGTTTTCGAATATACTTTATAATCTAATCTATTTTGAAGCTGTCCAGAATTCTCTTCATGTATTTTCCAGCAAGACAAGGCAATAATATTTTTTTTCGTCGAGTTCGTCCTTTTTTATTTTCCTATAACTTTGAGAGAACTTTCGTTGATTTCATAACAAACCACAGAAAAATTGGCATGGTGGAGAATCCATATTCTTCAAGTGTTTTCTAAGGTTAACTGATGAAAACACTTGCTACTTACGACAAATATTCGATGTTATCCAACGCCCCCATTAAATTTATTGCAAAAACATTGAATGTACATTATTTACCGTGTATCACCGTGGGGGTCAAAGTCAAAAGTTGGGACCTCACAAAATACCTTGGTATTTCCGAACAGTAAACGATTTACACATACATTTACACAGATAATGATATTAACATTTTAGATAAATTTATCTAAAATTTATCATTTTAGATAAATGTATCTAAAATTTATCATTTTAGATAAATGTATCTAAAATGTTAATATCATTATCCGTGTAAATGTATGTGTAAATCGTAAGTTTATGTATGTGTAATGTATGTGTAAATGTATGTGTAAATGTATGTGTAAATTTATCTAAAATTTATCATTTTAGATAAATTTATCTAAAATTTTAATATCATTATCTGTGTAAATGTATGTGTAAATCGTTTACTGTTCGGAAATACTATTCGGTATTTTGTGAGGTCCCAACTTTTGACTTTGACCCCCACGGTGATACACGGTAAATAATGTATATTCAATGTTTTTCCAATAAATTTAATGGGGGCGTTGGATAACATCGAATATTTTTCGTAAGTAGCAAGTGTTTTCATCAGTTAACCTTAGAAAACACTTGGAAGATATGGATTCCCCACCATGCCAATTTTTCTGTGGTTTGTTATGAAATCAACGAAAGTTTTCTCAAACTTATAGAAAAATAAAAAAGGACGAACTCGACGAAAAAAAATATTATTGCCTTGTCTTGCTGGAAAATACACGAAGAGAATTCTGGACAGCTTCAAAATAGATGAGATTATAAAGTATATTTGAAAACCTAAATTTTATGTTAAGGTGTTTTTTTTGTGCAATGGATCGTTTAATATGTAAAATGGATTTAAAAAAAAAAAAAAAAAAAATTGATATCCAAATTTGGGGGTGTAAAATCAGATTTAAAAATTTGAAAAAAATTCAGCTTGCTTTTGACACTCGAATAACCTTTAAAAAAATGTTTCATAATATTTCGAGATCACACAATTTTTTAGTGGCCCACTTGGTGTGGTTTGCTTCGTCTATCGTTTCGTTTCTAAATATTCTTACATGAAGTTGACTTATTCAATTGGCTAAACGTAATTATTCATCCATAGATAGAGGATTGCGTTTTAGCATATCAAACGTCTCTAAGAAGAAAGAAGTGGAAACAAATCTGAGAAAAAAAACTGTGAAAGCTATACCATAAGCCACCCGTAATATCATCAATAAAAGAAAGAATTTTTGGACAGACGTCTTGGCAGAGCCCTTACCTTTTCAATATCCTACTTCAATACATATAAAAACAGTCAAGAAACATTTTTAAGAGTTTACTTTTTTAAAAATAGATTCTTTGCATTGGGCCTATAGGAAAGTATATGCTACGGTAGATCTCCAGTCAATTCTTCATGCCTATCGGGATTTGATGCAGCTGCTCATGAAAGTACTGGTGGTTTTTTAAAATCTACGTATTCTAATATCGTATAAAAAAATTGATGGATTCAATGTTAGAGTAAAATGAACTCAATGGACCCAATATTGAGTGAAAGGAAAATATTCGGCAAAACGAAAATATTATTGTTCATTCTAAATCGTAAAACAATAAAAATTTAAAAATGATCATTAATTTATTAAGAAAAACACGCAACTTCAAATGTTTATAACGATTCCTGGTAAATTTTTTCAACTCGCAAAGCCCCGCTATAAGAACGTAGATGTCGTATTTCTGGTTTCTTGATTGAGGAAGCATTGTGAATCTAGGAAAATTTTGAATGAGTAACGTGGACAATTCAACTTGCACTTTTATATCCCGAATTTCCAGCGACGTAGTTTGAGTTTTGACTTTGTACGTGGTACAAACGCTTTTCGAAAAAATTTTAACACGATAACTAAAAATTTGCGGAAATTCGAATAATCAGATACTTCTTTAAAAAGTTCGAAATTATATAAAATCTGAACTCCTTCACTGATTCGTGCTGCATTAAATTTCAACCACCCTTTAATAGCACTCAACTCATGTAAAAAAATTTAACGCAGTATCCCAAAATTTGCATAAGTTGGAACGATCACATTCACTTTTCCGAATTATTTTCAATAACATGATAACTGAAGCTCCCCAGTAATGTTAAGGGAAATTGAGGCAAGCGCTGAGCGCTTGCAGTTCTACTCGTGTGCTCAATTTGAGCATGATTAATTGGAGCATTTTCATGGCATAGTTGTTTGAATGATACAAAATCGGCGGGCATATGCACATATACAAACACTCGCGCTATACTACACTAAATACACACGCACGCAGGCGCACCCATACACGAACGTGCCCCTACACATATTATACGCCGGTACGTGCGCGTGAACTCACGCACACCCATACACAAAAACACAAATGTACCGACATTCTTTCTAAACATGATTTTCTGACTATTTGGGACATTTTGAGCACTGTGGCATAACTGTCTAAAAAAAACGTTCAGGAAAACGAAGCTCTCTCTATGTTCTGTGCATGGAAAATCATCAGCAGTTAGATATCAAAAACCAGAAAAAATTTACATTATTTGGTTAACAAATGTTCTGACCACGCCGGATAACTTCAGGAAGACCAGCTCATTCGCCCATCTCAGTTTTCGCCACTCAGACTTCGCGGCACCACCTCCTGGGCCTTTCTCTCTCTTTTTGAATTATCCCATTCATTAGCTCTCTAGCTGCCGGCTTCTACCGGCATTATTCTCTCGAGCTCTACAGGGTTAAGACTCTCTCAAAGTAATCCAAAAATCTACGCCCATTTCGAGCAATGCTGTGTACTTTCTCGTAAAGTATCAATTACGACACCTAGTTCCAACACCGCTAATCTAAAGTGTATATGGGTGACAACGTCAATTATATGTAAGCCTCCAGGCTTCAAAATTTCGATTTTGCTGAAATTTTGATATGTTATTGTGTGTGCCAAGATATGTGAATCCCCCAAATTTTAGACCTCTAGACCTTCCCGTTAAGGTTGTTTAGAAGCATGGTGGGGATGGATCAGTGTGGGGGAGATTTTTCTATGCTTATACATTGGACGCCGTGGCAATTTTTTTGTGCCCTGTAGCCTATCCATTTATTATTATTATTTTTTTTATTCGTCAATTATTATTTAAATTCGCATAAGTTGGAGATTTTATCAAAGTTATCATGATATTTTATTTTTGTTCATTCTTAAATGGTTGAACACATCGAATAAAAAATGTTGAAATCACAAATAATCGCGGCAACATTGGGGCCCCTTTTGTCACCCGCGTTTCCAGTAACGTAGGCTCAAAGTTCGTTGCCTGCTGATGTGAATGACATAACCGCAAAAAAGTACACAGCGGTGAAATGTTTTGATTGACGAATTGATTATTGTAACAACATCATAATGAATAGTGAGCGAGATGAAAAGACGAGTGAGACCGGGAGAGATGATTGCGATAAAGACAATGAGAAAAAGAAACGTTTCGTGTGGAAAAATAAATATGTGACGGATGCTGTCTAGAATCTGCGATTGAAGCAGCAAGAAAATATTCGGAAACGCCACCAATCAACGAGTGACAATTTGTCGTCTGAATCCGAATTTAATAATACCAATTTCATTTTATTTTATTTTTTGAACGTCATGTTTCCCAACATTTTCCAAACTTCAAATGATCATGAAAACATAAACAAAATAAATTTAATTTATTTTTCGGTATGTTTATAATTATTCTGTGCTAAAGCGTCACGCATGCTATTAATTTTTCAAATTTCGCGCGCGGATTCAATATCCACGCTAGCTCAGTCCTTCCGCCCCTTTTCTCTGTCTCGAAAGTCCGGTGTTGCCGTGCCTGGCAGATACTCGGCCGCTCCGAGTGAGTTTTGACCCGATTTGTCATGCATATGTTGTAATATTTTAGAGGAAAATCTCCAAAGGCTAATCATTTTGGTATTGATCGACGCGGAATACTTCAGAGAATAGTTTGTTGGTTTTTCAAAAAAAGTTCAATGGCACGATCATATTTATTGTAAGATTACTGAGGTCGCGCACGGCTCTGTCCATTGGAGACTGTAGTCAGCCGCTCGAATGTACACAACTTTGTGATTTTTTTTCTCCATAAATAAACTCCAAATCAACTTGAAATTTTACAGAGACATAGTTCACATGTTCGACTATTCACTGTAAAAATTTCAAATTTTTTTCATAAAGCGTGATTTGCTTCTAAACAACCTTAACGAGCTACACATTAATGAATTTCTCCATTTGACGTACGCGATTGTTTTTTCTTTATTTTTTAACCCATATATTTTGTATATAGGGAAAATAAAGAAAACTGGAAAACGCGAAAACGCTTTGGCGTTCTCGCCACGTTTTCGTTACTTCGCCAATTTTCGTACTCCTTATGTTCTTGTTCCGTTCATTCTTTTGCCCTTTTCTCAAGAGTCACCCGCAACAGATCTACTCGCAAATAGCTAACTTTTTTGAAATGTGCTTTGTCAATATCTTTTAGGCATCGTTTTTATTTAGACTCAACATTCTTAGTATCTACGAAACAAATTATTTTTCAATCGGATGCTTATTTTAGTACTAGGCACTAAAGTTCTCATGTCATAAAACTTCCGAACGTCATTAGATTCGTAATTTAATAAAATCTGACAATTTATAATTCTCATCATCACAGGTTCATTCTAATCGTATTTTATAAAACACTCACCGTCACTGGAGAATACTGATACTGTTGAGGCATGTAGAGCGACGGTGTCGGACACGTATATACCACTGGTGCAAATGTTTGATGACCCGCAGTAGCTTGGGGACCTAAATGAAAACAATCAATTTTTGAATACAATATTATTCGGAGTGACGATGCGGGGCATGAGCAGAATGTGATGTTGCATAGTTTGCTAACTCAGTAAGGTACCAAAAAATCTTGATTCTTTTTGCCATTCTCATTTGCCAGACTCATTTGCCATTTTCAAAATGGGCGCATGCATCCGCATCAATTTACCAGCCGGTAGTGTAGCATAGCATATTTTTTTTGTAACACATGCACGATTTTTGCGTTTTCTAGACCTATTAAGCGGCCCTAAAGTGACCTGTTTTTGACCAGCTTGAGAAAAGCGGGCAATGATTTCATTATTGCCGCTTTTTAAAAAGTTAGCTGAACGACTGTATGTACACACCCTACTGAAAAAGTTCATGTGATATATCATGTCGAAAAGTACATGATAAATCACATAATAAATTGTATGAAGTTATGACCGATATCAGTGCACAATTTATTGTGTACTTTATTTTGTGATTTGTTACATGATTTATTGTATAGTTCGAATTCACATCATTTATTATGTAATTTATCATATGATTTCTCATATAGTCAGGGTTTATATCGAAGAAAAAAAATGAGAACTTCGTGCGGGATCGAACCCACGGCCGGTAGATTCTGAAGCAGCCTCGCTACCGCCTGGGCTACGCCGCTTGTTTATACGAGTTAACAGTTTGACGAATATGAAGTCCACATATGATCGGAATTTATTTCATTTTCTCTCACGGAGTTTAGCTTTATTTTAATCCAACTATGATTTGTATGTAATAAATAGCGTGACCGAGCCGGTAGCGAGACTGCTTCAGGATCTGACGGACGATCCTGAAAGATCCTGAAGGATCGTCCGTCAGAACCTGAAAGATCCTGAAGGATCGTCCGTCAAAACCTGAAAGATCCTGAAGGATCGTCCGTCAGATCCTGAAGCAGTCTCGCTACCACCTCGGACACGCTATTTATTACATACAAATCATAGTTGGATTAAAATAAAGCTAAGCTCGGTGAGAGAAAATGAAATAAATTCCGGTCATCTGTGGACTTCATGTTCGTCAAACTGTTAACTCGTATAAACAAGCGGCGTAGCCCAGGCGGTAGCGAGGCTGCTTCAGAATCTGACGGACGTGGGTTCGATCCCGCACGAAGTCCTCATTTTTTTTCTCCGATATAAACCCTGACCATATGAGAAATCATATGATAAATTACATAATAAACGATGTGAATTCGAACTATACAATAAATCATGTAACAAATCACAAAATAAAGTACACAATAAATTGTGCACTGATATCGGTCATAACTTCATACAATTTATTATGTGATTTATCATGTACTTTTCTACATGATATATCACATGAACTTTTTCAGTAGGACACACACACACGTTTATATTTATATGCATATATATGCATATATACTAATACAAACCCATCTTGTGTTCATGTCAGTGGTCATAAAAAAAATATTGGAAAATGTTTTTATAAAAATGTTTTTTATATTTGAAAAATGAATGAGGAGGGTTAAAAAATGCCTAATCAACTATTATATATATTGTGACACGATGTCACAGGCGAGGCATAAGCCTCGCCGAAGTCCGTCACCACACACCGAAAAACCCGAAAACTGTAATCTAGAATAAGTTACGAGAAATCGCGAAACCCCGTCGTCCCTCGTCGTTCTTCTTCCACCATATCTGTCGTCCCGTATCAAATCCAATAACCTCCCGAATAATCCCGTTCGACCCAAAAATCCCAGCCCAATATTATTCAAGAAAACCCTGTGGACGGCGAAAAAGTACGAGAGGTCCCGACGGTGCCGCTCAGAGCATTTTCTCGTTCGTAGAGCGTCCCACTCACACCACCGAGGCCCTCACACGGACACAGCACCGAAGGAACCCGAACATCTGTGAGGGCACGGTCGGTATATCGAGCAACAGGGATTATCGGGAAAAATCATCGGCGAG
Organism: Rhorus exstirpatorius; assembly: GCA_963564615.1. Taxonomy (NCBI): domain Eukaryota; kingdom Metazoa; phylum Arthropoda; class Insecta; order Hymenoptera; family Ichneumonidae; genus Rhorus; species Rhorus exstirpatorius. The sequence continues at coordinate 3,195,067 of OY751318.1, read as the reverse complement.
CGAGCAACGTCACGCCATACACAAATTCGAGCGGAAGTGTCTACAGGGACCCCACCCTTTCCCCTATGAGATTTGTCACCAAGTCTACCGTCACATGCACCTTCACCGTTACGTTGGCAGCACCTGCCGGGCTATCCATCATCAAAGGCGCGTGCGCCTATGACGGCGACTCGGTGACCAAATAAGATATCAATTATTGATCCCCCGATGACCCACATTTACATTGCGCAGGCCCTTAACCCCGAACTCTCCCGAATCCTTTTCCCACGAGCTGTCCCAGTGAAGAAGACAACGAGCTCGTCACTTCGGCGAGAGCGTTGCGAGAGATTAGACGAACATTATATCGAGTCATTTATTCAAATTATTGTAGAGTGAGAGAGAGAGTGTGCGTCAGCGACCGCCATTACAAGGATCGTAAGGCGAGATCCAGCGAGAGTACGAGCGTAACGATCCCCCAAGCGATCTCTACCCAATATCAATTAAACCCGTTCCATTGCCATAATATCAATTGCATTTTCGTTGAACAAATAGTCGACAAATTAGCCCTTTTCTGTGTATCATTCTTCGTGCGTGTGGTGACGCAGCGCGATCCCCCCCCCCCCCCCCCATTTACACTTGCGCGATTTTTGCTTGCCCATTGTCCCAAGTCTATTTTTTATTCTCTTTTTGAGTGACCTTTTTTTTTGTTGAGTTCGATTATTTTCGATTATAGCGAAAACCTGACGGGGGCAATAACTAAGAGGCCTGCGAGCTGGAAACCCTGTCGACCCTGAGAAATCCCCCCCCCGTATCATTCGAGTTAGAGTAAGAGAAATATAAATTTTCGCCCGAAACCGAAACTCTAATTACTTTCGAGCGTTAATTTAAAACGCAGTTAGGAACATCAATTCTCTTTTTGTTTTTTTCTCTTTCTTTTCCCGTTACTTTTTTTGTATTCAAGTCATCGACGATATTCTTTTTTTTTTGTATAACGAGTCTTTGAGACGCTTGACCATTGTATTAATTATTGTCGCACGGGTGCGTCAAAGTCACGACCAAAATGAAGTGGTATAATAAAGTGGTATTTGCGTACTCCTCATTCCTCTGAGCCTTTATTTATTTCTTTATTTTTTTTTTTAATTGTTCCATCGCTTTGGGGTCCAACCCTTTAAGCCTCCAACCGCCTTTTTCCATTATTCCTTTCACCACCCTCTTCACGATCGTACGGCTGCAGCCGCATCGACCCTGTATCGCATTCGCCTAGAACGGAGGGAAACTGCAGAGAACCTTCCGTTGATACAGGGCGGACCCTCCCTAGTTGCCCCCTGGTGGCCACGCGAGTAAACTCAAGCGTGGTCTCCCGACGCGCCCTAAGCAGGTTCTTCCTTTGCCGTAATTCAGTGCGTAAGTCAGTGCGCGGCTAAACGGTCCCCTTTCGAGCGATAAGAACTGCTGCGAAAGTCCTCCAGAGCCGCACCCCGACCAGCCACCCGTCGCAGAAAGGTGTTTTTGGTAATTTGTTTTGGTGGGATCCGAACCACGGAATTGCAGATTAAACACATAGAATACATTTTCCATTGGTGTCGGCTGTGGAACTCGAACTCGGGTCCGCTGCGTGCGAACCTCGAGCCTCACCCACTGAGCCACTGTGCTCCCGCTCTCTGAGCCTTTATTTTATTTTGTTTTATTTTGCTCGGGTTCGCTCGGTACAAAGTCCGGCCAATTGAGAAGGGCCGTGACAATATATGGGGCATTCCAGGTCAATTTGACAAGGGTCTGACCCTCACCCTCTCCAATCTGAGTCTTAATGATCGGAGGTGTTTTGTTAGCCTAAAATAACATCTCTCAATTTTTCTCAGATTTTTACCAACCCCCCCTGACGCCCCCGCCCCCCGACCCCTTAAGTGATGATATTTTCGAAAACTGTCAATCGGACATTTTTGAAAATTATGAAAAAAATTGCATAAATTCTGTAGCCAAAAAGAAAAATATCCCAACCAAAATTAAAATGGGCAGGCAAAACGGCAGATTTTTATCAATTTTTTAACCCATTAATTTTTTTTTCAGTTATTTTGATTTTTTTTTTAATTTTCAGAGTACTATACACCATTCCTAATACAACAACCATCTAGAAAGTAATTAACATTCTGTTGAGAGCTGTAGTATTTTTTAAATATTCCCGCGTATGAGGGAGGCGCTAGAGTCGCTGTTGCGAGCGCCAGTGGCCACGTTGACAAGCGCCCATTGGTGTAGCGAGTGTGGTGCCACGCTTGCACGCTGTGATTGGGTGAGTGAGAACGATCCTGTGGATCGTGAGCTGATAACGGCGTTCTAAGGGATTCTCACCGTTTGCGCGAGCGCGCACGCGCGAGAACTTGCCACCTGCGCTCTAATCGACAATATTGGTACTATTAACACGTGTTTCGCCTTAGTTCTAACCTGAACTTCTTGGTATCTCAAATCTCAAAATTCTCAGATCATAAAATGCAATAGTATTTATTCATTTGTAAAAATCCTTGCAAAATATTTTCCTAAATTTACATTACTCCCCCGATGGTGTTGCATTTAGGAAAATATATTGAATCCTGAAAAATGCGAAAAAAGTCAAAATTACTGTTACGTCGGGAAAAACAACGAGTTCTTCCTGTTAATACTGTCGCGTGGCTCGCTCCCGATTTAGGCTAGGGCCTTACGACCAGAGCCAGGGACGGGGATAGTCGGAAAAAAGAAAGCACCGAATGGATAGCAGATTCTAAATTTATTGATAAATGCATACGATAATTTTTGGATTACTTACAATTTGAGATGGTTCTTAGAAAGATGTGTTCGGACACGTGGACGCCCTGATTTCCAGTTGTGGGTTAATTTATCTCGACGCTGACCCTAATATTTTCTTTTACTTCTTTGAATTACTTTCAAATAGTTTACTTCAATTGCGGTTTTCTTCTATTTTATTTTTACTTTTCAAAATCAAATGTTCGATTAATTCTATCTCTTGAGAATTAATTCTTCGTGACGCGTTACTCAACAAGGATACGTACTAATTTTTCTGGAGATCGATGATTGATTAAAAATGCAGGGCGTCCGGTTTATATAAGCTCTAAGGAGGGTGTGAACTCCGGAGACGTGGCGGAAGTTCGGGGACCAATGGTATATGCCTGTGGGTCGAATTTCCCTCCGAGTTTCCCGGTCCCAATGCTTTGGAGTTTTCTCCCTCTCCTCTGCATAGGACTTTCTTAACGCGGGTGGACTCTCTTCTTCCCCCGTACTTTATTAATTGGTTCGGGACGCCCATCTCCCTTCACAATTTATTTAAGCTATCATAATATTCTATCCTGGGATATTCCGCTCTCGAACATTCTTCATCCTTCTAAGAAGTTTAGTTTACCTTAATGTTGGGTTTTTCCTAATTTGGACGTCTATATGGCTTTTATGGCCTGGTTTGAACGTCTATATAGTTTTATGGGTTTTTAATGGTTTCCAGGTGAGCATTGTTCTGAGTCTTTTGAGCCGATTCTTGAATGGTCTAGACGTGCGTCGAAATGAGTCATATTGTATTTCGGCGGACGTCACATTACTAAAAAAAAATTATTCGGTAAAAAAATTGATAAAAAATTACCGTTTTGCCTGCCCGCTTCGATTTTGGTTCGGATATGTTTCTTTTTGGCTACAGAATTTATGTAATTTTTTTCATAATTTTCAAAAATGTCCGATTGACCGTTTTCGAAAATATCATCACTTAAGGGGTCGGGGGGCGTCAGGGGGGTTGGTAAAAATCTGAGAAAAATTTGGAGATGTTATTTTAGGCTAACGAAACACCTCCGGTCATTAAGACTCAGATTGGAGAGGGTGAGGGTCAGACCCTTGTCGAATTGACCTGGAATGCCCCATATATATACTAGGGGTTTGTATGGCTCGGGTGCTACGCGCCCTCGCTGGAATTGGGTGGTTTATGTATGGGTTGGTCACCCTATTCAAATTGGACACCCGTTATAAGCTCAATTCCTGAAACAGCGGCGGCGGCGGCGGCAACATATCTTTATATTTTAGAAAGATATACCTTTCATTCTATTATATGAAGATATATCGCCGTTGCCACCGCCACTGTTTCAGGAATTGAGCTCATACCGGGTGTTCAATTTGAAAAGGATGACCAACCCAAACCCAAACTTAAACCCAACCCAAATATATAAACATATACCTGTAAGGGCACGGAGTGCCCGAGCCATACGAACCCCTAGTCGTTCTATATTATATAAATATATATAATATATCGTTCTATATTATATAAAGATATCGCCGCTGCCGCCACCGTGTCAAGAATGTATGGGGCATTCCGTCTAAAATCGACCTATCTAAAAGCCTGATATATGGGTAATTCTCTCTCAACTTGATATATCGATATGAATCCATTTATCGATATGAATCGATATGAATCAATATGAATGGATATATCGATATATATCGATATGAATCGATATATCGATATGAATCGATATATCGATATGAATCGATACCTCGATATGAATGGATATCTCGATATGAATCGATATATCGATATGAATCGATATCTCGGTATGAATCGATATATCGATATGAATCGATATATCGAATATCGATTCATAAAATATCGATATATCGAATGTCGATTTATCAAATATTGATACATCAAATATTGATTTATATCGAATTTTGTTTTTTGATAAATCGATAAATCGATATATCAATCCGTCTAAAAACAACCTACCTTAAAACGTGATATATGGGAAATTCCGTCTGCAATCGGCCTATCTAGAAGCCTGATATATAGGGAATTCCGTCTAAAATCGACCTATCTAAAATCTTGATATATGGGGAATTCCGTCTCAACTCGACTTATCTAAAAACCTAATATATGGGAAATTCCGTCTCAACATGACCGATTTAAAAACTGGATATATGGGGAATTCCGTTTCAACTCGACCTATCTGAAAGTCTGATATAATAGGAATTCCAACTCATTTCATATATATACATATGTTAGGTATATACTAGGGTGTTTCAAAAAAAAAAAAATTCGATTTTCCAACGGGCCACACCTAAAATAGTTAGTTTAAGTAGAAAAAAAATTTATGTCAAAAGATGAGAATTTTAGGTTGAGTGGAAGATTCGCCGCAATTGAGTTAAAAATTTTTTTTTACTTTTATCGAATTTATAATGAAAATTTTTTGATTTTCCAATGGGCCACACCTGAAATAATTAGTTTGGGTAGAAAAAAAATTTATGTCAATAGATAAGAATTTTAGGTTGAGTGGAAGATTCGCCGCAATTGAGTTAAAATTTTTTTTTTTCATTTTTATCGAATTTATAATGAAAATTTTTCGATTTTCCTACGGGCCACACCTGAAATAGTTAGTTTAGGTAGAACAAAAATTTATGTCAAAAGATAAGAATTTTAGGTTGAGTGGAAGATTCGCCGCAATTAAGTTAAAATTTTTTTTTTTTCATCGAATTTGTAATGAAAATTTTTCGATTTTCCTACGGGCCACACCTGAAATAGTTAGTTTAGATAGAAAAAAAATGTATGCCAAAAGATGAGAATTTTAGGTTGAGTGAAAGATTCGCCGCATTGGAGTTAAAAAATTTTTTTTTTCCTTTTCATCGAATTTATACTGAAAATTTTTCAATTTTCCAACGGGCCACACCTGAAATAATTAGTTTAGGTAGAAAAATAATTCATGTCGGAAGATGAGAATTTTAGGTTAAGTGGAAGATTCCCAGCATATGAGTTAAAAATTTTTTTTCGTTTTCATCGAATTTATAATGAAAATTTTTTGATTTTCCAACGGGCCACACCTGAAAAAATTAGTTTAAGTGGAAAAAAATTCATGTCGAAATATGAAAAATTTAGGATGAGTGGAAGATTCGCCGCATTTGAGTTAAAATTTTTTTTTTTCCTTTTCATCGAATTTATAAGTAAAATTTTTTGATTTTCCAACAGGCCACGTCTGAAATAATTAGTTTGGGTAGAAAAAAAATGTATTTCAAAAGATGAGAATTTCAGGTTGAGTGGAAGATTCGCCGAATTTGAATTAAAATTTTTTTTTTCTTTTTATCGAATTTGTAGTGAAATAGTAATTTTACCAGAAATTATTCATCATAAATTCGATAAAAGGAAAAAAAAAAATTTTATTCAAATGCGGCGAATCTTCGCTCAACCTGAAACAGAATCGTGTCAAGAATCGATAAATTGATATATCGATACGTCGAATCATGTCACGAATCGATAAGTTCATATATCGATATACCGAATTATGTCTGGAATTGATGAATTGATATATCGATGTATCGAATCGAGTATAAATACATCGAAATGTGTCAAAAATCGATATTTCGATATATCGAACCGTGTCAAGAATCGATATATCCATATATTGAACGGTGTCAGAAATCGATATATCTATATATTGAACCTTTTCAGTAATCGATATATCGGTATATCGATATTTCAATCACACCCAAACTCAACCCAAACTCATATCCCAAACCCAATAAACACAAATATAAACAATTTTTTTTCAAAACATCTTTCCATAATGTTTTTCTCTAACCACTGACACAAACACAAGACGGGGGGTTGGCGCGCGAAGCGCGCAGGGGGGCGAAGCCCCCCAGTATATTTATATATATTATATATATTTATAAATATATATAATATATTTAATTATATTTAAATATAATGCCGCCACCGTGTCAAGAATACACCCTGACCTATTCCAACCCAAACCTAAACTAAAACCCAAACCCAAACCCAAACCAAGCATGACAATTCTTATCGTATCTACTGAGGAAGAATTTTATTGTTTGTTTTGGATTTCTCTCAGTTATGTACTGGCATTTGCCCAATGCCCCAGGGAAAACCAAAACTTAAAAACCTGGGGAGGACATTTCTATATACGGTTTACAATATATTTACAATGTATTGAAATGTTCTTAGATAAATAATTGATCTTAAATAATTTCATTAAATGTTCTTAAATAATTCCATTAAATGTTTTTGTACTATCTAATTTGTGTGAATAACTATCTAAACCCAGTTTAAGCACACATAAATTTTCCACCACGTCCGCTACCGTCTCCATTTTCGTTTTTAGAATTGCTTTCCTCTTTTTCGCTCTTCCTTTTCGTCATCGGTCGATCGTTCTATATTTGTTGCACGTTATAAAAATAGGGGAGAATTACAATCGAACTATTATAAAAGAATTATAATAATACCATGTATGGGGTAGAATATATTTTTCTTTTTTTGTTATCCCCAGTAGCTTATGCCATTGGTTGTTGTCAATTTTATAATAGAATGGTAACCAAGGTAACCAAGGTAACCATGGTAACTATGGTAACTATGGTAACCATGGTAACCATGGTAAGTATGGTAGCCAAGATAACCATGGTGAGTGTGGTAGCCAAGGTAACCAAGGTAACCATGATAACCATGGTAACGTAGGTAACCATGGTAACCATGGTAACGTAGGTAACCATGGTAACCATGGTAACCACGGTCACCATGGTAACCAAGGTAACTAAGGTAGCCATGGTAACCATGGTAACCATGGTAACCATGGTAACCAAGATAACCCGGGTAACCATGGTAACATATATAATCCACGTAACCTAGGTAACCTAGGTAAGGTTAGGTTTGGTTTACGTTGGGTTGGGATGGTCATCTTTTTTAAATTAGACACCCGTTATAAGCTTGATTCTTGGTCATCCTTTCTAAATTGAACAACCATTATAAGCTCTAAAACAGCGGCGGCGGCGATATCTTTATATAATATAGAATAATATATAAATATAATACTTGTCATATACATAAACCCTAAGCCATAAAATCGATATATCGATAAACCCAGACCCAGCCCAAACATATATAAATTTTCGTGTATAAATTATGACAGAAATTTTCATGTATAATTTTTGACACAAAAAAATTTCAATTCAAAAGAATTCAAAAGAAAACTTAAAATAAAATTTGAAAATTTCAATTCCAAAGAAAGTTAACAATCAAAATGTCGATATATCGAATCATGTATCGATAAATTGATAAATCGATGTATCGAATCGTGTCAAGTATCAATAAATTTATATATCGAATCATGTCAAGAATCGATAAATTGATATATCGATACATTGAATCGTGTCGATAATCGATAAATTAATATATCGATATATCAAATCGTGTCTAAAATCGATAACTTGAAATATTGTACTGCGTCAAGCATTGATATAAATGGAACCGTATTGATATAATCGAACCGTGTGAATATAAATATTCACACATAAATATAATATTCAATACAAATGTTACACTTATAAATAAACCCAATTCAAAGGAAATGCAAGAATCAATACATCGATATATTGAACCGTGTCAAGAAACGATATATTGATATATCTAATCGTGTCAAAAATCGATATATCGATATATCGAATCATGTCAAGAATCGATACATCGAATCGTGTCTATAATCGATAAATTGATATATTAATATATCCATTTAAAAATTTTAAGCACGATTTACAATTAATTGTACTGCGTCAAGCATTGATATATCGATATATCGAAACGTGTCAAGAATCGATACATCGATACATCGATACATCGAAGCGTTTTGAGAATCGATCTATCAATGTATCGAAATGTGTCAAGAATCGATGTATCGATACATCGAAGCATTTTAAGAATCGATCTATCGGTATATCGAAATGTGTCAAGAATCGATATATCCATATATTGAACGGTGTCAGAAATCGATATATCTATATATTGAACCTTTTCAGTAATCGATATATCGGTATATCGATATTTCAATCAAACCCAAACTCAACCCAAACATATCCCAAACCCAAAAAACACGAATATAAACAATTTTTTATCAAAACATCTTTCCAGAATATTTTTCTCTAACCACTGACACAAACACAAGACGAGGGGGTGGCGCGCGAAGCGCGCAGGAGGGCGAAGCCCCCCTAGTATATATATATATACACATAATAAACAATTTTTAATCAAAACATCTAGCCGGAATGTTTTTCTCTAACCACTGACACAAACACGAGATGGGGGGTTGGCGCGCGAAGCGCGCAGGGGGGCGAGGCCTCCCTAGTATATATATATATAGGGGTGCGTTGGGCGCGCATTTAGGTTGGGTTTGGGTTTAGGTTTGGGTTTGGGTTGGTCACTCTTTTCAAATTGGACACCCGGTGTAAGCTCAATTCCTGAAACAGCGGCGGCGGCGGCGGCGATATATCTTTATATTATAGAAAGATATATACTAGAGGGGCTTGAGCGAGCAGTGGCCCAGTTGGTCCGACTCTGGACTGCCACGCAGGCGGCCAGGGTTCGATCCCGCGGCCGGCACCAATGGATTCTTCCAGATGCTTTTTCTGCGAGCTCGGTGGTTCGAAACCCACCTTAAATTGTAGGTTCTCACAAATACACTGGGCCAATAGCAATGAGGTTGCAAAAATCGAGAAAGAAAAATAGTTCCGTAAATGAAATGAAAATCTAAAATAGTGGGCCCAGTGTAAGAGTGATATAGTAAATGAAAGTGTTGTAAAAAGCCGAAAAGGCTATGCAAGTAAAACTTACTACTACTACTAGAGGGGCTTTGCTCCCCTGCGCGCTTCGCGCGCTAACCCCCCGTTTTGTGTTTGTGTCAGTGTTTAGAGAAAAACATTCTGGAATTTTTTTTTTCAATTGATCATGTTTGTGTTTTTTTTGCGTTTCGGTTCTGAGTTTGGGCTGAGTTTGGGTTTGATTGATGTATCAATATATCGATATATTGATTGTTGACATGATTTGGTATATCGATATATCAATATATCGATTCTTGACACGATTGCACATTTCTATATATCGATTACTGACATGGATCAATATATCGATATATCGATTGTTGACACGGTTCGATATTTAGATATATCGATATGTCGATTTTTGAAACGGTTCGATATATCTATACTTCAAGCAGTTTGATATATCAAAACTATATCGATATATCGATTCTTGACATGCTTAGATATATCTTGTGACGTGACATTTTGCCCCGCCACCCGCACGGAGTAGTGTCGACCATGGGGTCGGGTTTACGACCCTACGACGACGCTCATCGATAGATAACCCGGAGAATTTCGACTCACTTTAGGATAAGTTTTGGTTATTGTTTTAGTTTACTACCTGCATTGTAGCGTGGTGAATAATTCATTGGGCAAAATGCTCGTTAAAGGAATGGAAAGAATTTAATTTTATAGTTTGGAGTAAGACCAGCAGGTATTTCGGCCATATAAAGAGTGAAATTCCGTGTCCCGCTCTCGAGCTCACTCGCCGGTGAGGAATAACTTGGGACTCGCGAGTGGCGGTGACGTGTCGCGGGGGCATCTCGCTCGTGGCCGAGCCGTGCATCGTTGGCCCAAGAGGGTTCGAGCGATACTTTGCTCATTACGCAGGCGAATATTCGCCATCATTATTCGTGGGAGATAGGGATGCCAACGGAGACATTGGGAATTGGACCGATATACAGCGTCACCCGCTCCGATTGACTACGCAACCTTGGTGTTGCACCCTCCCATACTGCCTCCTCAGTCGTCGTGGACCGTGAGATTCAGCGCCTCATTTAAGGGGATCTTTGGGACGGAGCCAGCAACGCGGTGCTGTTTTGCCTGGTGGCGTTTATTGTGGGCCCACCGCCCAATCAAGGGACGCTTTGATTACGCGAGGGAGGTCTCCCCCGTTGCTGGTAATCATCCACGGGATCCCAGGAGGAGGGCGATGAGGGGCAGCATATCATAGCTGCGAGTAGAGGCTCGCACACGGTTTCGGTCGCGGGAGGGGTGGTCCCTTCGTCACAGTCACACGTCACTCAACGAAGAAAGCGAGAAAATTAAGGAAAGTAGGGAGATGAGACACTGGCGGGGCGATGCGAGAGAGTGGGGCGCGCGAATCGAGGAGAGAGTGGGCCACCGAGGTAAGTCTATCGATTATTGAGGATCATTAGATCAGTCGTAATTTTTCGGGAGTCGAACGAGGAGCAAGAAGTAGTGGTGCGTGCTCAAGTACCGGACAACGGAGGAACTCGGTGAGCCCAACTCTCCTCACGCTTATTTCTGCATTAATATTCGGAATTCTTTTCTCGTCTTGTCCATCATGCGTTAATTTTGAAGAGTAGCGACCACGGTCAATAGCGATAGCCTCGCGATCGTGGTCGTGAATAATTGTTTTTTTTGAGTATTTAATTGAGTTTGAGTAATTGAGACTGAAGAATTGGACTAGAGAAATGGGCGAGAAGAGAATTCCTCCTTCCTCCGAACTGGTCTGAACAATTAAGTGTCGAATTTATTGAATCTTTTGCCTATCGTATTTTTGCCCAATAAATTATGCCCTTTAGGTAATTAAGTTTGCGCGTCACTATTCAGTAATTTTAATTAGACTTCGCGCATTTACTTGAATTAATTAAAATCATCGGTGAAATATTATTTCGTATGTTGAGCATTTCTTTCGATCAAGTTGCGGGCTCAAGGCCTCGCGCTCGAGACAATGATACGCTCTCGCGTGCCGCGCTTGTTTATCTTTTCTCTCTCTCGCGGCGTATACTCGACGAGCGCGGAGAGCCAGAGTCTCGTACAAAGCCGTCGAATTATTTTGCGTTATTTCGTTCGTATAATTTATCGTATTTTTTGGTACCGGGTAAGCCATAAGTGATCATCTTTTCCGTATTTCCGATGCCTATTTCGACTCTTATAGAATTCCGTCTGCGCAATTATATTACCTCGGTTAGTTATTACTACCTCGGTTAATTATTACTACCTCGGTTAGTTATTACTACCTCGGTTAGTTATTACTACCTCGGTTAGTTATTACTACCTCGGTTAATTATTACTACCTCGGTTTATTATTACTACCTCGGTTAATTATTACTACCTCGGTTAATTATTACTACCTCGGTAAATTCACGAAAATATGCAATTAATATCTCAGTCATTTATTCGCAATAGCATTACTATCTGTACCTCGGTCATTTCTTCGCAATAGTTTTACTACCTTTACCTCGGCCATTTAATCGCAATAATTTTACTATCTCTATCTCGTTCATTTATTCGATACAGCGCAATTATATTACCTCGGTTAGTTATTACTACCTCGGTTAGTTATTACTACCTCGGTTAATTATTACTACCTCGGTTAGTTATTACTACCTCGGTTAGTTATTACTACCTCGGTTAATTACTACTACCTCGGTTAATTATTACTACCTCGGTAAATTCACGAAAGTATTCAATTAAGATCTCAGTCATTTATTCGCAATAGTCTTACTATCTGTACCTCGGTCATTTAATCGCAATAATTTTACTATCTCTATCTCGTTCATTTAATCGTTACAGCGCAATTATATTACCTCGGTTAATTATTACTACCTCGGTTAATTATTACTACCTCGGTAAATTCACGCAAATATTCAATTAATAGCTCAGTCATTTAGTCGCAATAGTCTTACTATCTTTACCTCGGTCATTCATTCACAATAGTCTTACTACCTTTACCTCGGTCATTTTGTCGCAATAATTTTACTATCTTTATTTCGTTCATTTAGTCGTTACAGCGCAATCATGTTACCTCGGTTAATGATTACTACCTCGGTAAATTTTCGTTCAGCATTATTGTTTGCCCGTGTCGTTACTATAGCATATTTTGTCTTATCGAAATGAGTAATTAGAGAAGGATCTGACAAATGTATCGGATACCATCCGAAGAAGTATTGTGAACCTGAAATTGAAGCATTATCTTGAATAAATCCTCGAAGGAGGTATTAATATTGAGTTCCGAGTTATTGTCACTCTACTTTGACCCTGCCCCTCTACCTTTTCGTCCCTCAGGTGAGCTGAGCTAGTCGAGTTGCCCTCGATCTCGCCTCACCCGTTCGTTCGTGCCCTACGCAATTCCGGGATTCTTATCGAAGCAAATAAATAAAAGTCGGTCCACAACCGGCGGTACTTTGTACCTGGCGCCCAACGCTTTGACTCGAACTTTCCCTTGCTTGTGGTCAATTCTTTAGTCTTTTTGTCCGGCACGAAAGGTACGGGTGATATGCCCGATCAGGAAGTGTGGTAGGAAAAATTCCGTCACAATCTATAGATCAATTTATCGATTCTTGACACTATTCGATCAACCTGGACACCAATAACTACGGTGCGATCGACCTGGACGCCAAGCATTATGGCACGATCGACCTGGACGCCAAAAACTATGGCGCGATCATCCTGGACGGCAAAAACTATGACGCGATCAACCTGGACACCAATAACTATGGCGTGATCGACCTGGATGCCAAGAACTATGGTGCGATCAACCTGGACGCCAAAAACTATGACGTGATCAACCTGGACACCATAACTATGACGCGATTGACCTGGACAGCAAGAACTATGGTGCGATCGACCTGGACGCCAAGAAGTGTGGCGCGATCGACCTGGACGCTAAAAACTATGGCACGATCAACCTGAATGCCATGAACCATGGCGCGATCAACCTTGACGCTAAGAACTACGGTGCGATTGACCTGAACGCCGAGAACTATAGCTCTATTAACCTGAAATCCGAGAACTATGACGTGATAAACCTAGACCCCAAGAACTATGGTGCGATTGCCCTGGACATCAAGAACTATGGTGCGATCGACCTGGACACCAAGAAGTATGGTGCGATCGACCTGGACCCCAAAACCTATGGCATGGTTTACCTGGACGCCAGAAACTATGGCGCGATCGACCTGGACAGCAAGAACTATGGTGCGACCGACCTGGATGCCAGCTATGGTGTGATTGTCCTCGCAATGACCCAAATAGTCAGAAATACCCATATGGTCTAAGAAATGAAACTTGTGATTTTTAATTATTTCGATAAAAATCTTTAAATACAATCAAAATTTGTTGTAATTAGCTTGGGAAATGATATCAATTACATTTTCGAATTATACATAGGTAAAAAAAATTTTGTTAATTACATTTGGGCATTGTATTTCCAGTAAAATTTCATGCTAAATACAATTGTAACTTGTAACTAGTCAAAAACCTGAACTCTAAATACTTTTAATTTGTATTTAGAAGATAATATAAATACTTTCAATTTGTATTTAGAAAAAATTCTAAATACTAAATACTTTTGATTTGTATTTAGGAAAAAAATCTAAATACTAAATACTTGTATTTTGTATTTAGAAGCAAATCTAAATATTAAATACTTTCAATTTGTAATTAGAAAAAATTTAAATACTAATTACTTTTAATTTGTAATTAGAAAAAATTTTAATACAAATTACATTTGTAATTTGTAATTAGAAAAGATTCTCATTACTAATTACTTCTGATTTGTAATTAGAAAAAAATTTAAATACTAATTAATTGTAATTTATAATTAGAAATTGTCTAAATACTAATTACAATTGTAATTAGTATTTAAAAAAAAATTAATTATAAATTACGATTGTAATTTGTAATTAGACTGTAAGTAATTACCGGAAGTAATTATGCCCAACACTGTTTTATTCTAGGCTAAATAATGAGGAAATTTCCGAAGATTCATACGCTCACGCCATGAATGTTTGGCAAACTTTTAAAATATCAACGTTAGGAGAATATTCAGATTTATATCTCAAAATCGATGTTCTCCTTTTAGCTGACATTTTCAAAAATTTCCGACGCAGCTGCCTATCAACATAGAATTTAGATCCATTGCACTATTATACAGCTCCTGGACTCGCTTTCGATGCGATGCTTAAGTTAACAGGAATTGAACTCGAACTCATCATTGACGTTGACATACTATTGTTTATTGAGAAGGGTATCAGAGGAGGTCTTGCTCAATGCTCAAATCGCTATGCAAAAGCAAATAATCGATACATGGGGGAAGACTTTGACCCATCAAAGCTCGAATCGTACTTAATGTATTTCGACGTAAACAATCTTTATGGTGCAGCTATGGTTCAGGCATTGCCATACGCTGGATTCGAGTGGGTGGAAAACTTTGATAAATTGGATATTGACAATATCTCTGCCGATTCTCATACAGGGTACATATTCGAGGTTGATTTAGAATATCCCAAGGAGCTGCACGAATCTCATAAAGACTTGCCGCTCTGTCCTCACCATTACAGACCACCCACCTCCAAAAATATAAAACTAATGACAACGCTATTGACAAAAGAAAAAAATACAATTCATTATCGAAACTTGCAGCAGTGTCTCAACTTGGGCTTGAAATTAAAGAAAATTCATAGAGTTTTAAAATTCCAACAGAAACTATGGATGAAGCCATATATTGATTTGAATACTGGATTCAGACAAAAAGCTACCAATGCGTTTCATAAAAACTTGTATAAACTACTCAATAATGCAGAGTTCGGTAAAACAATGGAGAATGTAAGAAAGCATCGAGAAGTTGTAACGAATTGCCTCTTTATTTTAGGAGGAAATAAAGGTGCAGGTGAAAATCTCAATAATGTGAATTACATAACACACCTATCGATTTTATTTTGCTCGGATCACGATATATCTCGTGATTAACTCTTCTGACGAGTGGAACGTTATTTTTTTGAAAATCGGGCACGACAGTGTGGTCTCATGCGATCGGTGAATATTATTCGGAACTCTCTTCTAGCGTATCACGGAATATTAGCCTCGAAATCATAGCCCATACAAATTAGCCATACGCTCGGGTGATCACTCCGAGCGTGACTCATACCGAAATATTATCGCAATACAGGACCAAGATACCAAAAAAAAAAGAAAAAAAAAGGAATAATAAGAATAATACAAAGAGTTGGCCTCGAGCCGTATTGGCGACGATGATTACAGTCCTGTCCCAATGTCGTCCGAAGACTTCATGCGTGCTTAAGCACGAAATATAGATATACTACGTTAACGTTAGACGCCACGATGCGCGACGTCTTTAGAAATTTACAACAAAATAGACGCGAGAAATCGCGTCGCTCGCACCGTTCGATCGTACACAATACTCGTGATAGTGGGGGAATCTTGAGCTCGATTGACGAGAGAGTCGCAAAAAAGACAAGATTGTCTTCGATCGTTATAAACGCGTTCGGCGATGAACAGGAAAATTCGCAATACAATTTGTGACTTAGCTGACGCCTTGTGGCTCGATGAAATGATGAAAGAGGAGAATGGCCGCCTTCGCGCGTGGAGTCGGCGTCCTCCGGAGACTGATATATTCGTTGCGTACCGACGATGATCTCGTTAGTTCTTCGCCTCCGCCAAGGTGATCGCGAGGAACGGACGATCGCGTCCCGCAGGACTGAACGATGGCGGCTTATTCCCCAAGTCAGAATTTCGATTCGGTTAAACGACCATTTCGTCGCCCGTGCTCGCTTCAGCGAGTGTTATGATGAGTTTTTCGTTGCTCACGCTTGATTCTCGGAATTGACCCGCAGGTATATGACAATTGGCCCCTCGGGTGCACAAAAGGCCCATTTCCACCCGGGAGCTAGAATAAATTGGGATTATGACGCCGCGAACACCCGAGACAATTCGTTCGATCATGAAACGTACTTATAATACCGTACCTGCGATAATTCCGCGCACACACACACACACACTTCACCGGAAAATATACGAATAAATACGACCACGAGGATCGAAGACAACAAAGGGGCACAAAATATACGAAGCGTGGTGAGACGAACGACGACTCCGGGCGGACTGGGGCGAGAAACGATGCGTACGCGCGGTAATCGATGAATTTTTGGGGGAACACCACGTGACCGAAGGACACGGGTGAACGCACCAGTGATCGATATTGATCGCTGTTATATGTCGGACTCGAAAGATGGCCCAACGAGTACTAACGGGACTCGCTAATCGTTACAAAGTAAAGCTTGTTACTGAGTGGGGTGGTCGGTATGGAGATCGAGCTCTAATCACTAGGGCTACGTTCCACAGCTGCACCGTATTCGACGATCACATGGTCATCATCGAGCTCAACAGAGCAAAGGTGAAATTTAATAAGCGGGGGGGTTTAATATGCGGGGTTTTCAATCCTTTACCTATCAAAAATTTATATTTACGATTTCCATTATGAGTATATGAAAAAACAGTTTGGGCAAAAAGCTCAATTCATGTACACTGACACTGATAGTCTTATATATAATATTACAGTGCCTAATATATATGATGTTATGAAGCTCGACATAAACAAATTTGATACCTCCGATTATCCTCTTGACAATCCTTATGGAATGCCTTTAGCGAATAAAAAGGTGTTAGGGTTAATGAAGGATGAGAATAATGGTCAGATCATGGAAGAATTCGTGGGCCTGCGCGCCAAACTATACGCTTACAAGGTTCGAGATGATGATGTAGAAAAAAAGCGCGCTAAAGGTGTTCGGGGGTCTACGTTAAAAAGAATCGGATTTAATGATTATAAAAATTGTCTTTTCCAGCATGAGAATCTTGTTAAAACACAAAATTTAATTCAATCGAAGAAGCATGTAGTGCAAACTGTAAGGCAGAGAAAAGTCGCTTTAAGCTGGAATGATGATAAAAGAGTTCTTTCCGCTCATACGACTGATACTCTACCTTGGGGTTATGAGTGCAACACGAAAGAATGTTTGTAGTTTAAAAAATAAATAAAAAAAATTAAAAATACGATAAGCTGGCGTGGTAAACTGTGATTAGCATGAAAACTGTGAATACATTGTGTATGAACTAATAAAATTGATACGCTGGAGGAAAAAAATGACTATGAAAATTAAATTTCCCAATCTGCTCGAAAATATTTTGGAGCGGTATAAAGGAGAGAGTACGCATCCAGAAGAGAAAAACGGTGTGTCAGAGAGTTTCCAGACAATATATATATATAACCGTACTGGCGAGTATCGGTTATATTTTTATGATCTCACCCTCACTCCCTAGAAGTGAGATATGTATACTACGTTAGATTTTTCCTCCAATAAGTGACCTTCCACTTTCACCAAACCCTTCCACTGTGACAAGTAATTTTCGGGGAGTGTTCGCTCAGTTGACATTTTCTCGTGAAGTCAAACGGATTAGCTGAAATGGCACCACTCTACGCTGACGTTTATATGCCCTGCGTTTTTCTTTTCAATAAGTCTCCGTTTTTGCGACTCATATGGCCTGAAGTGCGTTTTGATCAATTGCGGAGTATGCCCCGCAAGGCAAATTTACGAAAAGTTCGAAGAATATTAAGTATAGTTGGACATTTTTTTTAAATAAAAAAAAAATATTTTGAAACCGACTTTTTCTCAATTAATATCCTGTCCAACAAAATAATCCTGTGAAAGATGAGGTAGAAGGTGACGATTGAAAAGATCAATAATGTTTATTTATTAAAATATTTTTATTACACATTAGATTTCCTTATCCAACTATTGTGAGCATTGTCGAAACCCAACCATTTTACAAACATTTCATTCCCACGCGTTTTCAATACTCGTTCAATCAGACAAATCAACTCTATCAGATTTTCAACTCTAAGTAGCTCTTGCTCATAAAACCCGCCGGCGATGGGTTCATCTTGATAGTCCTTCAGACTGAACGTCACAGGGTTCGTATTTTTCACTTGATGTATTGTAAATATTTCCGTTGTCCAGTTTGAAGTATAACCCTTGGCAAATATATTTTTAAATTTGCTTATCCTCACTTTGTCACCGCATCGAAATTTCGTCGACTTTTTTTTCAACGGTTCTCGAGTCGTGAAAACGCGTTGTAATAGCTGCTTCTCATTCTCCGAGTTCACGTCTTTCGGTTTCATTTTAATTGTGCGATGTACACTATTGTTATATTCGGTAATCAAATTTTTGAGAATATTGATCCACTTGTAGCTTCCACGAAGACTAAATGGCATCTACATTTTATTAAACGCTCGCAAATTGATGCTTTCAAATTACTGCATGTCGAGTACATATAAATATTATGCTTTTTCATGAGAGTTTGAAAATCGGCATTATAAAACTCTTTGCCTTGATCAACATGTAGGTTCTCTGGTATGCGCCCCTTTGCAAGTATAGATCTCATAGCGCTCGTTGTATTTTTAGCGTTCTTGCTCCGCATTGGCACGGCCCAGGCGAACTTGGAGAAGACATCGATGACGGTTAGGAGGAATTTATGATTGCTGTTTTTCCGCGCGTAAGCCGACATATCCACAAGGTCCGCTTGCCAAGTCTCATCCAAGCCTCGTATGTCTACATGCCGACGAGGATAGTTTCTGCGTGCGGGCTTATGTAGTTCCTGCACCAGCGCTCGCTTTTTCTCGCTCATTTTTTCTCGAGGATTTTTAATCGAGCGTCAAGCTGGGAAAACATGCTAAGCATGGACACTCGTAGGTTTTTCACATCAGCATTCAGAGTTTTGAGACTATCTTTTATCTCGGTTGCAAGATCTTCAGTTATTTGCGCACTAATTCTCTCTATTTTATTCCGTAAGTCAGTATTTAACGTGTTGAATTTATTTTTTATAGTAGTTTCAAAACCTTCAACCAATAGCGTTCTACTTTCATTTATTTCCTCACGTAAGTTCTTAGTTACGTTTCGAGCTTTAGCATTCAGCACCTTTAAGCTGATAGCGTCGTGGTCCGCTTCGGGAATTCCAACGTTGCAGAGTCGCTTGTTCTCCAAATCGTAATGTCCGTCTTTTGTAATCTTGAATCCAATGCCCGGAGGACCGCGATTGAGCGCACTTTTATTATCCAGCTGTCGTCCAAACACGTCGACACTCATTTTGTGAATGCGCGAAATTGCGATGATGAATGTATTAATAAATGATTTGAGCCTCACGCAATTCTTCGATAATCGATATGATTTCATTCGAGTGAGATAAGTTTCCGGCTGCTTGAGATGCGAGGAGTAAACGTAGACGGTCCACTAGCTCATTGGGATCGTCCCAATAAATATAATCGAATCTCGCGTCTTTTCTAGCCACTTTATACTTTGGCATACCTTTCCCCATGTGCGTACCAACTATTTTCGCGATATAAGTCTTGAATTTCAAACTTTTATCCGTTCGTATTGCTTCATCCGCTTTATAATATTTCTTGTGGGCATTCGTGGCAATTACAATGTTCTCATAATTTTTCAAATCGTTGGATGTCAGATCCTCAACGCGAAACACTTTTTTGAACAGCAGTTCCGCTAATCCAACAGTTTTTGGATAATTTTTATCTCGTACACGAATATGCTGAGAATCAAAAAATATTGGAGAATCTCCAATCATTAATTTATTGTTAGCGAGGTTTCATATACCGTATGAGATATCCAAGGTTGATTTTCTATTTGTCTGCAGCAATACTACAGACTCATTTATTAATTCATCAACATTCACAGCTGTATCCTCCTCCTGCTCCCCCCTCTTCCTCACCGTATGCAGACTTGAGAGACAAATCTTCCAACATTGGATCATCTTCAACTTCATGGTCGTCATCCTCACTACGTTCTTCTTCTCTTTCTTCTTCAACACGATCTTTGACTTCCTCCTTAACTTCCTGTTTCACCTCTGACATCTCGTTTTTCCGCATCACCAATTGTTCCAATGGCATGACTATTGGCTTAAAGACATTTTGCATTGTCTGTTCAGCATTGTCTTTGCCGATTTTTATCATCCGATGTTTTCGTCGAATTGCATCGCTCGCTTTGACGATTTGACGCGGTACGTCTTTTTTCTCCTCCAAAAGTTTGTTCATGTTGTCAACCGCGAGTCAGAGATGATACTGTCTCCAATACACGTTTACTTATGACTGAGAAAAGAATCGAACCCTCGTCTATATCTACCCTCATTCATTTGACTATCCTTGTCGATCGTGATGAATCCATACTTATCGTCATTCCAGCATTCTGAGCACATATTTTTAAACTGTGTATATGACATATCAGTATTGACATGATCATTGTACACATGTTTAAGGTTCATCTCATCTTGCTTCAATAGAACTACAAAATTTGTATTGTCACGCACGAGGTGTTTAGGAATACGAGCATAGGTCTGGCAAAGATAAAAACAGTCGACATTTTTGTGTCGCCCCATGGCGAAAAAGGCTCTAATATTGTCCTGTTTTTCACATGCCACGTCATCGAAGATAAATATTGAGTTGAGGTGTGCATCGCTTGGTGTCACCACCTGTTCGTGCTCATTGAATGGAAAATATTCAACACCACTCACAGGCTCGAGTAATCGTGCGAGCTATGTATATTTTGGTTGATTGAGGGATTTAGAATAAAGGTAGATGTTATCGAATCTCAGACCATTAGGATGTGTTATGAGGGAGAGTAAAGCGTTCGTTTTACCACAGTTCGAGGGGCCACAGAATACTGCGCGAATGCTATTAGGCAACAAATCGCCATGACGTTTTTCGCGCGGTTCACCTCCCCGCATAAATTCATCGAAATTCATTACAGGCAGTTCATCAGTCCCCATCCTGAGCACAACTAACGGGGGGAAAAATATAAATAGGGTTTTATAGGGATTATTCATCAGTCGAACGGTCGTCCCCGATATGATCGGTCGTGTTTTGCTTAATAGTCTGATTGCCAAGCTCCCTGTCGAGCTGCATCTCTACCTGGGTATCAGTATTGCGGACCTGGTACAAAATTATCTAAACGTCTTGCACGAGGCGATCGAGGTATTAATCCATTGGATGCAGCCTGCAAACAGCACGATATTGCATATTCAAAAGAAACTAGCCTCGAAGCGAGAACTTTGGCTGATAAAGTACTGGCCGAGCAGGCTTGGAAACGAGTATACGCCAAAGACGCGGGTATTGCCGAGAGATCAAGCGCTTGGGGTGTGACAAACATCATGAAGGCTAAAACTGAACTAGGCATGGGGCATTGCGTGAAAAAAAACAAAATCAGGCATGGGACAGAATAAAGTCGTTGAAGAGAAAAACCGCGGTCGAAAGGGTGCTCGGAAAGGTACCAAGAAAGCTAAAAGTAAATTGCGCATTCTACCAGCGCCTCGGAGAATTGGGGGGTTTTTATCACTCCTCCTGCCGATATTTGCTGGTCTTAGTGCTGCTGGAGCACTGTCAGGTGGCGCTGCTTCCATTGCTAAAGCTGTAAATGCGGCTCAAGCTGCTAAGCGGGAATCGGATGAGAGTAAGAGACATAATAAGATGATGGAAGCTGCTGCTTTGGGTAAAGGTCTGCATCTAAAACCGTACAAGAGGGGCACGGGTCTTGGTTCAAAAAACGGAAAGTCACGCTGCCTCCCCAAGCCTTAACTGATGCTGATCTGCTCAAATATGCAAAAATCATGGAAATTCCACACTTTCGCGGAGTTCCTATGAGAAATAAATTGCCGAAAAGTGGACCGGCAAAATACGAATCAGCAATTATCAATTTAGATGAGGATATGGGACCTGGTACACACTGGGTTGCATACAAAAAGACGGGGGAGAATGTCATGTACTTTGATAGTTTCGGCAACCTTCAGCCTCCAGTTGAGTTGATGAAATATTTTGGTGTTGGTAGCGTGAATTATAATTATAAGGGATATTAGAAGTATGGTACAGTCGAATGTGGGCACTTATGTCTAAAGTTTCTCTGCCAGCAATTGAGTGTCAAAGAAAAATATTCTCTGTATAAACGTGCATAATGATGAATATAGAATCAGTTGACTATTTGCCGTCGTCATGGATGATAGTTTTACACTAACTATTTCCGGGACGTCATCTACACTTGAAGCTCAATATTTTCCCCCCATCGAACTTTCACCCCACAAAAATTACACTTTAGGGCTCATTGAATTACTAACTTTTAATTCTATCCCTCATATAGCTGATGGTAATAATAAAATTTATGTGGGAGATAAGATATTAACCATACCGACGGGTAGCTATGAAATAGATGATATTGAAAAGTACGTGCAGGCAGAGTTGCCGAATATTTCTATTAAGATTAAACCCAATAACAATACTCTACGTAGTGAAATCGAGTGTAATCGCGATATAAATTTTAAGCCTAATGATTCTATCGGCTCTCTCTTGGGTTTCACACCGCGTATTCTTGTAGCCAATAAAAGGCATACATCTGATCTCCCCATAGCCATTCTCAAAGTGAGCGCCTTGCGTATAGAGTGCAGCATTACCGCCGGTGCCTATATTAATGAGCGAAAAGCTCATACGATTCACGAATTTTTCCCGTTCGTACCATCTGGATATAAAATCATTGAAGTTCCATCGCACGTCATTTATCTGCCAACACGAGCAAGACAATAGATAACATCCAGCTTCGGATAGTAGACCAAGACGGTGATTTAGTAAATTTTCGTGGAGAAGTCATAACCATACGATTACATATAAAATCATGGGTATAGTCTTCAATAGAAGCCATAATATCAAGTCGTCATGGATGAGCGTAACCAGTCGTCGATCGACGCTCAAAGTGCTAACGCCTCAGAACGTACTACTTCTAAAGAATTTGGGTCTGACTGTGCGCGGAAAAAGCGTATAAGGTATAATTTATTCTGTGCCCTCTGCATCTGCCGTGTAAAATGGAGGAGGAAATAGTAAATATACAAAGTCCCATCATCTTCGATGAATCAATACACAACGAGATTCATGCTCATAAGCCGTATGCATCGTCAACTTTCAACAACGGCGATGAGATACGTATTTCCATCCAGCATCAGGATCTATGTCTTCTACCAAGCAAAAGTTTTATTCATATATGAAGCAAACCACACCAAGTGGGCCACTAAAAAATCGTGTGATCTCGAAATATTATGAAACATTTTTTTAAAGGTTATTCGAGTGTCAAAAGCAAGCTGAATTTTTTTCAAATTTTTAAATCTGATTTTACACCCCCAAATTTGGATATCAATTTTTTTTTTTTTTTTTTTTAATCCATTTTACATATTAAACGATCCATTGCACAAAAAAAACACCTTAACATTAAATTTAGGTTTTCGAATATACTTAATAATCTAATCTATTTTGAAGCTGTCCAGAATTCTCTTCGTGTATTTTCCAGCAAGACAAGGCAATAATATTTTTTTTCTTCGAGTTCGTCCTTTTTTATTTTTCTATAAGTTTGAGAAAACTTTCGTTGATTTCATAACAAACCACAGAAAAATTGGCATGGTGGAGAATCCATATCTTCCAAGTGTTTTCTAAGGTTAACTGATGAAAACACTTGCTACTTACGACAAATATTCGATGTTATCCAACGCCCCCATTAAATTTATTGGAAAAACATTGAATATACATTATTTACCGTGTATCACCGTGGGGGTCAAAGTCAAAAGTTGGGACCTCACAAAATACCTTGGTATTTCCGAACAGTAAACGATTTACACATACATTTACACAGATAATGATATTAACATTTTAGATAAATTTACACATACATTACACATACATAAATTTACGATTTACACATACATTTACACAGATAATGATATTAACATTTGTGACGGGAATCTCGCGATTCGCGTCACCTTCGGCCCATCTCACCATCCTCGACGCCGGGAGAGCCGTTGAGCGCCAGGTAATCTTTTTAATTCGACGGCGGGAATTACCAAACCCGCTAAACGTAACGGTAGCTGGAATGACCAAAAATGAACGGAAACGAAACTTAACCTAAAAGGGATGCCGGCGCGTCGGATTGCGAGATCGGTGACGGTATACCCGATTCGCTCAGTGTGTAGGTTGTGGAGAGAGGGCGTGGACGGCTGGCTAACTCTCGAGTGCCTTCAAAAACGTAATCTGAAATAAATGAACTCAACTCGAAAAATAACGTAAGGGGCCTTGGTTCAGGCTAATTTATTGCGTAATCGATAGCTTAAATTACATGCCCAAAATCATAACCCAATTTTCGATAACGTAGAACAAAACGAAACGAGATCTCGGTAACGAATCAAACGGAACGGTAGCACGGTAACGGGAGCGATAACGAATGAAACAAATTCGAGAACGGCGAGAACGTCGGTAGCACATAAAAATACATTCGGTAACGCTGAACAGAGATTCGAAAATTATGAACGATAACGTCAGGGACGGGGACTGAGCACGGTAACGAGAACGGTAACGCCAGATTAAAATTAGGCGAGAACAAACGATAGCGGCAAAACGAGAACCAAAAGATAGCTCGGTAACAATCGATAACATAACGTGAACGTCGAAACGATAGCTCGGTAATAAACGATAGCAAAACGTGAACGTCGAAACGGTAACTCGGTAACATACGATATCAAAGCGGTAACGTCGAAACGATAGCTCGGTAACATACGATATCAACAAAACGAGAACGCCAAACGATATTTCGGTAACAAACGATAGCAAAACGATATCTCGAGAACAAACGGTAGCGTAACATTACCAAAACGAGAGCAGGAACGGTAGCATGTCGGGAGCTCCCCGAGGGGTGAACCGCTCGGGTCGAGAGTTGCGCCGCAAGAGAGCGAATATTCGATCGATAGCGTGATCGAAGAGGTAACGCGAAAAGAGGGGACGATTACGCGCACGCGTAATATGATTACAAGCCCACTCTTCCCCGTACCTCACGCACACACATAAAGCCCTAACACAGACACGAAACGGTGAAATTGGAACGGTAACACGAATTCGAACGAAAATGCTTCGTACTAATCGATAACGGAAAAATGCCTAGGTGTTATGGCGTTGAGGGTTCTTTTTACTTTGAGGATGGTCATCCAAGGGGTATTCTTCAAGTATGAGGAAGATCGGGGACTGCATAAACTAAACCTAAGATAACAGCGATCGGGCAATCCGTGACGGCGGGGTGATTGCAATCCCAGCCGGCAACGGCCTTCCATACGAAAACGTAACTAAACCTACGGTAACAGCGATCGGGCGATCCGTGACGGCTGGGCGATCGCATTCCCAGCCGGCAACGGCCTTCCATACGTAACTCAAAAATCGTCCTTCTCTCCCCATACCCTTTACCATGAAGCGTCGAGATTCCCACTCGATCCTTTATACTTCCCTCGATAACGTATCCCGAAAGAACCGAATGTACCGGGTGGCTCGTTATTTCGGCCCTGGCTCACGGTAATTCGGTATTTTTCATACTATTGACCCTATAAAACAAAACTCGCAAACTAAACGTACGATAACGCGAAAACGGAAAAAACGATAACGGATCCATACTCGAAATCTTAAGAATCAACCGGATTATACGAATATCGTCTAGCAAACGAAGCTCGGAACGACCTGTGACGCTAAAACTGAAAAATTGCGTCACACATTTTAGATACATTTATCTAAAATGATAAATTTTAGATAAATTTATCTAAAATGTTAATATCATTATCTGTGTAAATGTATGTGTAAATCGTTTACTGTTCGGAAATACCAAGGTATTTTGTGAGGTCCCAACTTTTGACTTTGACCCCCGCGGTGATACACGGTAAATAATGTATATTCAATGTTTTTCCAATAAATTTAATGGGGGCGTTGGATAACATCGAATATTTGTCGTAAGTAGCAAGTGTTTTCATCAGTTAACCTTAGAAAACACTTGGAAGATATGGATTCTCCACCATGCCAATTTTTCTGTGGTTTGTTATGAAATCAACGAAAGTTTTCTCAAACTTATAGAAAAATAAAAAAGGACGAACTCGACGAAAAAAAATATTATTGCCTTGTCTTGCTGGAAAATACACGAAGAGAATTCTGGACAGCTTCAAAATAGATGAGATTATAAAGTATATTCGAAAACCTAAATTTAATGTTAAGGTGTTTTTTTTGTGCAATGGATCGTTTAATATGTAAAATGGATTTAAAAAAAAAAAAAAAAAAAAAAATTGATATCCAAATTTGGGGGTGTAAAATCAGATTTAAAAATTTGAAAAAAATTCAGCTTGCTTTTGACACTCGAATAACCTTTAAAAAATGTTTCATAATATTTCGAGATCACACGATTTTTTAGTGGCCCACTTGGTGTGGTTTGCTTCATATGTGGAAAACTGACTAAAGCCGATGGTGCAGCGCTTGCCTCCACAAGCCTCGTCAATAATGCTATTTTCTTTTTGTTCGAAGAAGTACGATATGAGCTCAACGCTATTGAAATTGATCGAAATAAAAATGTAGGCCTTACGAGTCTAATAAAGGGATATTCATCTCTGAGTCCCGGTAAGAGATCTATGCTCGAGAACACGGACTGGCTTAATGTTAAAGAAACGGTCCAAATCATAGATGCAGCGGGTAACTTTGACGTATGTATACCGTTAATGCCCAGTTTCACCAAAATTCATTTATTCCGGAGGTAGCTAGCCGGCGATTAAAATTTATCCGTCGATTAAATTTAATTCCGTTTCACCAATATGAAACGGTGTACGGTTAGCTATCCGGCTGTTAGTTTGCCCTCTTTCAATTCCGTAGAGTCGTTGACGTGACTGTACGTCGTTGCGCATGCGCACTCACGTACATTTTCTTCAGCGGCGGCATATTTTGAAGCGTGGTAGCCACGAGCTACTGTTCAATGCAAAGGCCCTGCTCTCGCTCACGTGTACAAAAGGTCTGACGGGAAAAAACCCATGTTTATTGCTCCGGTAAAAATCATGAAAGTATATTAAACTCTTTACAAACGGTGTTCATTCATAAGGTGTTCAACGTGCCAAGAGGAAACAGTTCACGTTATATTTCAAAAATTAAAAAATTTTAAATTTATATTTAAAAAAGTTAAAATGAGTCGCGATAAAAAAGAAGTAAAAGTGCAATTCTCCACCAATGGAAAATGCGATGTCTTAGACAAATAAACACATTATATTCATTTATATTTTTTCAAACTATCATTGAAAATAAAAATCCGTATTAGTTTTAATAAAGTAACCGCGTATGAAGTTAGATTTATGAATAAATATTGTTTTATTCTCTCTTAAACATTCAAAAACACAGTCCCCTGGTGTGTCACAAGCCTAAGTTACCGGTGAATGCAAGCTTTTTCATAATTTTCTGATTCGTCTACGTATATATACATCAATGAATTGCAAAATATAATTATGGATGTTGATAATTGTTGAAGAGTTTTTTTTTTTTATTCTATATCTTTTATTTGAAAATAGCCATTTTTGGTTGTCCTTGAATATTACAAACAGTCCCCTGGACCAAACTTAACAGATATATAAGTAATATTTCGTACATCATAAACGGATTTTTTATCATTCAGATGAAATCTAATCGGTGTGAATTTCGTCGATTTATCATAAAAAGTGCGCCAGTATTGTTTTATTTAATGTTAATTTGGTGTCTATCGCTGAAGCACAAGCTTGGGCTTACAAGTCTGACAGTCCCCTGGTGAGTGCATTCCAACGTTGTTTTTATAACTAAATTAATTTATTATTATATTCACTGCGAATATTTAAGGAAAATAATGAATATACCATTAAAATTTGTTAATCGTTATGAACATGAGTGATAGTCTAAACTTTTCCGAAAAAACACAGTCCCCTGGCATCAGTTCCCTGTCGTTTCGCAAAGCAGGGGACTGTTGAGTCATCCAGAGGACTGACGAAATTGTATTAGCGTCAAAGCTGAATGCTTTTAGTGGCACCCTTAAGGATGTTGAGTTCAAAATCGAAAATGATGACAGAATTCTGAAAATTTTATGTTTTTATGTGAAATATTCAAATGGTCGTGTAAAAATTTCACGACGATTAGGAAGCTCGTTATTAAGAAAAAAATTCAGAAAGTCGATGTGTTTCGTAGGTGAAGGATGTATTGGACGTACATTCCCAACCAAAAGTGACTTTAGTCGACAATATTGCATACTTCATGATAAGATAAAAATCGGAAAAAATTTACCCACAATAAAGACGACAAGAAGATTAATTTTTAATAATAATAATGCCAAAAGTTATCTGTAAATTATTTAAACAGAACATTGTTTAAAAAATTTTTAGAGAATGTTTTTTTTGACACGTGAAATGAATTCGGTGATTTTTCTGACTACACATGATTTTTTTTTTAATTTTCTTACCATTTTGAAATTTCGGTTTTCGAAAATTTTTTAATTTTGAAAAATAAAGGGAAAATCGTGAAATTTGGATATGTTTTTGTAAAAACGTTGTATATTACAATTAAGAAGTTTCCGGGGCATTTAACGAATAGTTTCGTAGATACGACCTTGCAACTTGCAAATCAGACAAGCCGAAGTTGATCTCAAAATGAAAGAAATTGAGCTACAATCGAAAGAAAAAGAATTAGCTTAAAAATACTTTCGAATAATTAAAAAAATTTTAAGATAGTCTCTAATATAATTTTAATAATTCAGTTGATAATACTTTTATACTAATTGTGTCATGCAACAATGAAATGTTGAAGAAGAATAAATATTGAACAAAAATATACCTGCTGAATACTGTGTCTATAAGCGCTGTGCGTACTGCAGCATGATTTTCTTGAATTCTTGGCAATTCAAGCTCGTCGAAAACTGGTTGTTGTATCTCGGGATCCTCTACGGGCTCTTCATCACCGAGGTCAATGGCAATATTGTGGAGAACAGCCGTTGCTACTATTATTACAAAGGTTATCTCTAAATTCACTCGCATACCCATTGAGAGGCAAGGGAAGCGTCGTTTCCAGACTCCGAACGCTCGTTCAATAGTGTTTCGCGTTTTAATTTGAGAACTGTTGTAGGCAATTTCGGCACGAGTTGTAGGATTCAATAGGGGTTTTAACATGTATTGTTTACATGCATAGCCACCGTCACTCAATAAGTAGCAATTTGGATATTCATTATTTTCTAATTTTGCTCTCAGCAGCGAATCATCGAAAATGTTTGCGTCATGTGCACTTCCTGGCCACCGTGCTACTATATCCATAAATCTTAAATTGGCATCACATAAACATTGCGTATTTACGGAAAACCATCCTTTTCGATTTCTGTACACTTTAGCTTCGTCTCCTCCAGGTGATTGGATTCTAATATGTGTGCAATCTATTGCACCGAGCACATTCGGGAATCTTGCTATTTCATAAAACTCATTGTGAATTTTCACTATCTCATCGCGATCAACTGTATGGAGATGAAATGCGGCCGTAATATCACAATGTGATGGGTTACTTTTCGAATTATACGACAAACAGTTGATTTCGATACATTGAACAGATCTCCGACACACTGTTGAAAAGAGCCGGTTGCAAAAAATCGTAATGTGATAAGCACTTGGTTTGTTGCACTGACGGGATGATTTCTTCGATTACGAGGCTCCAAATAGTGGCCAAATAAGGTCAATAATTGCTCAACACACACTTTAGACACCCTAAATCTCATTCTAAAATCAACATCATTGTATTCTTCCATTGGATTTCTGTATTCTCAAAGAACTCGATGATGTACAATCCTTGGTTGGTCTTCATCTTCAGATGAGGAGGAAGATGATTCTATAATTCTAATAAAAAATATAATTATGCAGTATATATTTGGATACAATTTGGGAAGTAATGTTGCGCTACAATTTTTCTCATGAGCTATATTTTATAACACAGAGACCGCGTTCCAGATACTTTGAATGAATTCGGGTTGGGTACTGTAACGTCCTGGGTCGAAATACCCACCTAAATTTGAAAATTTTCATATACGTTCTTTTAATACTTAAATTACAAGAAAACATGAACGATCAGAGGTGATCCCCATTGCCGGAGTTCACCGCCTAACGCACAAAAACTTTAATCTTTTACGAACGAGGCTCGTCACGGGGGAAGGCGCGTGAGTGACGAACCGGCGTATGTCGCACGTTATCACCAAGCTCCCGCAGATGCGGGAAGTTAGTGAAAATCAACGCCTTGCTGGCTCGCACACGATAGCCGCGCTTATCGCCTAGGGACGAGCCTCAACATAAACAACAAGCTTCTTCGTGAGTATCGATATCCCTGCACTGGCAGTAGTCAGAAATCAGTCTGGACAATGTCGATTACACGAAGCTGACATGAAAATCGCCAGCCATAATAACTGGAAATCCGTCTGGCGATTGTCGTCAGCAGGATGTCGAGGTGTGAGAGAAACTCTTCCCTCACGCGCCGACATCTCCCACCTTATGCGACAATAGAATAAGGGCCTATATAATGACCAGCAAGAAGTCCGTCAGGCAGTCTATAAGTCAGTCAGTGAGGAGTAGAGAGTAATCAACAGTTAAGAGTCAGAGTACTCAGTCAGTCGAACAGGTTAACAAAGAACCATCGGAAAAACCGGCGGGTCTACCTCGGGGACCCGACCGGGTGTAAAGCAGCTTAAAACTTAAAAATTGTAAAAATTGTGAAAACTTCTTGTCCGATTTCCCCAACGGGGTTGGTCAAGGACTATTTTAATAAACGCCGAAATTTACTTGTTGAAATTAAAAAGTGATTCGACAAGCTCATTTAAATAACCCGCTACGCCTACATCCGCTCATCCAACGAGGATAGATTCGGCCGGTAAATACGGGAAGGTAATTGATAAAACGTACGAACATACTTCAAGCTGTTCAGTTTCGATTGGGACACCCACCAAAACTCACGTGTTCCCAACGCCTCTTCCCAACTACAGTTCTGTGCGCCAGACGCACGTTCTCTAGTAGTTTCCTCTCATACTCTTTAACTACAGTGCTGTGCGCTAGATGCACGCGCTTACGTAGTTACTTTTCTACCTCCCTCTCTCTCTGACTACAGCATAGTGCGCTAGATGCACATGCTCAGGTAGTTACTTTTCTACCTCTCTCTCTGACTACAGCATAGTGCGCTAGATGCACATGCTCAGGTAGTTACTTTTCTACCTCTCTCTCTGACTACAGCATAGTGCGCTAGATGCACATGCTCAGGTAGTTACTTTTCTACCTCTCTCTCTGACTACAGCATAGTGCGCTAGATGCACATGCTCAGGTAGTTACTTTTCTACCTCTCTCTCTGACTACAGCATAGTGCGCTAGATGCACATGCTCAGGTAGTTACTTTTCTACCTCTCTCTCTGACTACAGCATAGTGCGCTAGATGCACATGCTCAGGTAGTTACTTTTCTACCTCTCTCTCTGACTACAGCATAGTGCGCTAGATGCACATGCTCACGTAGTTACTTTTCTAACTCTCTCTAACTACAGCATAGTGCGCTAGATGCACATGCTCACGTAGTTACTTTTCTAACTCTCTCTCTAACTACAGCACTGTGCGCTAGATGCACGTGCCTGAGTAGTTACTTTTCTCACTCTCTCTAACTACAGCATAGTGCGCTAGATGCACATGCTCACGTAGTTACTTATTCCTCTCTCCGGGTACAGCCCTGTGCGCCAGACGCACGCTCTGTACTCTAACCAGCCAACCACAACTCCGTGCGCTAGACGTACGCACTGTGGTGGAGGTTTCAACCCTATCGTGTGGGAGTCCCACCCGAAAATAGGACACACTCGAAGGATAACTTTTTCATTCAGACTTTTACGAGCAAACGCCGAAGCGGTAAATACGAAAATAATAACGACTCGCTCCTGGGAAGAATTGTTTAATGTACGAGCACAGCAACAACAATTCGAGCGACACCTCAACCGACAACGTCGTCTTCATCAACTAAACACCCGCTACGCCCAAACAAAAAAATCATCTAACAAAAACCATGGTAAAACACCACGTTTTACCAAAGGAAGCAAGAAAAATCTACGTTTCACGTAAGTAGCGTCACACGATCACCGCACTCTTGCCTCTATCCCCGACCGGCGCATTCCGGTCCCAACAAGAGGCACCCTTATATATATATATATACCCTATCGTTCTCGCCCAGGACGTAACAGTACATTAGCGAATTTCAGGTACACATTCCTTTAAACACATTTTGATGCATGCTGAAATTTTTTTGCATTTGTATATAATTGTGGATTCGAAAGTTACTGGAATGAGCGCACACGACCATTTATGAATACCAGTATTATCCCTTTACACTAATCGACATTTTTCATATTATGTGATCAAATTGTTCTGAAATATTTACACAATTTCTTACCTGTGCATGTCTTTCAGTACCAACGAATTTGAATCTTAAACTTTGAAAATATCACCACACTACGCAAGTTTTATCCAGCTGCATACACGTTTGATTTGCAGGTTGTAGGTGTGCAGTGACATAGTTTGTCCGCATTTGAGGTATATTCGTGAGAGCGGTCGATGGTTCGTCTTCGACTTATAAGCTAGAAACCCGCCGATAAAATTTAACTGGAGATAAACAGCCGGTTAGTTTATTCCGACATTTAACAGACTATTAAATTTAACCGTAGTTGGTGAAACCGAAAATTCGCCGTTTAAAATTTATCCGCGGGTTAGATAACTAACCGTGGTTGGTGAAACCGGGCATAAGTATACTGCTTGGTTTTGCCGAAGATTGTTGAAAAATCGTCGTAAACGCCAAGCATGAGCTGATTCTATCGAGATCGAAGACTAAAGATAATGCTATTGTACAGACGGCCGACGAGGAGTTCAAACTTGTATTGCAAAAAGTAGAATGGCTTGTACCATACGTGACAGTCTCCGATCAGCGTAAAATACAACTTTTAAATTTTATCGGTAGAGATGCGCAAATCTCCACGAGCTATCGTACGTGGGAACTGTATGAATATCCGCTGCTCCCCGCAACCTCGAAACATGTATGGACCGTCAAGACTTCTACTCAGCTGAAAAAACCGCGATATGTCATTCTAGCTTTCCAGACTGATCGGAAAAATAAGAAAAAGAAGAACGCGAGTAACTTTGATCATTGTAATCTCGCCGATGTTAAAGTATATTTAAATTCGCAATGCTATCCATATGGAAATTTGAATCTAAATATAGAGCAAAACCAGTACGCCCTACTATACGAGATGTATGCAAACTTCCAGAATACTTATTACAACAGGG
The DNA here is from genome assembly GCA_963564615.1 of Rhorus exstirpatorius. Taxonomy (NCBI): domain Eukaryota; kingdom Metazoa; phylum Arthropoda; class Insecta; order Hymenoptera; family Ichneumonidae; genus Rhorus; species Rhorus exstirpatorius. The sequence continues at coordinate 3,161,223 of OY751318.1, read as the reverse complement.
AAGCGGAGACGTGGCTAAAAAAATCCGAGTTTCTAAAGTATGCCCCTCTAGTTGTCATTGACTGTTCGAAGCAGAACGATTCTCTCAAGTCAGGCCCCGTTGACATTCGTCTTGAATTTGAAGCAAGAAATAATATTCCTGCCAATACATCCGCGTATTGCTTGATTCTACACAATCGTATTGTTCAGTACAATCCAATAAGTGGCGGGGTAAAAAAATTAGTACCTTCAACGATGAACCGACTCTCTTCAGTCAGCACCATGGACTTTATCGTCGATATTCAAGGCTTCAGGAGACCCATAAACGAATTTGTGCTCAAAGAAACAGCAATTGTGGAAATCTCTGACAACACCGAGCCCCTGACGTTTTTCTTCAAACCTCCAACGTCATGGAACTCTCTACCAACGAAGTACAAAACGATGAATTTATGGCTGGAACGAAATTTTCATGGAATACGATGGAATTCAGGCGACACGCCGTACGAAGCTGCTGAAACAACAATTCGAGCTATCTTGAAACAAGCCCGAACCATCTACGTGAAGGGATTAGAGAAGAGGACGTGGTTAGCGCAATTCACGAATTCGTCGGCACATATTGTCGATATGGAAACTCTCGATTGTCCATCATTGCAGAAATTATCGAAAATATCAAACAACAGAGGATGTTCTCATCATCCCCATGACTCAAAATATAATTGTGCCAACGTAAACGTGAAATATTTAAGGAGCTGGTACATCAGGCATTGTGTAAACGCAGGATTTTTGAAATGAATAAAAACATTTTATCGAAAAATATATGTGTTTTTTTTTTTTAATAAAATAAACCATAGGAAATTGTTTTACATATTCAGTTTCAATCCCACTTATACATTTCCCACCACAAGTCATCTATAATGTTTTTTTACTTATTCAACAATGTACACTTATGGATGCAAACACTTTTTTCATTGCCACCATCGTTCGCGTAGAGTCACGACCCCATAGTAGGCGCGATGGATTGATGGTTTGATGGCGTCAGATGCGTTTGAATTCTACGCTGTTATATTTCCCACCGAAGTAGTTAATGTAAAGTTGATTTGTATGCGCAGCGTCAATCATCTCTTTGAATATTTTTTTGTTCTCGTCGAACGCTTTCACGAATCTTGCGGGTAAGAATACGGAGAATTCGTTGGTGGTATACGCCACGATCCTCCTCCCGAATTTCGTTTCGACTATTCTCAGGTCGGAGATCGGATGATCTGCCTGAACGGAAAGTTCAGCCAATTTTTTTGTTGGCAAAAATTCCGCCATTATTCCCACCTTGTTGATACTTGCAAAATCCATTTCGACTTATTATGTATTTTTTAATCTGTTTGTGATGAATCCCAGATCCTCTCTCCAACGTATAAGATCTTTCACTTCCTCAATATTTTTCAAAAGCAGGAGCAATCGTTCTTTCAGCTCACGTCGCTTGTCTTGCATGTAAACTGCTGCAGTTCATCTTGAGCTTATAGAGGTCTTCCGAATTCTCAACCTCCACCAACCCTCAAAACTAGGACCCAATAGGATTTTTCTCCACCCACACTTTGGAGCGACACATTTCGCAATTCCGTACAGAGGCTGCAGGGCCGTCGATATGAGTCATGATGTGGGGCGCATTCCAATGCTCCATACAAGGCAGATATGACATAATTTCACTGTCGGCACGAAGATTTTCGGGTAAACGATCATAAAGCATGTGAATTGATCGACTAAAATATTTTAAAAGCACAGGCTTCGTTATATTCTTAAGATCATCACATGATAATTCCCACGGATATTTTGCTCCGAGAACGCCGTCAGGATAACCATCCATGCTGATGACAAGAAAGCGACTGAGCACGTCATAGCGACATTCCATGAACATCAAAGCCTCATTTGCCGACGGTTTGTCAAAATATCTGGCGTCATAGTCGGCACTTTGGACGTATATCCACCACTTTGCAGGCTCAAGCGTGTTCGGACATGCAATATAGCATCATCCGCTTTCGAAGGCTCGAGGGTTCGAAACACGTTGAAACACGTCGATGACGCATATTTAATCAGTATTGCATTTTCCGTCAAATTTTTTCTTCATCAATACAGATTCAATCAGTTTACCGCATTTTTCAATTCTTAATCTAAATTGCTCACGATCACGTGCTACTTCTTCCCACCGGCCTCGGCGAGCGGCTCTGTACGCATAATCCCATGCATACATTACATGAATTTTAGCTCGAGTATCGAATCGAACGTGCTTTTCCATATTTTAAATCTGCTGTTCATCCCAATTTCATCGCGGTTTGACAAAGGATCCAGCGCAATACCCTGCGCTATTCACGCACCAGTCAGTGATGGGGAAACGCTTATATACATGCAGCCCGAAGAATAGCTGTAAGGGACACTTGATCGTTTTTCTTCCAGGTATCAAGGAGCAGCCATGCCCTATCATAGGCGCCTCTAAGATTTTATGGCCTCATGATTCAACCTTTTCGAGACTGCGGTCGGACACTTAGCACGTGACCAGCAGTGATTTACGACAGGTAATGAGAGCGCAACAGGCAGACGCGCCAGTTAAGTGACATTCCAATGCCATCGTAAGATTACGCAAAGTGCACTCTGCCGATAGAATTGACAACATTCCAATGCTATCCTAAAAGGTAAGGTGAAAATGATGCACTGAGATTAACGTGTCTCGACAAGCATATGTACATCCCTCTTTTACGCTTACAAGGGTAGCACTGCAGGGGGTAGCGTCGCGGTGTGCTTTTATGACCTCACGATTCGGCCTTTTCCAGGCTGCGGTGGAACACCTAGCACGTGACCAGCAGTGATTTATGACAGGAAATGAGGACGCGACAGACAGGCGCGCCAGTTAAGTAGCATTCCAATACCTTTGTAAAGATTACGTAAAGTGCACTGTGTTGATAGAATGACAACATTCCAATGCTATCTTAAAAGGTACGGCGAAAATGATACACTGAGATTAAAGTGTCTCGACAAGCATATCCCCTCTCTTAAATTTACAAGGGTAGCCCTGCGGGGGTAGCGTCGTGGGCGGTTGAAAAATCTAACGCTCCAGTCTGCTATTTACAGTGGCGGATTTACACATTTCCCAAGTATAGGCTGGTAAATTTTTTCCGCCCTTACCTCGAAAATTGTCAGTTCCTAGATTATTTTTACAATCCAAAAATTTTATTGAAATTGCACAAGAAATAGTTTTTGGGTATATTTCTGAGCTAATAAAAGCTCAATCATGTACGAATAATAAGGCGGGGTAATGAACCAGAAATAAGTGTCAATCCGTTATTCAATTATTTCAGGAAACTATCAACCGAGGCTTTGATTATTGAAGTGCGGGACCGTTAAAAATCACGACACTCGTGTCTCGTGTTATACGGGATAGAAAAAGATAGGATATAAGAAAACACGTGCGAGTGATACGTAACGTTGTTCATACATTGTCATACAAAGTGTGGGCAGAGGCCGATTACTGGTTGTAGGCTGCGAACTGGGTGTTTTACCATAGAATATAATACGAGAGCCCACGACCAAGATTTTTGTCTCATAGCAACCCGGCTAAAACCTTTTGTTATCGATAGATTATACGACCCTGAACTCAGAAATGCAGTATTCAGACATTTTGCGGGTAGCGTTCGATCCAGGCGAATTTTCAAAACTGTCAACAAATTGAGCCGACCTGATCCATAGCAACCCGTCTGATTTCCGGAACGTAGTTAGATGGTAGTCCTGAGGTACCAAAGACACGTTTTTCAGACACCAGTAGCGTAGCGTGTGTCCAGTAGACCATTTTGAAAAAAATGAGAAAAAATGGATGTATAGCATCCCATCTGAAAACCATTTTTATAAGTAGACTGGCGTAAGTTGATGCGAAAAAAAAACAGTTTTCAGAAAAAAAATCGTGTCACCACACATGTTCGGAGCATTTTGAAACTGTCAACAAATTTAGCCAACCTAATCCATAGCATCTCGTCTGAAAACTGTTGCACATGATAAAATAAGTTACCTAGATATAGAAAAAATTATTATCAGACGAATTGAGTGTAGCAGCTAACCTATCAGACAACTTTTAGATAGCGAAGAATCGTAAAATACCCGTATTCATGCTCGTATTCATGCTGCACTCCTAAAACTTCTTGATAATGATTACAAAAGCAGTTACCTTATACGGTTAAACTAAACTTGAAGGATTTTTTAAATAAATTGTACAAAATGGGACAGTGATAAATATTTATATATTTATTCATCGAACATTTCAATCACTATCGGAGTCATCATAATCGTCGTTGTCGTCGTCACTCGCCAGGTCGTTATCTATGTCAGTATCGTTATCTAGAAAATAATTATCATTAGTCAAAATCAATCACCTCTTCGTAAAAATTTGATAAACAAAGTGATTTCAACAATACCCGTGGATGTCGATTCATCGTCAATAATAACGTCGCTCAATTCGGGAAGTTGTTCACCGAAGAACTACGAAAATTCTAAATGGCCCTCGTTGTTAATCCACCCAAAGTCTGTCGCATTCAAATTTGTTGGGGTCTTCGAGTGAGCGTTGCGCCACATCTCCGCTATTATACTTGGTGCGTAAGAGATGTTGTTCGAGTTCCGTTTTGCACGGTGGCAGATTGCAGGCATCATAATTAGCTAGATTTAGACTGAGAGCAGTTGAAGACTCGTGTCCTCTTTTGATTTTATATGTTTTGGAAAAAATGTGTAGCCTAGCCAAATCCACGTTATTAATTTTTTTCTCATTATACAATCGGCACGTGAATTCTTGCAAAATTTGTAAGGTATCCTCGGCATTTGTGCCTAAATCCGCGAAAGCTTTCTGGTAGCGAATAGAATTTCTGAGGATTTCTAATGGCCTTTTTTTCTCTTGCGATAAAATGAGGGATTATAATCGCACCCTGTCATCGCATGATAACCGGGTAAAGCTTTTGATAATGACGATCCCAATGTCTCATACAGCAGCGAACCATCAATATAACGGCGATTATTACTCACACCGACATCCATCCAAATTTTGATCTTGCCTTTTATAACCTCGATATTCCCAAGCATAATTATTAAAATATCAGTGTCACAGCATCGAATGGACACTGTAGCTCGTTCATTTATCTGACAGACATGGTAAACCATCTTCGTATCAGCTTTCTCATGCTCTGGACAGGAAAGATCCTCGTTAACTGTTTGTTTAATGGCACCATTTCCAACAGAATATTCGTAACACATGTCGTGATTAATACGTATGGTTTTTTCGCCGATAATACGTGCCATATCCGGCTCTGACTAGTTATCGGAGGGTAATAAGTGAATAAACAGCCCATCTTGACATAGGACCGTAACAAGTGTTGGGGCGTTGCAAACAACCCCGGAACGTTTCTTTTCAAAATGCTCCGAACGTGTGTGGTGACACGATTTTTTTCTGAAAACTGTTGTTTTCGCATCAACTTACGCCAGTCTACTTATAAAAATGATTTTCAGACGGGATGCTATACATCCATTTTTTTGTCTCATTTTTTTCAAAATGGCTACTGGACACACGCTACGCTACTGGTATCTGAAAAACGTGTTTTTGGTACCTCAGGACTACCATCTAACTACGTTCCGGAAATCAGACGGGTTACTATGGATCAGGTCGGCTCAATTTGTTGACAGTTTTGAAAATTCGCCTGGATCGAACGCTACGCGCAAAATGTCTGAATACTGCATTTCTGAGTTCAGGGTCGTATAATATATCAATTACAAAAGATTTAGCCGAGTTGCTATGGATCAGGTTGGCTCAATTTGTTAACATCTTTGAAAATTCGTCCAGGTCAAACGCTACGCGCAAAATGTCTGAAAACTCAATTTTTTGAAATAAAATACTAAACACTATGTACGTTTTCAATATCAGACGGGATGCTATACATCCGCCTGCCTATTTTTTTGACATAGCAGAAATGGCCCCCCACGAAAATGCTACACTTTTGAACGTTACTACCCACTTAGTCTGCTTCAGGGTCATATTATCTATCAATTTTATAAGGTTTTAGCCGGGTTGCTATGAGACATGGTTTTGGTCGTGGGCTCTCGTACTAATATAAAAGTTTGCGATACCGTTCAATGTACAATGAAAGGGAAGAGGGAAAAGTCATCGGAAAGATGTCTTGTATACTTCTTTCTGCAAAACATCAGAAAACCGTCTTGCAAAAATCTTTTTGATTTCTGTAAAAAAAAATCTAAAAAAAAAATTTGGCCAAAAAAAAATCGAAAAAATTCGGCCCCAAATTTGCCGACCCTAAAATCTGCCGCCCTAGGCTCAAGCCTACTCAGCCTGCTGGTAAATCCGCCACTGGCTATTTACCTGTTAGAGATAGCGGCATTCCAATGCCACCCTCAAAAGAAGCCCCCCCCCCCCCCCCCGCCCCTCTTGACCCGCAAAATATTAGGTGCACTCCGGTTGTTAGAGATATCCCCCCCCCCCCCCCCAAGATTGTCTAAGTGCATTCCGGCTCTTCGAGATAGCCCCCCTCCCCCCCGGGTTTGTGTCTCGGCTAAGTGGTTCATGTCTGAGCTAAAAAATGTCGGTAAATGTCGGGGTAGGGATCTTGAGTTAGAACTCTCCGTGTTACACTACTGACTTCGATACTCTCTAGACGAAATTCCGACTATTGTTGGTGCCGGGGTATCGATATTCTCGAGGCACGATTGTTGTTTAAGTGATATGAAAAATCAGCGTCGAGACATCGATATTCTCGAGGCGCAACCTTTGTTTATGTTTAGGCTCGTCCCTAGGCGATAAGCGCGGCCATTTTGTGCGAGCCGGCAAGACGCTGATTTTCACCGGCTTCCAACATCTGTGGGAGCTCGGTGATAACGCGCGACATACGCCGGTTCGTCACCCACGCGCCTTCTCCCCGCGACGAGATTCGTTCGTTAAAGGCTGAAATTTCGTGTGTTAGGTGGGTTGCATGCTCGCAGGCATACTTCGTGCTTGGCGGGTGAACTCCGGCAATGAGGGTCACCCCTGGTCATTGGTGTTTTTTCCCGTGATTTAATGAGAGATTGAATCATATAAAATAAATTTTTAATTTTTATTCATGTTTTTCGACCCAGGACGTTACAAATATAAAATGTAATAATATGAATATATATAGTTCATGATGAGATTTTAAGTTTGATGCATAGTTAATAGCACAGGTAATGAGATTACAGTTAATTAATTTTTGAGGAGGCATGTTAGATTATTGAGTCTCTACGGCTAAGAATTATTTTCTCTCAATACCATGGTACAAAATCGAATCGACGTGGAGAGTGCCGGAGAGGAAATGTAAAATACACAGTGATTTCATAGGAAGAAAGAACATAGAGTTCTTTACTCTCTGGTGACGATATTCATTAGGGTCTTTGTGACCAGCCTTCAGTCTGTCCGAGATATCCAAAGACTATACACGGTCCTTCCTCGTGCATTTGAATAAAAGAACTAGAGTAAAGTTAATAGACTGCGTTTTTATATTATTTATCTTCCCATTTCCAATACTGCTTTCATCAATTCAACTTTTTCTAAGATTTTCATTTTTGCCGACTTGTTAATGCATCTTGGAAAAAATTTAGATTTTAAGTGGAGATAGAGGCGAAATGTAGTTTCACCTGGAATTAATTTCCGCAGAAAAACTTTTTGCCACTGCATTTGACCGTGAAAAAAAGTATTTATCTGAAATAAATACAAAATGTATTTTTTTTTTAATTACTACTATGGAAATAAAATAAAAAATACAATCAACTGAGTTTTTTTTGTATTATATATTACAAAACCTTAAATTCCACTCCCTCTCTCTTTCCCTCTTAATGCATTTATGTCATTCTCTCGCAGATTATTACTCTGTATAAATAAAACGATAGTGCAAATTGATAATTTCCAAAATAAATGCTAAACCAGTTTCACTTTTAGCGTGTGTTATAGACTTTACACTTTCTATTAACTCTCGCGTCTATATAAGCATCGCAACAAAGGGGACGGGAACGTGACGGAAAATAACGCACACAAAATGGCGGCCAGAGATGATGCGAAGAACGTGGATATTTATTGACGTTATTAATGTATTAAATAGATATAAATATAGTTAAATAAATAAACGGCTTAAGCGCCTGATACTCGCGGATGGAATTAATTAAGAGGCACGGTAGTGCCTCGAGACAAGTACATTTCCTCCTTTACCGACATGTCGAGAGGTACTACAGCCTCTTATACGCCACACATCTGGCTTATACACGGGAGTATATCTATATAACGAAATTTATTTTCCGAATTATTAATGAATTATACGGACTTAGGCAATGATATCAACACGAATATTTTTTATTTTTTTTCTCTTTCGATCGGTACCCAAATGAACGCTGTAGCTATTGACATATGGGAGATATTGCATTTTATTATTTTCATTCGACGTACATCATCATCATTTGCTGTGATTTTTTGTCTCCGCCACAAATTTTCGCACCACCCGTGAATCTAACCGCAAATTCATCGCTCACCTGTCACACCAGGCTAAAAGGCTGAAATCACGTATGTCACGTTACGTATGATCTTTGGTTAACGAAGCTGCCTTCGTTGTTTCGGCATTCCCGAAAGTCGTTTACGCGATTTTTTTATCGTTACTTTAAAATGAAAGTTCCGAGGTTTTATTACGAAAGTGAAGTATAAAAATAAATTTAAAAAAAAAACGAACAGTGCTAGAGTTCAGTGCTATTTTATCATTTTCGGACAGAACCGGTGAAAAAAACAATTATATACTTAAATGTGCGTTCTCGTAGTGATATGACTCCCCAATTAAAAGGTTATATTGGTGTATCTCGAAAAATAAATATTGATTATTAAATAAAGTTTAAAGTATATTAATGAAAGAAAATTGTGTTTTTTCTACGTACATCCAAGTACATCCAGCATTTTCATTTTTATCATTGTTTATTACACTTTAATTATTGTTTATTACATTTTAATTATTGTTTGAATGATATTTAAATTCCAAGTGAACTTGATAAGTTCTTTGCATCGTGTAATTTCGATTGAATATTTTCTTTTTGTATTGCTTCGCTCGCGGAGAGATCTCTATCTCGACGATTCTTTGCCTATTTCGTTTTTTTTTTGCCTGAGTTCGTTTCATTGGAAAAATTCTAGCTCTGCTTCAGTATCAATTTTATTTTATGAGATCGCCTGTGAAATAAATGTTAATTTCTTGCATTGCTCGAAAAATCTTGGTACTCTCGTTTCTCGTATGTCCCAATGATCTCCTTGACGGAATTCAGCATCGCGAGCTCGAATTTTTCATTGCTCTCGCATCGAGCAGGACAATCCTTTGAGCCACGATCGTATTCCATCGACGTCGAGTTAGACCGAGAGACTATATTATACGCTCTCTCGTTAAGATTCCGAGGGTCGACTGTTTTCCTTGCTGCAAGATTCCGATCTGTGACTGATCTCTTTGCCAGATATTAATAACCAACATTTTTATTTTTTACATTGTTTATGTTTATTAATCGTTTATAAGTAAGCACAACGCTCGAAAACGTCTTGAAACGGGATTCAGGGACTTAAGCTAAAAAATTAATGTTTGAAAGATTTTATTGAAAAAAAAATCGCATTGAAAAAGAAAAGTCGAACGAAGTACTTGGCGAGTTCGTAACAGGTAGCCCCGTACAGATATTTTACATAACTCGCCAAGTACTTCGTTCGAGTTTTCTTTTTCAATGCGATTTTTTTTTCAATAAAATCTTTCAAACATTAAATTTTTAGATAAGTCCCTGAATTCCGTTTCAAGACGTTTTCGAGCGTTGTGACTTAGTTATAAACGGTTAATAAACAATGTGAACAATAAAAATGCTGGATGTACTTGGCAACTGTAAGTTGGATGATTGGAATTTATTTGAGAACTTTTTGTGAGGATTTATTTTACACACATTTATGTTTGTCATATTTTTTGTAAGGATAGACAAAACGACGCAAGGAAATGTACTTGTCTCAACTTTTGTACACCATTTATGGTGTTTTTTGGGGGGTATTAAATAACGACTCGAACATATACTCGAGGCAACCGGCCTCTCGCGACACACACACGCGGTTTCGATCCCGCTCGTGCGTGTTAGCTCCCGGCGTCTCACGCCGGTTACTCTCTCAACTCCCACACTCGCGTCTACACTCGACGCCTTCTCGTAACGGACTCCCCCGAAAACTCGAACACGCGGTTAATGGCCGCCTGATGATAGCGAGTGCGTCACTTCTCACGCGCACCTCTCGCACGACTAGACTCTCGTGACCTCTGCAACTTTGCGCGCGACAATACAATTCGGGGTGAAATTGCAGTATCGTACTCCGTCTTGAAGTTAGCCACTATAAGCATGAGACTTTAATCATAGCGCCATCTCTTGGTGAAAAAAATTACTATTATCGCTGGTGGTGCCATCTATTAGAAAACGTTATTAATATTATTACGCCTAGCAGTATTTTCAAATCTGTTGGGGGAAAAACTCGGTAATTGTCTATATAATGACTACTTTTCCGAATTTTATTGTTTTTTTTTTTTGACAAAACCCTTTATTTAGGCACTAACAATGATAATCAGGCGGGGGAGCATGAAAAAATTGAATAAATAAGCAAAATGAATAAATAAATAAATAAAATCAGTTTTTCCATTTTATTTTGCGCGTGCTCCTGTCCTGACTCTAGCACAGCACTAGAGCGAGAAAACAAAACCCAAACCCAAACCCAAACCGTAAACCGAACCCAAACCGAAAAACAAAACCCAAACCCAAACCGAAACCCAAACCCAAACCGAAAAACCAAACCCAAACCGGAAACTAAACCCAAACCGTAAAACAAACTCAAACCGAAACCCAAGCCGAAACCGAAAACCAAACCCAAACCATGTACGTGTATGTGCGCGCGCGTGCTTGCGTGGGTGTGTGCGCGTGCGCACGTGGACGTGGGATTGGGTTTGGTTTTCGGTTTCAATTTGGTTTTGGTTTGGTTTCCGGTTTGGGTTTGGTTTTTCGGTTTCGTTTTAGGTTTTGCTTTCTCGCTCTAGTGCTGTGCTAGAGTAAGGACAGAAGCGCGCGCAAAATAAAAAGGAAAAACTGATTTTATTTATTTAACTTTTTCATGCCCCCCCGCCTGATTATCATTGTTAGTGCCTAAATGAAGGGTTTTGTCGAAAAAAAAAACAATAAAATTCAGAAAAATAGTCAATATAGACAATTACCCATTTTTCCCCGAAAAGATTTGAAAAAACCGCCAGGCGTAATAGTAATTTTTTTTACTACGAGATGGCGCTATGATCAAAGTCTCATGCTTATAGTGGCTAACTTCAAGACGGAGAACGATACTGCAATTTAGCCAACTATAGCAACGACCAAATATGCGCATGGAACAATTTTGTAAATGATATATTTCGTTGTTGTTTATATTTTGCATTAAACAATATTAGCAAATAGCAAATAGTTTCCTGACCAGCAATTGCCGAGTTTTTCTGACCAGCAACTCGTCAGTCCGCCAAGACTGGCACTGGACAGATTTCCGTTACACACCTAGTCTGGAACTCGACAGTTTACTGGTCATCAACTGGCCAGAAAGATGGAAAACTGGCCAGCATCTTACACACATCAAGTTTTCAATTTTTTTGGGGTAACGCCCTTCTGGCAGTAAGGAGATGATTGAAATTCCGAAAAAACTGACCGGTTATCCGCCAGAAAGGCATAAGCCACGAAAATTAAAAAAAGAGGGTTACGCCTTTCTGGCAGTATTGTAGTGGGCTTACGCCCTTTTGGCTGTAGGCTGATTAATTTTGCTCTTATGGAACTTCCGAGTTAAAGTTGGAGATACGCCCTTATGGCAGTAAGGTAATGAAAAGTCGAAAAACAGTGGGTTACGCCCTTTTGGTCCTAAGCCCTCGATATGTACATACATTTTTACCCTTAAGTTAATAGAAAAGTTAAGAAGAAAAAAAAATCTTGCACGGATTTCTCGACGCATGTGAAGTTAGCCCCCCAATGTAAAAATTAAAAAAAAATAATGGGAGTTCTAGTTGCCCCCCACATAGTTCTGGAGTTCTTTGTACTTTTTAGGAATAGTTCTGTTGTTTACATGGCCCAAATTTTTTTTTTAAATTAATGGGGGGTCAACTTCCCAAATTGTATTTTTTGCGTGCTTGCACTGAGAAAAGGATTAGTCAAATCGAAAAATGTGATAAGGATAATTTAAAGAACTCATTGGGGGGCAACTAGAACTCTTGCCAGAAATCGCATTTTCCGGACATATAAATATTTGTCGTTATTTATTTATTTTTGCCAGGGCCTAGTATCTTAAGTTTCAACGGTATTAGTTGTAGGAAAGATTTGTAGAACTCTTTGGGGGGCAACTAGAACTCTTGCTAGAAATTAAATTTTCCGGAAATATTAATATTTGTTATTATTCATTTATTTTTACCGGGGCCCAGTATCTTGAGTTTCAACCGTGTGAAAATAAATTGTAGGAAAGATGTATAGAACTCTTCGGGGTGAAACGAGAACACTTGCTAGAAATGAAATTTTCCGGAAATATTAATATTTGTTGTTATTTATTTATTTTTGCCTGGGCCTAGGATGCCAAGGTGAAGATAAAAAAAAATAATATGAGTTGTAGTTGCCACCCACATAGTTCTGAAGTTTTTTGTACTTTTCAGGAATAGTTCTGTTGTTTACTTGGCCCAAATTTTTTTTTTAAATCAATGGGTGGCTAACTTCTCAAATTGTTTTATTTGCGTGCTTACACTAACAAAATGATTAGTTAAATTGAAAAATGTGATAAGGATAATTTGAAGAACTCTTTGGGGGGCAACTAGAACTCTTGCCAGAAATTACATTTTCCGAAAATATTAATATTTGCGATTGTTTATTTATGTTGATCTAGGCCTAGAATCGTCATTTTAACGGTATCAAAATAAGTTGTAGGAAATATTTGTAGAAATCTTTGGGGGGCAACTAGAACTCTTGCCAGAAATTACATTTTTCGGAAATATTAATCTTGGTCATTATTTATTTATTTTTGCCTGGGCCCAGTATCTTAAGTTTCAACCGTATCAAAATAAGTTGTAGGTATGATTTGTAGAACTTTTTGGGGGGCAACTAGAACTCTTGCCAGAATTCGCATTTTCCGAAAATATTGATATTAGTTACTATTTTTTCATTTTGGCCTGAGCCTAGTATCTTGAGCTTCAACCGTATCAAAATAAGTTGTAGAAAAGATTTGTAGAACTCTTTGGGGGGAAACTAGAACTCTTACGGGAAATGACATTTTCCGGAAATATCAAATATCAAATATCAAATCTTAATATTCCCGGAAAATGTCATGGCTGGTAAAAGTTGTAGTTGCCCCCTAAAGAGTTCTACAAATCATTCCGACAACTTGATTTGAGACCGTTAAAAATGGCAATACTAGTCCTAGACAAACATAAATAAATATAATTACATAAATATAATTACATACATACATAATAAAAACATAAATAAATATTAATATTTCCGGAAAATGTAATTTCTAGCAAGAGTTCCGGTTTGTCCCCCAAGGAGTTCTACAAATCATACCTACAACTTATATTGATACAGTTGAAACTCAAGATACTAGGCCCAGGCAAAAATAAATAAATGCCAACAAATACAAATATTTCCGGAAAATTTCATTTCTGGCAAGTGTTTTCGTTACCCCCCGAAAAGTTCTATACATCTTTCCTAGAACTTATTTTGATACCGTTGAAACTCAAGTTACTAGGCCCAGGCAAAAATAAATCAATAACAAAAAATATTTATATTTCCGGAAAATGCTATTTCTGGCAAGAGTTCTAGTTGCCCCCCAATGAGTTCTTTAAATTATCCTTATCACTTTTTTCGATTTGACTAATCCTTTTCTCAGTGCAAGCACGCAAAAAAATACAATTTGGGAAGTTGGCCCCCCATTACTTAAAAAAAATATTTGGGCCATGTAAACAACACAACCATTCCTAAAAAGTACAAAGAACTCCAGAACTATGTGGGGGGCAACTCGAACTCCCATTTTTTTTTTTTTTTTTACATGGGGGGTTAACTTCACATGAGTGATTTCTCGATAGAATTTTATTCGCCTTGACGCAAAAAAATTTTCCAAATATTCAAAAATATTCAAAATTTTCAAAACTATTCACCAATTTCAAAATTTTCAAATTTATCGAAATTTTCAAATTTTTCAAAATTTTCAAGTTTTTCAAAATTTTTCAAAAATTTTCAAAATTTTTAAAATTTTCAAAATTTTTAAAATTTTCAAAACTATTCAATATTATAAAAAATTTCAGGTTTCAAAATTTTTAGGTTCCAAAATTTAAAAAATTTTAAAATGTGACGATCCCGCATTACATCCAAGTAGACGACACAAATGAGAGAGATTAATCGGTGGCCGTAGCGCAGTGGTTAGCGCTCCCGCTTGCAAGTCGAAGAGTCCCGGGTTCGAATCCACGGGCGGCACACTTGATTTTTTTTCTCGTCGTCTTGGATCGTCACCACTCATTACCCCGTTCGACCATCACAAACTGGTGTCAGAAGTTTTCGGACCAACACACGTTCACAAGCATCATGTATGGAGGAGACAACACAGACTTCCCGCAAAAAGGCCTGGCACTGAAAAGTCACTCCGCGGGATATTACAAAGAAAGCGGGGCGAGGGAAGAGCTCCGACGAGGGACATAGGCAAGCGTAGCGTCAACGTATACTCCACATACATTCGAAACCGAACACCCGCAACTCTGCACAATCGACGTGGACGTCGAGTTCGGAAGGGGGTGGGGGGGGGGGGGGGGGGGGGTGACGATCCCGCATTACATCCAAGTAGACGACACAAATGAGAGAGATTAATCGGTGGCCGTAGCGCAGTGGTTAGCGCTCCCGCTTGCAAGTCGAAGAGTCCCGGGTTCGAATCCACGAGCGGCACACTTGATTCTTTTTCTCGTCATCATGGATCGTCACCACTCATTACCAGGTTCGACCATCACAAAAAAATATTCAACATATTCAAAATTTTTTGAATCTAAAATGAAAAAATTCAGAAAAATCTGACCGCTTATCCGCCAGAAAGGCAAATCTAGACTTGGCACTAGTCAGAATTCTTTTGGATATCCTAGCCAGGGCCAGGGACCGAAAATACTACTATGAAACTCCTACTATTTCTGGCGGATAACCAGTCAGATTTTTCATTTCAGATTCAAAAAATTTTGAATATGTTGAATATTTTTTTAAATTATTAAAATTTTGAAACCTCTAAAAATTTTGAAGCCTCAGAAAATTTTGAAAATTTTAAAAGCTGAATAGTTTTGAATTTTTTTTTTAAATTTGAAAATTAAAAAATTTTTAAAAATCTGAAAATTTCGATAAATTAGAAAATTTTGAAATTGTTGAATAGTTTTGAAAATTTTGAATATTTTTGAAAATTTGGAAAATTTTATTGCGTCGAGGCGAATGAAATTATATCGAGAAATCCATGCAAGTTTTTTTTCTCTGTAACTTTTCTATTCACTATAGCAACGACTAAATATGCGCATGGAACCATTTTGCAATTGATATATTTCGTTTTTGTTTATATTTCGCATTAAAAAATATTAACAAATAGCAAAAAGTTTCCTGACCAGCAATTGCCGAGTTTTTCTGACCAGCAACTCGTCAGTCCGTCAAGACTGGCACTGGACAGATTTGCGTTACACACCTAGTCTGGAACTCAACAGTTTACTGGCCATCAACTGGCCAGAAAGATGGAAAACTGGCTAGCACCTTACACACATCGTTTTCAATTTTTTTGGGGTAACGCCCTTCTGGCAGTAAGGAGACGATTGAAATTCGAAAAAAACTGACCGGTTATCTGCCAGAAAGGCGTAAGCCACGAAAAAGGGGATTACGCCCTTCTGGCTGTAAGCAGGCGATTTAAATCCGGAAAAAAATTATCACTGATCTGCCAGACTGGCGTAAGCCACTTTTTTTTTCTTTGCGGGTTACGCCTTTCTGGCAGTATTGTAGTGGGCTTACGTCCTTCTGGCTGTAGGCTGATAAATTTTTCTCTTATGGAACTTCCGTGTTAAAGTTGGGGATACGCTCTTATGGCAGTATAGTCCGTTTTTTGTGGGTTACGCTTTTCTGGTCCTAAGCCCTCGATATGTATAATGCCTTGCAAAAAGAAGCCAAATCCCCCCAAAAGACACCATAAATGGTGTACAAAAAGTTGAGACAAGTACATTTCCTTGCATCGTTTTGTCTATCCTTACAAAAAGATGTCAAACGCAAAAATTTGTCAAATATTTCCTTACAAAAATATGTCAAACATAAATAGTTGTAAAATGAATGGTCACAAAAAGTTCTCAAATAAATTCAAATCATCCAACTCACAGTTGCCAAGTACATCCAGCATTTTTATGGTTTACTTTGTTTATTAACCGTTTATAAGTAAGTCACAACGCCCGGAAACGTCTTGAAACGGGACTTAGGGACTTAGTCTAAAAATGTATTGTATGTAAAATTTTTTTTTTCGATGCGAATTTTTTTTCAATAAACATTTTTCAAACAATACATTTTTAGATTAAGTCCCTAGGTCCCGTTTCAGGATGTTTTCGGGCGTTTTGACTTACTTATAAACGGTTAATAAACAATGTAAACAATACAAATGCTGAATGTACTTCGCAACTGTGAGTTGGATGATTTTAATTTATTTGAGAACTTTTTGTGACCATTCATTTTACAACTATTTATGTTTAACATTTTTTTTTAAGGAAATTTTTGACAAATTTTTGCGTTTGACATCTTTTTGTAAGGATAGACAAAACGATGCAAGGAAATGTACTTGTCTCAACTTTTTTTACACCATTTATGGTGTTTTTAGGGGTAATTGATACCGTGACTCTTAAACGGTTTAAGGATGTATTGGAAGTACCTTCCCAACTAAAAGTGACTTTCGTCGACAATATTGCGTACTTCATGATAAGATAAAAATCGGAAAAAATTCATCCACAATAAAGACGATAAGAAGATTACTTCTTAACAATAATAATGCCCATAAGTTATCAATAAATTGTTTAAACAACACATTGTTTAACAAATTTTTAGGGAATGTTTTTTTGTGTCATGTGAAATTATTTCGTTGATTTTTCTGGCTACACATGAATTTTTAAAAAATTTTCTTATCATTTTGAAATTTAAGTTTTCGGAAATTTGTAAAGGTTGTATATACGAAACTATTCGTTGAATGCCCTGGAAACTTCTCAATTATAATATACAACGTTTATACGAAAACATATCCAAAATTCACGATTTTTCCTTCATTTTTAAAAATTAAAAAATTTTCGAAAATCGAAATTTCAAAATGATAAGAAAATTTTTAAAAAATTCAAGTGTAGTCAGAAAAATCAACGAATTCATTTCACGTGTCAAAAAAAAACTTTCCCTAAAAATTTATTCAACAATGTTTTGTTTAAACAATTTTTTGATAATTTTTTGGAATTATTATTACTCAAAATTAATCTTCTTATCGTCTTTATTGTGGTTGAATTTTTTCCGATTTTTATCTTACCATAAAGTATGCGATATTGTCGACGAAAGTCACATTTGGTTAGGAAGGTACGTCCGATACATCCTTAAGGTACATTTTCATTAGCGTTAGTATGACGCGCGTAGGCTGCCACAAACCCGTCTGACGCCAATAAAATTCTCCCCACATTGTATCAACGCCTCTGCAACTGACGCTAGTGAAAATGCTCCTATTAGTCCAGTCGAATTAGACTTGTAATCGACCGATTCCTATTCTTTTCGAGTACAGTAATGCCGAATTTTTTGTAAGTAGGTTTGACCTCGAAAAATAAGCCCCTGATTTTGCGACTTAAGGATGTATGAGCACAAAGTGGCGGGGAATAAGCGAAAACGTGGGCGCGGGTGAGCGCGGTGAGCGAGGAGGACGCATGAAACAAGAGAGAATCGGACCGCTCATTATCCGACCCACGCGATAAATTTCCTTAAAATCGATAATTGTATGTCAAAAGGTTCGTCAACCCCCATTTTTTATGGAACGTATGTAATCGTGATAGTTTTCTGAACATTTAACATTTTTAATATTGATCGTATCTGATCGTGAAAGATACGAATTTCTGTTTCAAAGTTGCGTCAGCCCAGAATTCGTATATGGCGTGGGATAAATATCTTGATTTCACGAATTGATTACTCGCGTAGAGAGTCGTTGACCCACTTTGAAATTTTGCAGGTTTTATCCTATAAACTTCTGCTACACCATATAAAAAATTCAGATTTTTATATGATCGTGAAACTAGTGCTCATACATCCTTAACTGAGTTCACGGAACCATGTTTTAAAAAATGTTTAAAAAAAAAATCGCATTTTTGATTTTTAGTTTTTTTTTCCGTGCGTGTGAGGAAAAAATGTTTCCTGAAGAAGTTGTAGGTTTCATCCTTGTGTATCAGAAAAAATGTTAACAACTTGAAAAATGTTGGTTGGTTCAGCCGCAAATACAAAAAACCAATGAATTTTTTTTTTCATTTCAATCTAGTTCCCCTAATTATCAATGTATACCTTCGAAACTGGTATGACACATATAAAATCTGTGCCCCAAGAGTTCGTCTAAAAATAATTTGATTATCTCGCATATTATAGCACCAAATAGCGATTTTCGAAAAATATTCGGGTACCAATTAAATTTGAGCCGATGGGGTTACAGGGTCTAAAAAAATCATGGTTATAGTTATATGGAGATTCATAATGTGACTTAAAAAAAAAAAATTCTATCGAAAATGGTCGAAAAAATAGGAAATAAGATTTTTCTTACTTAACAAATACGATTAATGACTGAAAATATTGAATTACAAAAACCGTTTTTTTTTAATTATTATTTCTGATCTTGAGACGGAAAATAAAAAAAAAAACCTCTTTATCTTTATTAGAACTGGAGATACACTTGTTTTACTTATTAGCGATTAATTATCAGTGTTAATAATATTAAGAATTGATAAAATACTGTATCTTGTCCATTCATGAAAGATCGACCTTCAATTTTTTATTCAGATTTGAGCTCCAATTTCGTCAAAATTAATTATTGAATTGAAGCAAAGTCGTGGAGTCGCGTTCCCGTGGCTCCACGGCGGCGCGGCGGCGTGGTGAGGCGGCCCGGCGACTTGGTGTGTGGTATACGTGAGCGCGTGAGCGGGCATTACTTGCTAAATGAATAACTCCGGTAAAAATAATCGTAGAAGGGTCCGTTTTTTTTTAATTTAGCTAGTTTGAACTCAGCAATTGGAATATGACATCAGTTTTTTCTATTTCTATCAATGCTTCATGATTTTTTTTATTACACGTTTATTTATTTGAATACAACCATTCATAAGCAGATATTAATACATATATCTACAAATATGCGGCTACAATGGTTACATTCAAATAAATGAACGTGTAAATAAATTTGAATAAATAGTGATATGGGTAGATATTAATACATATATCTACCAATATGTGACTAGAATGGTTGTATTCAAATAAATAAACGTGTAATAAAAAAAATTTCATGAAGCATTGATAGAAATGAAAAAAAAAAACTGACGTCATATTCCAATTGCTGAGTTCAAAATAGCTGAATTTAAAAAAAACGGACCCTTCTACGATCATTTTTACCGGAGTTATTCATTTAGCAAGTAATGCCCGCTCACGCGCTCACGTATACCTCACACCAAGTCTCCGTGCCGCCCCACCACGTCACCGCGCCGCCAAGGAGCCACTGGAACGCGACTCCACGACTTTGCTTCAATTCAATAATTAATTTTGACGAAACTGGAGCTCAAATCTGAATGAAAAAATTTATCGTTGATCTTTCATGTATGGACAAGATACATTTTTTTTTCAAGTCTTAATATTATTAACACTGATAAAGGAAGCGCAGTGGCTCGGTGGGTGAGGCTCCGGGTTCGCACGCAGCGGACCCGGGTTCGAGCTCCACAGCCGGACACCAATGGAAATTTTTCTATGTGTTTAATCTGAAATCCCGGTGGTTCGGATCCGACCAAAACAAATGCCCAAAAAACACCTTTTTGTGATGGCTGGGTGGTCGATGTACGGCTTTGGAGGACTCCCGTAGCGGTTCTTATCGCTCGGAAGGTGGTTTCTTAGCCGTGCACTGACTTACGAACTATATCACAGCAAAGGAAGAATCTGCCTAGGGCGCCTCGGGAGACCGCGCTTGAGTTTACTCGCGCGGCTACCAGAGGGACTAGGTAGGAGCCGACCTGTATCGACGGAAGGTTTTCTGCAGTTTCCCTCCGTCTACGGCGAATGCGATACGAGGGTAAAAGGGGAGGTGAAGCGGCTGCAGCCGTGGAACACAGAGGAAGAGCGAATAATGTCGGAGTAGAAGGAAATAGAGGCAGTTTATACGGTATTAGTGGTTTGGTCAAAGTAGAGTGGCCAAAAACTAAAAATAGAGAGGGTCCGACCTTGTAAAAACCCCGAGTAGGGGTATGCAAGTAAAACTTCCACATTACTATATTAGCACTGATAATAGATCGCTAATAAGTAAAACAAGTGTATCTCCGGTTCTAATAAAAATAAAGACGTTTTTTTTTCTTTTTAATTTTCCGTATCAAAAACAGAAATAATAACAAAAAACTGTTTTCGTAACTCAATCATTTCAGTCATTAATCGTATTTGTTAGGTAATAAAAATCTTATTTCCTATTTTTTCGACCATTTTAGATAGAAAAAAAGTTTTTTTAAGTCACATTATGAATCTCCATATCTACGACTATAACCATGATTTTTTTAGACCCTGTAACCCCATCGGCTCAAATTTGATTGGTACCCGAATATTTTTCGAAAATCGCTATTTGGTGCTATAATATGCGAGATAATCAAATTATTTTTAGACGAACTCTTGGGGCACAGATTTTATATGTGTCATACCAGTTTCGAAGGTATACATTGATAATTAGGGGAACTAGTTTGAAATGAAAAAAAAAATCGTTGGTTTTTTGTATTTGCGGCTGAACTAACCAACATTTTGCAAGTTTTAAAAATATTTTCTCACACACGAGGATGAAACCTACAACTTATTCAAGAAACATTTTTTCCTCACACGCACAGAAAAAAAAACTAAAAATCAATATTGCGATTTTTTTTTTAACATTTTTTAAAACAATGATCCGTGAACTTAGTTAAGTCGCAAAATCAGGGGTTTATATTTCGAGGTCAAATCTACCTACAAAAAAATCGGCATTTCTGTACTCGAAAAGAATAGGACTCAAGTCTAATCGGACTGGACTATATAGAAAACGCGTCAAAAAACGCGTCAGCCCCTACTCATGGTCCTACCCTCTTGACGTATCAACGCCGAGAAGTTGAGGAATCTCAACTTCCGTGCGTCAACACAGGAACCTTAACAATATCACGTGACTAGTCCACCGCTCGATTCTAGCGTCTATTCGACGCTCATGTATTGGCACCTTAAAGGTGCAATTTCATGGCAGCGAATACATGCTTCTTTTTCAGCGTCTAATGGCCGGTTTCTTCACCTACGGTTAAAGTTGTCTGACAGATTTCCTATGCTTTTAGCATGGGTTGTCTGGCGGATAACTGTAACCGGAAGATAACCCGAGGTGAAGAAACCGGGCCTAAGTGTCACGTGACTGACATTTCTACCGCTAAATCTATTCGCTGGAAGTTCGAATTGTCGAACTTTTAGCGACTAGTTGCGGAAAGCGAGCGAATACTAGATTTAAACAAACTTATGAATGTATACATTAGGGTGATTAAAAAAAAATCGATATTTTTTTTTCTCGGAGCTCCATCGAAAAACGTTAGAACATCAAAAAAAAGTAATATACCCAAAATGTAGGATTTAAAAAAAAATGTAGATAGTGCTCAAGCGACTTTTCGGTTTTTTCTGCTATTTGTTGAAAATCGCGAGGTGAAGTTTTTTTTTCTCCCATAGCATACAGTTTTCGTATTCAATAGAATCATTATTTTTTTTTCATTTTAGTAATCTGAAAATTTTTTTCAAGCTGCCTCAAGTAATTTATTTGCTGCTTAAATTAACAATAGTTCAGCTAAAAATGTCAATTTTTTTCTTTTATACAAAACAAGAAGTGTGTACATTAAAAAAAAAAAAAAAAAAACATTTTTTGCTCCAAATTTCCGTGAAAATCGAAAATTATGAATCATGAAAAGAACTTGCGAACGGTGATGCAGACAATGGCGCTGTGGCGTTGACAAGCTCCGCGGTGTGTATCACACAACTTTGCGTTACCTTGTTTACTTCAACACCCTACATGCATACTTGTTACACTTATAAGACGGTCAGCAATGCAAGCATCGAGTAAAAAATCGAACCTCTTCGTTAAATAAAAAAATTTGAAAAAAGTGAATTCATTATTTGGCATTTTATAGAAGAATATTTACGACACCAAGACACAAATGCTGAATGATTTTTTAATTTATCCACTAATAGATCGGTGCAATTCTATATCGTGAGTTATTGAAGGATGAAACCGAGAAACAGAAGTTAACAACCAAATAACTAATAAAAGTGAGGCGGAATTTGTAGTTACTGTTTGACATTATTCAAACAATATTTCCTGATGAATTTTTTCATTACAATCTTACAAATCAAATGTCTACAGAATGGCTATTTTGTACAATAAACTTCTTGTCGTGTTTTAAATACAATGTTTTTTATATTCTCACAAAATAACGAAACCATTTTTTTAAATTTTGATGAGAAATATTTGTGAATTTGCAATAATTTAGCCTATATTTTTTTTTTACGGAATTAAGTCAAAATGTTTACAAACTTCTATAGCAAATGGAGAAACTAGAAAATTCCCTGATCGCAATGTATTCTGCAGTAAAATATTAGACTTTGAAAAAGAAGAGGCTGCGCAAATTTTAGGTCTCAATAATTGGAAAATTACTATTTCAGGCTCAATGTTTCTTCTTTATTCTCCTAAACTACTACAGATTGATATTATAACACCTTTTTTCATTGTCGTTGCTGCAATGGATAGAACTATACATCTAGTAATAATGCGAAACACATATTCACAACGCCTCAGATTAAATATCGATGTCAACCTTAACTATAGCACTATTCGTAAAAACGGATGCAATTTAGAATGATTACAGCATTGGAGGTTAAAAAAATGCTAGAATAGGACAAGTAACGAGAATGGAGCTGCAGTGATTGTCGAAACTGTGAATGTATGGAGTCTTTATGATTGTGTCACAACTTTATGCCTCGATACAGCAAATATCATTACAGGTCACAAGTAATTTTTTTCACTCATTTGTCAAGTGTGCGCTTTCATTCTTTTGATTGTTTAATAGTCGTTAATAATTTATAACCGTTTCTCGATGAAAAAGACAATTTGAATTGGGCAAAGACCGACTTCAGCGTTGTTAAAGTTTTCTACCCTATGGTTAGTGGCTAAAACGTTTAAATTTTAAAGTGCTTCAGAGAAGTTTGGAAAATTATCAACATGGATAGAGTTGAAGCAGGATTAAAAACCGAATATTTGAGCAAAAATCATGCTTTGTACCTCATAAAAACCCTTTAGGGGAAGTTCGGGTAGCCCCGGACACTTGAAGTATGCAACAATAGTCAAAAATGTAAACAAAGTGACGCATATTAACGTGCCCCGTAGTGCATAGAAACAAATTTAAGTCAGTATTTTGGCACGAGCGCTGACCGGGTAAAATTTATTTGTAAAATTTATCATCGGCAAGATTTTTCGTGCGCGCTCATCAGACTTCGAAGAAGGTTTTCATATAAAAGACGCGGGTAATACAACTAAACTTATTAGTTGTATCAGAGGCCATTACATATGCTTTACGTTTATAACAATTTTCCATTTGCTTGTGTTTATAATTTGATAATTATCAATAATAATATGAGATAGGGATTATCGGGTAGCCCCGGACGCAAGTCTATCACGTACCTTCGGACATTTTGAAACTAAAAACGAAGAAAAATTTTCAAAAAAAATAGAAGAAATGAACAAAAAATTAACAGAAATGAACTAAAACTATCGAACGCGCTCCCGTGAAGATCGTTATGAGGCTACGGGGATGTGTGGAGAAACCTTCGACGAAGATTGGATTGAATGTCGAAAATCCAGCGATTGGGCTCACGAAGCCTCTGTCAACATTGAATCGTCGAATATCCATTGGTATTATGATGTTTGTAAAGCTAAAGAACGATTAAATCGTCGTTAAAATGTGTGTCCGGGGCTACCCGCCGTTTTTCCAATTGCCCAAAATTGGATGGTAACGTTTTTCTGTTATTATATAATTCACACAATTGAAAAAAGTATCTATTGTTTTGTTAAAGTCATCAAAGAGATTCTGAAGATCGTAAATGGTATGATATTAAACGTTTAAACCTGTTATTTATATGTTTTTGATATACTTTATTCAAGTGTCCGGGGCTACCCGAACTTCCCCTATAATTTTAGTGGCTCTTTTGACTTTGTCCCGCAAGGGATTTCATGCAAGAAATGACTGTTCCCTTCTTTTGAGAGGAATGAAAAATTGTTATTTGTAGCCGAATTATTGTTAATCTTACGATTTTTAGCTGAGAATGCAAAAAAAAACGGCAAATAAATTACTTGAGGCAGCTTCAAAAAATATTCAGAGTACACTAGGACCTTTATTGAATGGCCCTCGATTTAATAGACAGTCCCCACCATGTCGCATATATCAATCGGTTTTTCGCGTGGTGTAAGATGGTGGGGGACGCTTAAAGTCTCCCCGATCAGGCCCGTAGCACGGAGTGCCGATGCGCAGATACAGCATGGGCGGGCATACGCTACCTCGATTTAACAAGGTGCGATGCGGAGCCGGTCTCGCCACTGGCCGTTTAATCGAGGTCCTAGTGTACTAAAGTTTTAAAAAAATCATGATTCTATTGAATACGAACACTTTCTGCTATGGGAGCAAAAAAAAAATTTCACGTCGCGATTTTCAACAAATAGCAGAAAAAACCGATAAGTCGCTTGAGCACTATCTAAATTATTTTTTTTAATCCTAAATTTTGGGAAAATTACTTTTTTTTATGTTCTAACGTTTATCGATGGAGCTCCGAGAAAAAAAAAATATCGATTTTTTTAATCACCCTAGTATACATACATACATTTATAAATTTGTTATCCGTGTGGTGTTCAGTCGACTCTGTGGCCAGTTTCTTCGTAGTCAATCGGCTGCCTGCCGATGATTTTATGGGGGTGGGGCACAAGGCAAAAGGTGTTTGATTTATCCGATCACACTGAAAATTATGAAAATTTAAACGTGTACAATTCTACCCGTGTCGATTTTGCTGTGTAGAGTTGAGATCTGGAAGAACTGCGTGCTAAGAATTTATTCGGTGACAGTTTATTACGCGTATAAATTACATCGAAGACTGTTTATTTCCGAAAATTTTACGAAAAATTTGTTAACCTGTGACAGCTAGTTCGTGACAATATCGTCGGTGGCAGTTGAGCTCTATAAAACTGCGGTCTGCCCTCAAATTCGTGTTATGGTGAAATAACACACGAACGGGCCGCCGGGAGTGCGAGAGATAGCTGAATCTGGCGTTTCCATATTTTATCCGCAACGATTGACATGTCAGAAAAAAAGAAAAAGGTCATCTTCCGCTCTGTTAAAAGACAAAGACGCTCTTATTTTGCCCTAAATGTAAATCTCTTACGAGAAAATGGGGAAACGGAAATTTTACTGACCGATATCAGCCGTTCCATGTGTAATTTCACCTTAAGTGAACCAAAAATCCCTACGTACAAAGTTTTATAAAAATCCGTCTTTCGAAACGTACCTGCAGTTGCCAGGTTATCGGAGTATGACATTGCAACACTCAACTCTGAGAGTCACCAGCGAAGCGCTTGGGAACTACATGAAGAAAAACTACATAGAAGTCTATTTACCGATAATTATTTGTAAATTTTTGACCAAATGCCATCTCGCTAATTCTCCATTTACCGCAACAAAGAAATGCTCGTAAGTTAGGGTTTTTATTCGTCTCGAACCTAATCAGGGATTTCTTGGAATTGACCTACACAAAAATTATTACATCCATTTACGTTCTAGAGCTCTCCAAAACTGGCTGAAAATTCCATTTATAGTTTCAATTCTTTCAATTTTCTTCCCATTAGGCTCTGACAGATATCTCTAGAATTACTTACCCAAATAAAAATTTATTTGGATAGCTTAAGAATGGCGTTCGGCCAAACATTTAATCCAATCCATTTTGTACGACAAAGTCGGTACAACAGACCTTTCATATCCTCTTAAGTTTTATACTCACATAGACTTAGGGATGATTGGAATTGAATTTGGTGGGAATCGGTTAAGGGGTTCAGATGTGCATAGAATTTTCATTTTTTCGAATACTTTCCTCAATGCTCTAACTTTAACAAATTTCGAGCTGTCGGGCTGAAACGTTATACGCATGGGCTAAAGGACCATAATATTGGACAATGAATTTACCAAGAATTACTTACGGTATTCAGATATTATTATTTTTATTTTTCGAAAATGTGCTTCGATGCTCTAACTCAAACCAATTTTGAGCTATCGAACTAGAACTTTATGCACACATACAGTAATGATCAATTGAAGTCGAAAACAGGAGTTTTCATGGTTTCCAAACTGATTCCAAAAGATCAAAAAAGTTCATTCGAAAAAATAAAGTTATCTTTCCAATGCGACTTGCTTTCTTGCCATTGATCAACAATTTTTCAAAACCAGGCCCAAAAATGGGGCGTGAATCTTCGGATCGAACGTCGGACTTGGAGTTTGACCTATATCGTAGAACCTTTTCTCAGCATATTCTATGATAAAGCAAACCATTCCTCACTCTTGTTGTACCTGAAGACGATGTTCAGAGCTTGCAAGTCGAACCGGACAACTCGAATGGTTTCCGTAATAGCCCGACTTGTCTCACGGCCGGAAACCTGAACAATGTTGAAGCGGATGTTTAATCAACAAAAACGCCAATTTCGACCATTTTTGAGGGTTGCTGTATTTAAAAGAACATTAACAACTGTTCCGATCTCTACCAGAAAGCAAACCGCTTTGAACGTTAAAAAAACAACTCAACCAGAAAATAGCGTCCCAAAATCATTCTCATACACTGCACATGCGTAGTACATACTACTCATGCGCGGTATATACTTCATGCACCGGGAAATATTTTCTGGTAGATTTATGTAGACTTGTAATTTCGGTAACTTGTCCACCCAGAGCTTTCTGTATCCCATAGTTGATTGCCGGGAGTTACTATCTAATACAGTTGTCTCAAGAGGATTGTATTCTGGAACAGTTGTTACTCGACAGTGTTGTACTATGGAAGAGCTATTATCTGGTATTCTTCCGGAGAGTTGTTTGGAGAGGGCTGTTTTCTAGGAAGTTCTTTTTAATTTTACTTATTTGCATCCCCCCTTCTCGTCTTCAGGCATACCGTCGATTGCAGGGTCAGCCTGGGTCAGTAGACAGTCTCCTTCTCCCTCTTTATCGCATTCACTATAGCGTTTCTGCTATGGTCATAGGGAAGCTTGCGGAAAAAAAAAACCTTCCAGTCAATACAGCCGGTCTCAGGTTCGCATCTCGATCTCGAAGCTACGTTATGTTACGCCGAGAATATAAACATGGACTACAGCTATATACACGTGACGCATATATTTAGATACATATATTTAGATTTTTGTCACGCTCATATTTTTACTTTTGCAGAAACTTCAAAATAGGGAATCGAGCCCTTGACCTCACTATGCTCTGGTTTAGAGGCAAGCACACTTAGCATATATATCAATGCGCCAGTTGTTTTCTGACAGTCATTTTATGGACCGTTGGATCCAGGAGAGTTTTCAATGTTCCTGTTGTGATGCAATAGATCGAAGCAGGCCATGCGACCAATAAATGAATCCAAAAATATAGACTTTTGTGTTATTTTTTAAACACCTGGCAGCACCGGCAGTGATTGAATGCACTTTTTTGGGCGAACACCCTCTTTGATATTCTACAACTTCCCGACCCTAGGACTAGGTTAACGATGCAAGGAAACTGTAGAAAAAAACTTGTGAAACCAGCAAGCACCTGTTCATCGTCTCCGGGTACAACTTGCATGAAAATTTCTTTACACCATCATAAAGCATCCTAAGAAATGTTCTTACGCGATCATTGACAAACAATTTCAGCTTTCACAAAATGCCTCACCGGCAAAGATGATTGGGTTCTCATTTATTTTCCACCATTCTCTTTCGTTTGTCATCTCCTTTTGTCAGTTATTCATCGTGAAAAAAAATTCCCAACCACCGGTATTAATTACAGAGGCTGGCGATCTATCCAAAATTTCATGCTCGAAAGTTTTTGGCCCGCATTTGTGCAATCGTCGAGCAATTGTAATAAAAGAAACAAGTCTTATTTGAAGATAGCTTCGTTTGCTCGATTTTATTTTTTGGAATGTTTGTCATCGGTCCGAAAAACACCGTGTTTCTCTTCAAATTATAACTCACATAGGCTAAGGGGCCAGGACAAATGGTTTTGAATTCAGCGAGAATCGCTTAAGGGGTTCAGATGTACTGAGATTTTGAAATTCTCGAAGAATGCCCGTTATTGCTCCTACTAGGGCAAATGTGGAACTATCAAAACATAACGAGATGTGAGGAGACATACGAAATGTTATGCTCAATTCGATAAAAATTAACAAAGGTTCTAATCTCATGAAATTGTCATCATTTTAAAAATTGTGTAACATTCAAAATCAAGCAAGCCTCACACTATTAAGCTAAAGAAACAATAAATAATAACACTGGTCTTTTGCCCGGAGGGCAGACGGGAGTTAAAAAAGAGCGCGAATTGAAACTTGGACATTCGTTCCTAATAATTCTTATCCCTTCACAGATGCTATGTGAGCAAGGGCTTTCTTAATTTCGGCTTCGTTATGAAGGAACTATTATGTATACGCAAATATGATTCAGAAGGAATATTTAAGTTTCAATCTGCATATTTCTTTTTGTATATAACCAAATTACGATTCTGAAAGAAAGGGAAATAAAGAATTTTTGCGATGTCGTAGGTAAACGGTACGTTAGACAATAACTAACCGAAAATACCGGCGGTTTGATAAATTGTGGTCGAATCGGTCGGCGCAGCTATAGGGGGACCGGGCGCGGCCGCTCCCGTATTGTAGAACGTCAAGCCACTCTGATACGTTAATCCCATTCCTGAATAAAAAGATGGCAGTTTTCAAAATCAATGATTTCAAGTTCATCGTATCGAACAGGCAACACTCTAAAGGGCGTATACCAAATTATATTACGTGGGCGTTATATCTGTTTGAAGATTAAGTATTGATATAAACATCAAAATAACGAAGTGACCAAAATTTTGTTTTTGTCTTCCAGATACCTAGCTATGGAAAAATGGCAATTACCTTGAGGTGGCTTGAGACCACTAAGTTTCAGTATACAATAACTACTCACCGTTTCCATAATAGTAGGTACTAGTAGGTAGAGCGGGAGGCGAACCTGAACCACCATCGAACAGTCGACTGAATGGTTGTTTTTTTATTGCCGGTGCAATATTCAGCTTCCTTTCCCTCAGAATTATGCATTCTGGCTGCAATCATTCACGAATAGTAATTCAACAATTTTTGTAAAAGGTATTAGCGATGATTGTGGTGCTTAACAAGTGAAAGGTATACCACGTAATATATGAGTGCATGAGAAATAGCTAAAATTTTTAACCAATCCATTCTCAGAGATGTTTAACCCTTTGAGGCATACATTTTTCCTATCTACTTCAAATTTGGGGTCTAGGGGTTTTTTTGGGTCGCCGATTACGAATCCGAGCTCAAAATCCAGAAATTCAAAATGGCGCGTCCAATATGGCGGACCAAAATGCTCAAAGTAGCTTGATGAACATGAAACTCCGTATACAGGGGTGTTTTGAGTCGTTGAATGCGAATCTCTGTTCAAAATTGAACAATAAAAATGGCAGTTCCAATATAGCTATATTGAAACACATTATAGATAAAGAAACACAAAAACTGGCTTGGTCACTGATACTAATTCCAGTAAAATCTCCGGTTTTCGTTTGCCATATTGGATCCACCATTTTTAATTTCTGGATTTTGAGCTCAGATTCGTTTTCAGCGACGCCATAAACCCTCGAAAAATCGAGTTTCATCTTCATCAAGCTACTTTGAGCATTTTGGTTCGCCATTTTGAATTTCTGGATTTTGAGCTCGAATTCGTAATCAGCGACCCAAAAAACATCTCGAATTCATTTTTTGTTTCTTGTTTACCTGCCGGATTAGCTACAATTACATTTCTTATCTAAAAAACGTGTTTTTTTCTACTGTAGTTATTATTAACATCCACTAAGTGAAACATAAGCCCTTAATAGTCATATTTTAGTATTAATTGATCTCCTAACATCCTAAATATACATTTACATTCGTCGTTATGTGCTAAAAAAAATTTTTATTCAAGAAAAACAGAGTGGAGGTAGGTGACATACCAGTATGTCAATGGGTTAATATCTAGAACTAAAGCAGAGCATTAGACTCTGAGTCATTCAACTCTGCAATGTGTAATACTTTGCTTTTGAATAAAATTATAACTACACTGGAAATCTCGTAACTGCCCGCCGGTTAACTGCACCCCCTCCAGCTCTTTCTCCGCCACACGGACGTCGTGTAGGAGACGGTTAACTGCCCGATTTCCCTCTCCTATCCGCCCTAAAGCGGGCAGTTAAAAGAGTTCCAGTGTATCTACAAACGCACAGTGAGGCTGGCACGGACGATACACGCTCCAACGACCCTCCAAGTTAAGCAGTATGGGCCTTGGTCAGTACTGAGATGGATGTTCGTTTAGCCGTGCACTGACTTGCACGCCAACTACCAAGCAAGAGGCAGTTTATCTGAGTTTCTACTAAACTAGAACTAAAACTATAAAACATTGTCCCCTGTACAGTGACCGACGTTTTGGCATAGTGTCTAGCATGCTCGCCTCTAAGCAAGAGCATCTGAAGGTCGAAGGTTCCATTTCTTGTCTCGTAATTTCGGCGAGAATACAAATTTGGGCGTATCATAGCTCCAGATATGAACACGCGTCACATGCCTGTCACATGCATATGGCTGTAGTCCATGTTTACATTCTCGGCGAAACGTGACGTAACTTTGACATCGAGAAGCAAACATGAGACTGGCTTTATTGGCATAGGTTTCTCCGCAAGTTTTTCTCTGCTATGCATAAATGAAGTGCATAAATGATGTGCTGAATGCGATACAGAGGGGGAAGTGGATGCGGCCGCAAGGGGGGACTGACTACTGACCCGGGCCAACCCTGCCATAGGCAGTGCACCTGAGAAGTCAAATTATTTGCTCGTTACGCAGAGGAGTCACTGTGAGCAATACTCTGCAGGGGGGTCTCAAGAGATGGAATGGAAAGGGGAGCAAAGAGAATGAAATGTTAGAACCTGAGAAAAGTACACAATGGAAATGACTAATGACAAAATTAAAAAATGTAAACATCTCTGAGAAAGATTTGACGTAGTATGAAAATGGTCTACTTATAATAGGTTGATCTATATAAGTCGGTGATTACAACAGGTGAAATGGAATGACTAAACAATATGGTAAGTAAATGAACTATCAAACAATATCCTGGCTACGACTGTTGTGAATTTCACAAATAATAATCATGCTTGAAATACATTTTAGTGATTGCTAAGAGGACAGTGTTTAAGGATGTATCGGACGTACCTACCCAACCAAAAGTGACTGTCGTCGACAATATTGCATACTTCATGATAAGATGAAAATCGGAAAAAATTCAACCACAATAAAGACGATAAGAAGATTACTTTTTAATAATAATAATGCCCAAAAGTTATCAATAAATTGTTTAAACAAAACATTGCTTAACAAATTTTTACAGAAAGTATTTTTTTATCATTTCATATGAATTCGTTAATTTTTCTGACTACACGAGAATTTTTTTAAAATTTTCTTATCATTTTCAATTTTGGGTTTTCAGAAATTTGTAAAGGTTGTATTTATGAAACTATCCG
>OY751318.1:2939669-3123874 GCA_963564615.1 Rhorus exstirpatorius | reverse complement strand
AAAAGAAAATAAAAGTTGTAAGCTCAAGTATTAGAGAAAGGTCACGTACGCCTCGGAGGACTGCGAA
Organism: Rhorus exstirpatorius; assembly: GCA_963564615.1. Lineage (NCBI taxonomy): Eukaryota > Metazoa > Arthropoda > Insecta > Hymenoptera > Ichneumonidae > Rhorus > Rhorus exstirpatorius. The sequence continues at coordinate 3,123,807 of OY751318.1, read as the reverse complement.
ACAATAGGGGTTTGTTTCGACTAGCATTTTATGATTTACATGTGGTCAGCAGACGTTGGTTGTTACCATAAGCTATGAACTATAAATTTCCACTCGAGTGTTCGACGCAACAAAAGAAAAGGGTGTCGAGAAAGAATTTTAAAAGAAGAAGGAAAAAAGAGCAAGACAGCAGACTTTTACCATATGTTCTTATTCAATATTTGTTAATATAGATATAATTATATTTATTATTTTCCTTATCCTATGGAAGAGATGCATATACAAAACATTGCAATTAATCATTTATTTAAATTTAGCGGGTGGATAGAGGAACCGCGGCGATCGTGTGTTATCGAATACCCCGTGAGTTTATCGCGGGCTCTGTGAAAACGACGGCGGGCGCGTAGCAAGCCCGCAGACGTAACACCTCCCCCCTTATTCAAAAAGACGTTTAATATTAAAACGGCTTTTTCTTTTTCTACCTAATCGTGTCCTTCAAGATTAGGTTCTTCTTCATTCCGGAGAGAAAAGGGTAGAGTTGCGCGTTTTAATTTATTCAGGTGGACTATTTTTGTTCGATTCGCGCTGATTTTGATTTCGGCGTTGAAATCTCCTATTAGTCGGAGGATTTCATATGTGCCCTTATACTGGGGATCGAATTTTGAGATTTGGGGTTCTTTTAAGAGATACACGTGGTCTCCTATCTGAAAGGTCTTTATGTTTAATTTCTGATCATAGTAACGTTTGGATTTCCATTTTGCAACATTTAGGCGTTCTACTACAGTAGATTGCGTTTCCGATAGTTTCCTTAGAAAATCGTCTAGGTGTTCTATGTAAGTTGTGAAATTTTCTCCTCGGCTAAAACTAGACGGGATATTAGCTTCCTTTCCAAACACTAATGTATACGGTGCGTAGCCAGTCGCTTCGTGTATAGAGGTGTTGTAGCTAAAAACAGCGAACCTCAACCATGTATCCCAATCCTGTTCACTACCAAATTGTTTCAGATATTCGATAAGCGAATGGTGACTACGCTCAAGTGATCCGAGGGATTGTGGATGGAATGCTGTTGATTCTAATTTTTCTATTTTGAAAATTTTGCATATGGTTTGGATTATTTGACTAATAAAGTTACTGCCTTGGTCAGTGTGAAGCACCTTGGGGCAACCGAACCGGGTAATGAATTGTTCTGCCAGGGCACGTGCTATTGAAATTGAATCTATGGTTTTTAGTGGGATTGCGTCGCTGTATTTTGAGAAATTATCTTGAAAGGTTAGGATATACCTATTGCCCCTTTCAGTTACTGGCAAAGGTCCTACAATATCCATCTGTACCTTTTGAAACGGTTCACTCGGTGTGTCGGTAATCTTCATGGGCAAACGTGTTTTATTTCGGACCAGCTTATACCTTTGACAATCGATACACGCCTTTACAAACGAGGTAATTTCTTGTTTCATACCCTCCCAGTAATAATCACCTCGGATACGCCAATATGTCTTTGAAGCGCCTTTGTGGCCACCTACTGCTGACTCGTGGTATTCTTTAATTAATTGAATCCGGTCTTCCTCTCGAGGGATCTTTATTTCCCCGGTGCATACTCGAACCTGAATGTCTGAATTCTGGAAGGTTTGTCTTATCACTTGTTCAATCGCGGGCCAAGAAAGTTGGTCTAACCCGTTGTTGTTTTTCATTACCTTTACCTTTTTGATATCCAACGTCTCCATTGCATGCTTGCTGGCTTCTATTGCGTCAGTAACAGAACACAAATATGGTTTTTCATCGAACCTTGTTTTTACTACAAGATTGAGTACATAACGATTGTCAAAAACGGACACAATTGTCTGTCCAAATCGCGGTCTCGCCGATTTCAGCCCTTCCACGTCCACAAGTCCAAGATCCTTCAGTTCTCGGTTATTTGCCGTGGTGAGGATGCAATCGGCGGATATAAAATTAATTATATTTCCTTTCCCAATCGAGAGAGAATCTTTACTATAAAGTATACACGAGTCATTTTCTAAACGGTATACATGTGCTACAAAGGTGAAGCCTGCTCCAACGGATCCAAACTGCTCATTATTTTGACTGTTTCGTTCTTTACCAGGGGCGCGATTTTCTTCGAGGCTGACACATGGGTATTCCAGGGCCTCGGATTCCACATTCATGTTTCCATCCTGTACGGCTCCCTTTTCAGACGCTATAGAGGGTGTGTTCCGATATTCGTTTGTAGCGCTTCCAGCAAGCTTAGCCCGTTCCGATATTCGCGAAAAACGTTGCAAGTGCTGAGCGAGAGAGGAGTGGGGACGCTAAAACGGCTGGAGTGGGGACGCATAGGATGCCTCAGCTCCGAAGTTGAGGCATCCTACGCGTCCCTACTATTCTGCGCTGATGCGTTCCGATATACGCCAATATACGCTTTAAAACGCATCTTCAAACAAAAAAAAACAAAGGAAATGATCAAAATGGCGAACCCGAACCGCTTCGTTGAGCGGTTGACAAAACGAGGACAAAACTATAAGATAAGAGGACAAAATCTAAGTAGTCCAAAGATTATCCGTAAAAATATTTGTTAGTTAAGTTTAATAGAGATACATATTAAACTGCCAAAATAAATGGATAATTTTTTTTTGCTTTACACAACCTGAAACTATAGTTTGACAAAAAAAAAAACATGCGTAAAGACTGAGCCCTATCCTCAAACATTTAGAGGTGACACATCGGACTTTTGTCATTTTATTTCATTATTAAAACGTAAATAACGAATTTGCATTAATCAAACATGAAATATATTCTTTTTTTAAATAATGAATCATACTCCAAACTCATATTTATACCAAATATACTGTGGTAAACAGTCTTGGTTATCGCAGCAACAATTATTGATCAATACATACATATATAGATAAACGTAAACAAACAGGATTTCAGTAAAACATGAATTTTTATGCAATCAATTTAAAAAAAAATTCTATGCTAGAATTATTGTTTTTGTAATAATTCTATAATAATAGAATTCCGTTTTTAAATATTGATATTTTTTACTGGAATCCTAGTCTTTTTTTAAATTTTTGTTTGCGTTTATCTGTACGTATGTATCGATCAATAATTGTTGCTGCGATAACCAAGACTGTTTACCAAAGTATATTTGGTATATATATGAGTTTGGAGTATCATTCATTTTTCTAAACAAGAATATTTCATGTTTGATTAACGCAAATTGGTTATTTACGTTTTAATGAAATAAAAAAGACAAAAGTCCGACGCATCACCTCTAAATCTTTGAGGACAGGGCTCAGTCTTTATGCAGGTTCTTTTTTTTATATCAAACTAGTTTCAGGTTGTATAAAACAAAAAAAAATTATCGATTTATTTTGGCAGACTAATATTACATATATTATGTTATACAAATCCTGAACTGGAAAAGACGCATTGTGATACGACTTGTAACTGAGCGAATTAGAGCACATATTATCGGACAAGCCTGTATTTGTATTGCGTCATTGACTACAGGGGTGCGTTCTGATTCAACGCCCGGGCGCAAACTTTTCGTCCCAAGTCGTTCCGATTCACTGGATGTTGCGTCCGGTTGTTAACATTCACGGTGTTCCGATTCCATTCGGACAAACGCCCGGACGCGCACTTTTTACCGCACTCTGGACTACGGCGTTGTAACGTCCCGCATGCGCATTAGTCAAGTTCGCATTGAAAACTGACGTGCGTGGGCGTGGTCTATTCTCAAATGAGTTTTTCAATAAGTGAGGTTAGAAAACGTTAGAATTCTGTGGAAACGTGTCTTGTGAAAGTATAAACTATTGGGATTAATTAATATGTAGATCTCATGGGTAAGTAGGAAACCTTTTAGTCATAATAATGAGATTTGTTTTGAATCATAATTTTTTAATAGATTTCTACTTTTCAGCAAAACAATTTCGTGTCGACCACACGCTCAACTATGGATGTAATACTATTCGGAATCCAAAACGTTGTTGCACTGTGTCAAATTATATTTTTTGATCAAACTGAGCCAGATGACGAAGATTCCGAAGATGAGGAATTCATCGAGGTACTTCTTCATAGGCTCCGCTATAGAGTCAATGGACAAAGGAACATCCCACACAGGATTGAACTGTTTGTTGAACGTACAATAGAATTAAGTACAGACAGAGAATTTCAAAGCCATTTTCGCGTCACGAGGCAAGCATTTGAGTGGATTCACACAACCATTTCTCCTTTGTTGGAGAGTGGACGTCTCGCTGGTAGACAAACGATTGATTCAAGGAAACAGCTACTTGCTGTTCTTTGGCTGTTAGCAACACCAGAAAGCTACAGGTATACTTTTGCAAGAAGCCGTATCACTAATACCTCTATAAGGTAAATGTACCAGTGGCCGCACACGCCCCAGTCGTCGCACACCACTACAAACAATTACATTTATTAAGAATTAATATTAAAATTCTAATAATTGCAAGGTGATCGACAATACTTCACTAACGCATAAGATAAAAATCGAGTCTTACGTGGATCATAAATTATTTTCATCTATTTATTCCGCCCTGTGTGTTATGGAGGTCGTATCAACGGATTTCTTATCGAATATGCTAAGGAATAGATTTGAGAATCGGTGCTCATTAACTCAGGCTTTTAGTGTTCGGATATCGTATTGTGCGGACACTGGGTCTTCTCGTGTCCGTACACTGGGAAATAGCGAATAAGCGCTATGCGGACACTGGTACATTCCAGCTTTCCACCTGTCTCGTGGTATAAGTAATAAATTACGCAATATTTTAACGAACATTGCATATGTTTTAGAAACTCGAAATCATAACCTTGAAGGTGTTTGGAGTCATTAATAGAACGCATGAGGCTTTACGCCCTAAATTTTTATAGCAATCTGAACGGTCCCTTAATTGTGCGACCACTGGTATATTTACCTTTGATTGTTTTAATTTGTAAATTTTCAATTTTTTAGGTCCGTGGGTTCGCGTTTCAACTTGGGCAAGTCAACTTTATCTGCTTCGTTTGTAAGAGTGATTGGAGCATTGAACGAGATTGCACCTCGAGTGATATCATGGCCGGCTGAAGAGCGAAGGATGATTATTGAAGCAGCATTTTCCAGAATGGCTGGTATTCACGGTGTAATTGGTGCTATTGATGGAACCTATATCCCTATCAAAGCACCAAAAGAAAATCCAGAAGCATACATAAATCGAAAGTGCTTCTACGGTATAACCCTTCAAGGAATTTGTGACAATTCATTGAAATTTACAGATTGCTTTACAGGGTACCCTAGTTCAGTCTCAGATATCCGTATTTTTCGAAATTCTGACATTTACGCTGAATTTATAAATAACCCAAACAACTACTTTGGAGCTGAACAATTCATTATTGGTGATAAAGCCTATCCCATAATGAAGCGGTGCATTCCTTCTTACATTGAAAGGAGAAATGTAACCCAGTGTCAAAAAAACTTCAATACGGCACACGCTAAAACACGTCAAGTTATCGAACGATGTTTTGCTTTATTTTGTGGAAGATTTCGTCGTCTACGCTATCTTGACATGAATAGAGTTGATTTGATTCCAGCTACAATAATTGCCGGATGCGTTCTTCACAATATTTGTTTGAACCATCCAGATAATTTGATTGATGATTACATAGGAGAAGGTGCTTGTTTTGTACAGGACAATGACGAATATGAAAATAATGCATGTAACCGTGATCTTCGTAATGTTATCGAAGAAGGGGTAGCGTTAAGAGACAGAATCGCACGATTGCTGCGTTGACTTCAAGGTAGTACGCGCACGAACTTAACGATTAGATAAAAATCTGAATTTTTTATATGGTGTTTCCCACCCACAGTTGTGCTCATACTACCTTAACATAAGGTATAAATTAAATTGTAATAAATTATAAATAATGCGTTGAATTTCATTTTCCCTCTTATAAATTGTAAATTGAGACCACAGAATTATATATATGAATAAGTGGCTAACAAAGCTGAATAAAACGTGTATTGTAATAAAAATACTTTTTTATTGGAAAGTTAAACTTTTTTATTAGTCATCTGAGTACATCCATAATTAAAAATAAGTACATCTTATATTATGAAACAACATTTTGGTATATATAAGAAAGTAGTTATAACATCGATATTATTTTCAATAATAGTAACAACTCAATTCTGAATTTCTACAGTATATTGTTACATTATATTTTATGTAGGAACGTTGAACTTCGATCACAGTATAGCCTTTGGTACATGGATTTTTTTACATAAGAAAAAAAAATTTGTCTCCTTTTGGCAATACTTACGTAAAAAAAAATATACGTCTCCATTTGGCCATAATTGCATGAAAAAAAAAAAATCTCTTCTTTTGGCCATAATTACGTTAAAAAAAATACGTTTGAATTCAGCCATAATCACTTGAAAAAAAAAATTATCATGTTTTGACCATAATAACACGAAAAGAAAAAATTTGTCTCGTTTGGCCATAATTACATAAAAAAAAAGTACCGTCGGCTGTACCGACAGGGCAAATGTTCGCATCCCTCCCAAAGATTTCGTCAAGTTCATCAAAGTACTGAAATTTGATCGCTGCTGCTCCACTGCTTTTGCACTTCATATTGTCTTTTTTTTCGGTATATTTCGATTTTAAATATTTGAATTTATTTTTTACTTGGTTCACTGTACGATTTGGCAAGTGATCAGCAATCATTTGCCAAACTTTATCATTTTTCAAAGTTGTGCTTTTGAACTGCGGGAGATGATCTTTATATAAACGAATTAATTCTTTTATTTCCGATGAATCCCATAGAGAGCGACTTTCTCTGCTTTGAGACAGTTCAGCGGATTCACAGGTAACAGCTACTTCAGTCAGTAGATGCGATGAAGACTGCCTTTGTGATCTCGCTTCAAGCAAGCTTGAGAACACTTGTAACGCTAGAGCATATTCCATATATGCGATATCCCCGTCTATGAAAATAAATTCTGCATTAATATTATATGTATTGGTAAATTGCTATAAGATAACAAACAGATGATATAATATGTTGGTTGCTATATACACACGATTAGCCTTAAAAAGTCAATGTTAGTTCATATATTATTCGATTGCATACCTGAATCTCTAACAGTTAATATATTTCCGGCATTGTCGTAAGTCGGACAACCCTGGCTATCCACGATCAGGGAGTATGTTTCGTCGCCAGCATTCATTATTAAGACTTAAGACACAAGACACAAGACACAAGACACTGAACCAAACTGAACGAAGTATAAAACAAAGAACAAAGAATACAGGTTCAAGCAGGCATACAGATTTGAGGAGACGCGCCACAATCCGTTCTGATTTACCGGACAAAAATCGCGGCGTGAGCGGAGTGTGACGTCATACCTTGACATTTTACGCCCGGGCGTAGGGACGTTGAATCGGAACGCACCCCAGTGTTCAGAGCACGGTTGAGAGTCGTTCCGTTATTCGTAGCAATTAGCGCCGCTTGGAATATCGGAACGCTCTTTTCGTGTTCAGCGTTTTCAGCGTTTGGAGCGAATATCGGAACACACCCATAGTAGGTATCATCCCCCCTCTCCCTATTCCCAGTTTGCGACGGACATGGTGCCGTGACATACTGTATCTGGGGTCCCTGACCAGCTTCTAAGGTGGTGTTCGATCCGACGCTGAGGTCTCTTTGATCGACACACGTTTTGAAGAAAATTCCCTCTCCACGTGAGCTTAAGGCCCCACCTTCCTTGCTATTATACTCTTTTCGTTCTACGGAGGGTTGATACCTTCTTCCACTCGGCCTTGCTGGATTCATGGTGATCGAGCGTCGGCGATAACGTGGTCCCTGACATTCCCCTCCAGCAGCTCGTGGCAAGTATGGTACTTGGCACGGCCGTAACCGGCTAGGGGTTTCTTTGTGCAATTCAGACTCCGAGGCTATCTCGTACACCTCATTTTCCGAGTCTATTCCCGCGTCTCTCTCTAACTCTTCCAGATGCTCGAATACTAGGAAAATGCTCCCCAAGAACTCTTCAATAGCAATGTCTTTTTCTAACTCGCACGCCTCATCCAGGTCCACCTCCACTCCTTCATTGTTTTCGTCGTAATCGTCCTGTTTTAGCGCCGACGAATCCGGTGCGTGGGCGTCGACGCTCAACACCTGCTTCGCCGGCGTTATGTCGGTCATTGGGTGATGCGTATCGTCTAAATTGATTTCATAGAGATTTGGTGGGTTTCTGGATAAGGCGTCAGCGTTGGAGTTGGCGGTACCCTTTTTATAAGCAATCTCATAGTCGAATTCACTAAGTTTTATGCGCCAACGAGCTAGCCTGGAGACGGGATCTTTCAGACCATTTAACCAAAGCAGGGGACGATGATCGGTGACTAACGTGAAGCAATGCCCGTACAAATAAGGCCTAAAATGCTTTACGGCGAAAACAATTGCTAATAGTTCCTTTTCGGTCGTAGAATAATTGGTTTCCGCTTTGTTAAGAGTCCTCGACGCGTATGCTATCGGTAAATCGCGACCTATCGTTCCCTGACTTAGTACGGCGCCTAACGCAAAGTCGGAAGCATCTGTCGTTAATACGAACGGTTTCGTAAAATCAGGGTATTGGAGTAGTGGTTCCCCGCATAATTTATCGCGTAACTTCTCGAAGGCTTCCTGTTGTTTTGAGGTCCAAAGGAATCGCGAATGCTTTCAAAGGCACAGAGTGAGATTTTTCGCGACCTTTGCGAAATCTGGTATGAAGCGACGATAATAACCAATGAGCCCGAGGAACTGTCGGATGTTCTTCTTCCCCCTTGGCACGGGAAAGTTTTTAACAGCCTCTATTTTTCGGGGGTCTGGTTTTACCCCTTCCTGAGTTATAATGTGTCCAAGGTCGACCTAGTTTCTGCCATATCTTGCGAAAGGGTTGAAGTGATCGGCATATAATTGCTACCTGACTGAGTATCCGTAACAATAGCCAGTGAATGGGTATTATTAACTGGATTTGGTTGGAGAAGGTCTACAGTCGAATCGTTTGGTATTTTGGTTAAGCTTCGTTCCCGTTTATTTTGTTCGGTTCAGACAAAATTACGTTTAGCGGGTTTGGTAATTCCCGCCGTCGAATTAAAAATATTACCTGGCGCTCAACAGCTCTCCCGGCGTCGAGGATGGTGAAATGGGTCGAAGGTGACGCGAATCGCGAGATTCCCGTCACAAAACAAAAAAAAAAAGACATTCGAATAAATTTGAGCCCGCTGCACACGACGCTTGTTTTGCTGCTAGATTGCTTGCGGGGTTCTAAGATGGCTACTCTGCTGGCAGCGCTGCGAGAAAGTGACGTCACTGCTGGCTCTGAAACGTGGTCGCGTGCTGGCTGTCGGTGATAGAACGTGTGCTATTTTTCGTGACGGCTTGCTTGCGTGTTTCCATTTTTTTTTCGTCCATGGTACTGTTGGGTACTGTAGAGGTTAGAAACACTCGTCTCTTTAATGGGCGCGTCACTTCGATGCACGCCTAGCGACAAGCACTGTGTGAAGTCAACCTAACAAGGCAGCCATCATTGCACCCAGCGCCACAGCCAACTTCGAACCCAGCGGCAAATTCTAACAAGCTATCTAGCAGCAAAACAAGCGTCGTGTGCAGCGGGCTTTAATTACCTTTCGAATAAAACTAGTTTTATTGCGATCGGTTAACAATTGGCCGAGTGCGAGGCGATAGCGTCGGGGCGCACAGTGGGCTGGATTTCGGGAAGGTGGGCAAACATAGGGAAATGCGGGTACTCAAAATGTGGAAGGTGATTCTTTAGTTTTTGAACTCACTGATTTTAAATCTCGAATAAAAATTTTGAAAAAACAAAATGGCGGACCGGAAGTTACTATTTACGCTACTAAAAACCATTCGATTTCGAGGAAATTCGCTAAATGTATGGTTTTAAACTCGCTGATTTCAAATCTGAAATAAAAATTTCGAGAAAACAAAATGGCGGACTTGATGTATTGGTTGACACCACTCACAAACAACTGTTCACTATGAGAAATTAATATTTTCTTATTTTGATAGTTCTGTATTAAAAATTTTTAATGATAATTTATAAATATAGATATAATTGACCGGTAGGAGGAAGAAATTATTTACAATGCATTCAGAATGATTTTTTTATTTTTAACTGTGAAAACATTGTTATATGATTCATGAATTTTAAGGACAAAAAAAAATATTATTCGTCATCGTCAGAAGAATTATTGGAAGAACCACAAGATTCGTGAGTCGAGTATTCAGTCGGATCCTGTAATCCAAATTTATCGCGCGAACTATCAGTACCGAGTAAAAGTTGCAAAGCTTCTGGGACTAAATTTTTCCCTTTCTTTGGATACCTCTTACCGATGCTTGGCATGTACGGATCGGAAGTTAAGAGGAGTCGATTTAAAATGTCCTCCATGGTCGCTGTTCTCGAGTTTTTTCGGGAATAACTTTCGCGATATTTTTTTATATCTTTGTTACGGGCTTCTTGCGCGTCTTCCGACATTTATCCAATCGGAAGTGGGGACCACTGAATTATCAACGGACCATGAATTAAAACTTTGTGGACTGTAGTTGGCATACTGTACCAATGGTATAGAGTTACGAACATTTCAGCGGTTTCAATACAATACTGTTGAAATGCAGTGACATTTACGGCATACCCACTTGAAAGAACTTTTAAAATTACGTAGCATCGTTTCATAATCTGCTCGTCTACACCCAAAACGTGTGCTGATAACGTTGTATTTTTGAAGAAACGTCTCGCAGTGTTGCCGTCGTTGCTGCTACCAAATCCTTGTTTCGGTTGATCAACAATTAGATGCAACTCTTTTTTGAATGCAGCTTGAATATTTCGTTTTCGCTCAGCAATAACGTTCTTTTCATCAGCTTTGCGGGTTTGCCATTTATAAACGCCTATTTTTTAGCCGATGTGCAAGAAGCACTCAAAAAATCGGATCCAGGCATTAACGTTGATAATCCAAGGTCGAGTCGAGTTGTGATTAAGGCTGCCGTCTTCATCAGCTCCATGTTGTTGAATTTTGATGATATGTGGCTGCATATGGAGCAACGCATTGATGACTTTGTATCTGTCACAGAGTTGGAAACTTTGCCGTCAATCATATTAGTAAAGAAAAGCTCATATTTTACGATAAATTTCTTCGCGTCAATAATAGTCGTAAAAGGGACCAGAGACTCGATCTGATTTTCAACGTGCTGTCGTTCGAGGTTAGTTGATAACACAGTTTCTTCCAAAAATTGAACTCTAATAGGGCGACAATAGCGCGGTGATGAAGGCCTGGGATTTTTCCATATAACTAATTCCTTGTGTTCATTATCTGAACCTATAATTTGCAATGGAACTATAGATGTTAAAAATACACTCGCATCGGAACTGTTCTCGTTTGTAAACTTTTGCTTGTATTCACTGTGTCCGGAACTTGCATCGCAACCCCATTTAAAAAGTAATCGTAGATTTGTCGTAACTTCAGGCTTCAAAGATGTCTGTTCAAATCACGTCTGTTAGCAATTCCAAAATTCTATGACAGGTATGATCCAGTAAAGACTGTAATTTTACTTCGGCTGAGGTTTCATTTACCGTGATATTTGAAGGGTAACACAGTTTTTTAGCGGTAGCAACTTTTTCGTACGATGGATACACGATGTAATTCTTCTGCCTCAAAGATTTCCGAATGTCTTTATACTGCTGTTTTGTTAATTTTGCATCACTGAGTACGTTTACACGACTCTCTTATTCCGGTGTTACGAAAACCGGCGTAGTTAAATCAGGCGTTCAAGTGCGTGTAAACGGGTCCTAACACCTGCTTTAGGACGTAAAGCTGGTGTTAGGTACCGTGTAAACGCCTGGTTCAACTATACCGGTTTTCGTAACACCAGAATTAGAGCGTCGTGTAAACGTACTCTATGAGTACGTTTACACGTACTCTATGAGTACGTTTACACGACGCTCTTATTCCTGTATTCCGAGAACCAGCGTAGTTAAATCAGGCGTTAACGTTCGTGTAAACAGGTCCTAACACCCGCTTTACGACGTAAAGCGGGTGTTAGGTACCGTGCGAACGCCTAGTTTAACTACGCCGGTTTTCGTAACACCGGAATTAGAGCGTCGTGTAAACGTACTCTATGAAATCCACAAGGGCATCATCTCCGGACATCTCAATTTGCTGTAGTTCCATCGACGCTCTATAAGCAGCTCGACATTTTGTAGCTCTTACGGGAGATTTAGTTGTTGTATCTTTAACAACTTCAGCAGCATCGAGTTGTCCTGCAGAAATAAATTTTATTCTCGTGGCTAATGCTAATTCATCCAGGCTTCGTGATTCGCTCGTGTCTAAGGCCATTATTTTTCTTGTTCGTCGACTCGATTCCTCGAAAGTCGATTGTCGTGGTCGGCCAGGTTTACCTGCAGCCACAAAAGTTGACGATGTCCCAACATGTGTAATAGAATTCTGAGAAAAAAAAACAACATTAAATTGTCTGCATTAGCCCACAAGTCGAGTTTTGTAGAAATTAATTATATTACTTACGAAAATAGTTACTGAAGTTTTCAACCAAGTTTCATATTTCTTCTGAAAATGATCATTATTTCGACGTGCTTCTTGCCATTTCTTATATAATTTACCAACAAGTTTTCGTAGTGCTTCTTTGGATTCACTACAAATCGAAAAATGTATCGATAATTTCGCCGCAACTTTCTCCTCGAAAATCGCAACTTGCTGAGCGAAACTCGTGTGCAAGTTATTTTTCAGTATTTCGAAAATATCGTTGTAACTGCACGTGTAATGCGTAGTACGCGTGTCTGAAATCAAACAAACATTATAAATACAAAAACTATGTTTCAATAGAAACAAATTTTAATCTACCTATATTATATCCTATATTATATCCTATATTATATCCTATATTATATATATTATATATATAGTATATATTATATATTATATTATATAAAATTGTATATTATAATAAAAGTATCGCAGTGGATTCGGACATTTATATATGTGTGTACTAAATTTGCATCATTTAAATATTAATAATTAATAACTACTTACAACAATTGTCATTTACATTAATTACGAATACATTTTACTTACTTTCATCTGTATCCATTCTGAACGTTCGTATTTTCACACTTCAACTTTCGTATATACGCTCTGCTCTGAACTCCACGAAGGTTTCCTTACAACTGCACTTTCAATGTAAAAGAATGCAGAATGACGAACTGCAGACACCAGAGTTGCCATAATTCGGGTGTACAAACTGCCTGGCAACCCTGCCCGGGCAGGAAAAGAAGGGTCGGGCGCGGCCGGTTGTCCCATTGTAATGCGTATACCTGCTCGACCGGGAGAAACTTCCCGAGCATTACGCACCATCACTATTTTGCTTCTCAATGTAAAACTGCACAAAATTAGCACCTGGAAATTTTACTATTCGAATCTTGATAATATTTCGAAGCCGTTAAAACAAAAACCAGCCTGATGGGCATCCCTGGGCAAAAAAACTTTTCCACTTTTCAATTACGTTCTTTTATTCACAGGCAGGCTTAAAATGCAGATATTCAGCGCCCATTTTAATATGTTACATACAACATTTCCAATAATTTAACCATACGAAAATAATGTGTGAACCCTCAACATTACCGTCGATTAATCCATTTTCAAATCGGCAGCGTGGAATAGAAAATATTTCACTTCGCGCGAGTCGAATATTTCGGGCCGAGAAATAGCGCGCGCCACGCTAGAATAGGGTCAACTTCTGAATATCGTCACCTGCTGAATTCGAAAGCTAGAGACCTGTTATTTCGGCATCAAGTGTAGAAACATGTTTTCTAACGATTCAAAAAAAAAAAAAAAAATGGAAAAAGTCGAAAGTTCATTTTTTAGATTTTGCCCACTTTTCTGAAATACAGCCCACTGTGGGGCGTGGAAATCGAGGTTGTGCGAGCACCCCGCGAAATGGTACCAGCCAACACCAAATCGTGTGCTAACCGATAACAACCAAAAGGGCATCTCAAAATGTAAAGAATAAAAAAAAAGAATTGGCTTGATCCGTCAATTCCAGGAGAACATATAGCCTCAGGAAGCGAAAATTATTTTTTGGCGATATCTCGGAAACGCCTTACTATTCAGTTAAAATTTTTCGTGGAGACGTATTTCGTCATGTTAGAAAATCTGATGTGAGTGATATTGCCACAATTTTTCTCTTGGACGAGATCCAGGGTATTCCTGAGTGAACGGTCTCATTTATCGATATTTTTCGCATCGAAAGGGTCACGTGCAAGAATCGCCAGTTGGCCGATGTTGAAGCGGATATATCAACGATAAAAATGCCTAGTCATTCATTACCAAAAATGATCTGTTTCATTAGCGACGATCCGTCGAAAAATGAGTTCGAAATTGCATAATCGTGAAATTCTGGGTTCAGAGTGGTAAGACGGATGCTCACTTGTTTCGGTTCTCAATTTTGAAATTCCCGAAAATAGACTTTTTTCAAAATTTCAACGTTGTTGAGGCAGTAGTAAACATTTTTTTTAGCACAGCCTTTTCGCATGAGCTATTTTTTCGTGAAAAAGTACAATAACCTCGGAGAAGAGCGAAATCTAAAAAAATACCCTTTTTTGAACCCTAATGTACATGTATGTACGTAAATTTTAACTTAGTTGGTTTCCACATAATAACGCTTGTTGATTGTAACTCTGAAGCCACACGGCTTCTCGTGAAGTGATAGACGCTGCCACGTACTCCGCCTCTGTCGTGCTTAGCGTGACAAGTTTTTGTCGCTGACTGGTCCACGTAATAGGACCTCCAGCCAATTCGAACACGTAACCGGTCGTCGATCTTCTCGTCTCGACGTCTCCTGCGAAGTCGGTGTCTGAATATCCTTCTAGGATTAAGCCGCTTCCGCCGCTTCGATACTCTATCCCGTGATTGACTGTTCCTGCAACATATGAAATAATACGCTTCACAGCGCGCCAATGTTCCTTGCCGTGTCGATTCAGGAACTTGCTCACGAGGTTGAAAGCGTATGAAATGTCAGGTCTCGATACGATCGACAGGAACATCAGCAACCCAACTGCTTCCCTGTACGGAACGTTTTCGGCTTCTTCTTCCTCCGGTTGCGGCTGCAGCGTCGAGCTCGGATCACATGGCACGCTCATCGACTTCGCGTCGATCATTCCGAATCTCTCGAGAATTTTCCTTGCGCACGAGCTCTGATGAATGAAGATAGATTTTATTTCTCGGTCTCGATCTATCTGCATCCCCACGAATGAGCTCGCGTCTCCGACCGTGATCTTGAAAGCTTCTTTCAGATGCTCGAGAACTGTGTCAATTGCTTCGTTGTTTTTCGCTGCAACCAACCCTTCATCGACAAACAGAGTCAGGTAAACGATGTTATCTCCGATTCGTCCAGTGAATATGCATTTGTCCGCGCTGGTTTCGTGAAAATCGTATTTCTTCAAGAACGAGCTGAACTCTCGATTCCAACAGCGTGGAGCCTGCTTTAAACCATATAAAGATTTATTCAGTCGGCATACCGTGTCCTTTGATGACCCTTTTTCGATGACCAGTCGTCCCTCTGGTGGCTCCATAAAAAATTCTTCCTCGAGTTTACCGTACAGAAAAGCAGTCTGTACGTCGAATTGAGCCAACTCGAGATCCCTCGATGCGGCGATCGCCAGCAGAACTCTCAACGAGTCGTATCTCACGACTGGAGAAAAAGTTTCGAAGAAATCTACGCCCTTTTTCTGCAAGAAACCTCTGGCGCACAGCCGAGCCTTGAAACGACGAATCTCGCCGCTCTCGTTCTTGATCTTGAAGACCCACTTTGAATCCACTGTCTTTATGCGTGCTTCTCTCCTCACGAGTGTCCAGGTTTCGTTTTCTCGATGTGAGCGTAGTTCTGAGCGAATCGCTTCTCGCCATTTGCTTTCCTCTTGACTTCCAAGAGCTTCTTCGTATGTCTCTGGGATGTTGCATTCAACCACGTTCGACTCGTATCTTAATGGTCTTCTTATCGAAGCTCGGTTTCAAAGATTCCGGCCATCGTTGTGATGCCCTTCCGGTGGATCCTCTTCACGAGCTTGAGCTGGAATTTCTTCGGCCTCTTCGAAGACCTCGTTGTCGTCGTCTTCTTCATCCGACTCTTCATCCGCCGGAACTGGGGCTGCTTCTTCGAGTTTCGGTAAAATCAACTCTCCTGTTTCGTCGTTCATTACAGGCACCGTCGGTCCAATTTTCTCTTGAAACGTCACGTCTCGTGGCACCGTGATTTTCTTCGTTACTGGATCGAATACTCGATAATTCGATGAGCTGCTCTCGTATCCCACGAGGATCATTTTTTTTCGCGCGCGGATCGAGTTTCGTCAGAAGCTGCTTTGGCACGTTCACGTAAGCTTCAGATCCGAAAATTCTGAGATGCTTCAGATCTGGTTTCACACCAAACCACATCTCATACGGCGTTGCTTGACTCTTCACACTTGATGCTCCGGCTCGATTCATCAAATAAACTGCCGTGCTGCACGCTTCCGCCCAAAGAAACTTCGGAAGATTCTTCGCCAACAGCATGGTTCTCGCACTTTCGATTAACGTGCGATTATCCCTTTCGGCTTATCCTTTTTTCCGTCTTCCACTATATTTTTTGGGTTAAGGGGTTACATGGGTTTCGTGGGTTCAAAAAATCGATTTTTTTTGTTCGGCTTATTAATTTCTACAACATCTCAAGAATATTATCCTAAATTTTCAAGTCGATCCGAATAATAGTTTCGGAGATACAGCCTTTGGAAGGTGTGCGCTCCAAGTCAGATATAGAAGGGTCAGCGCGCCTCAGGTATAGTGAGCAGCTGCTCGTCTATTGTTTGTCTGTCATTGTTGTATATTACTTTCACTTCCTAAGGACAACTAGTTTGAAATATTTTAGTTGGTGATTACTCCTCGAAGGACGAGGTTCATTTGAGGTTATCCCAAGTTTCTATCATAAAATTGATTAAAAACGTGGTATTATTAGTGGTTATCTAGTGTCAGTTGTGAAGTTGATAAACAATGCATAAAATTTCAAGAAAACAGTTAACCCTTGGAGCTCGTAGAAAAGATAGACCGAGAAAAAGGAGACAGTACTTTAATCCTAAAGATCCGGAAACTGATGATAGTTCCTCCACGAGCACCTCAGCAAAAAAGTAAAAGGTGATGATAAAGAGCACGTGCCAGAAGAGGACACGCTCCAATATTCAATCATAGATTTTGCCTTGGTTTTCTCAACTCTCTCATCGTTTGTGCGGTGTTCTAACATTATTAAAAATGAAGATGAAGATCAATTGTGTAATGGTAACGTACAGTTTAAGCAATGTTCGAAATTTGGTCTGGGATTTAAAATCGTAGTATAATGTGAACGTTGTGATCCGAAATATATTTTATCTTGTCAAAAAATCGGAAGAATGTATGAGCTAAATCGCCGGTTCATTTTTGTTATGAGAATATTGGGCTTAGGGCTCGCCGGATGCAAGAAATTCTGCGGCTTGATGGACATAAGCAGTTCATTTTTAAACCAGTCTACATACGATTTTTATATTGATAAAATGCATGAGTGCATTGAGACAGTTACTCAAACTCTATTCTCATCTGCTGCTCAAGAAGAAAAACAATTAACAAGTCTTGAAAACGATTTACAAGATACGACAGGTGTGATTGTTTCCGGTGACGGTACCTGGAAGAAACGTGGTTTCTCATCACTATATGGTGTGAGTTCACTAATCGGATATTATTCGGGAAAAGTGTTGGATGTGTTGGTGAAATCTTCTTATTGTAAGTTATGTGAAAGCTGGAAAAAAAATTAGACACTGCAGAATATGAAGAATGGAAAGAAGAACACATTGAAACAAATCAATGCACCGCCAATCACACTGGAGCATCAGGAAACATGGAAGTCTCATCGATTGTTGAAATGTTTAAACGCTCGATTGTCAAACATGTACTGAGGTTTGTAAATTATATAGGAGATGGGGACTCAAAAACCTACTCTGGTCTTCTCAAAGCCCAACCTTACGGTGACGATTTTGTTATCAATAAAAAAGAATGCGTTGGACACGTGCAGAAAAGAATGGGGACCCGTTTGCGTGAGTTAGTAAAGAAGTCACGTCGACGCCAGGTATCAAGAAAACCCGAGCGCTGTTGATCTCCCTACTCATCTCTGTCGAGAGTGTACTGCAAACTAAGAGGCAATGCTCTTTTTTTTCTCTTAATATAACTATAATGACGCACGAGGAATTCAAGACTTGACGACTAATAATTGGAAGTAGATATGTACACCTCGGTGACGCTCCGATATAAGCAAGATCTGAAATCGAGGAATAAACTTTTTGACTGTACTGTAGAGACAGAGACCAAGATACCAACAAGCGTCGTTCGTGGCTATCTCTCTCGATACGGTCTTGGTTTGTTCGTGCTAGTTACACTTTCTATACTTTCCTCAAACTTTTTACTCTCGCTCAATAAAGGTGTAAATTTCCAGTGAAAAGTGTAAAATCTGGTAAAAGTGTAGAAAGTGTACCGTGTATATAGTGCCGTGTATATTTTATCATGCGGTACATAGGCATAGGAAACTTTCTCACAATATTGTAGCACGAGGACTACCTTACGCACACGGCACGAAATATTTCAGAAATGTTTCAACGTTTCAGATTCATAACATAACTTCGAAATATTTCTGAAATTTACCTGAAATATATCAATTGCAATATAACATTTTGGATATTTCTGAAATATTTCTGAAATATGGCAATTCCCAGATAGAACACTGACGTCTAATATACGTATATACGACGTCGCCATCGGCGTCTATAAGACGTATTTAGTACGTATACTGAAGAGCTAAATGTCCGGCTAATATCTGTATAATTGACGTATATAAGACGTCGAAAATACGTCAAACCTACCCTCACAGCACAATAATATTTTTAAAAAATATGAACAAAAACGAAATATATTACTTAGCAAAACGGTTCCATACGCATTTTGTCGTTGTCATAGGTCATAGAAGAATTACACTGAAAAAATAAAATAAATACTGCACGGATTTCTCGATACAATTTTATTCTGCTTGACGGGGACTCGAACCTGCGACCTACCCATGGTGGAAGGATTACACTCTTTCCACCATGGACCTACCTACCAGAGATGAGTAGGGAGATCAACAGCGCTCGGGTTTTCTTGATACCTGTAACGAATGCAGCATCATGGTTGCATTGCCCACGTAAGATAACAGATGTCACGAGTAAACCTTTCACGGTTATTTTTTATTGCGTAATTATAATAATCATCTTTAATGTACAATTGGTAATTAGATCTATTTTTCTACATCGTTCTTTTATTGCAGTTGATATTTTATTCATGGTAGGGTATAATGCTGAGAGGATCGGGATTTTCGGTGTGGTGACTGAGGCCCGGTTCCACAATCGTGGTTTAAAATTTAAACCTGGTTTAAGTCGCTAAAGATTGCCTGCCATTGGCTGAAATCAAAGTTAAACTCAGTTTAACCCTTAAACCACGATTGTGGAACCGGGCCTGAAGCATTTATATAAAAGCTATAAAATGCGAAAAACCTCGAGGGTTCCAATACACCTGACGGTTCAATAGGAAACTCGGTTTCTTTGTAAAATTAATAATCTCATGTCCCCGAAGATGACTCATTCTCAGCATAAAAGAGGCCTAAAGAAAAACAGGAGGCCTACGCGCGGAAATTCTATAGGGGAGGTTGTCTGTCCTCCTCTGGAATTTCCCATAAAGCTTACGCACCCCTGAGGACTTCAAGCCCTTGACCAAGGGAGGAAGAACCGACGCGCAACCGGGATCGGTGATTGGACAACACGGCCATGGAGGAGGATACGGCGCGAACTACTTGAGCCTTGCAACACCTCAGCGGCAAAAATCGATCAGATCAGCGAAGACCTCCAAAATATATAGATCGTTGCACTTCGCGTTACATAATCAATAAATACATTTGCTCTCCTGAAAATCTCAGTTTTATTTCTAATATATTTTACCAGTCATTTTTATTTAGCACTGCCTGCACTAAACTGGCGAGGTGAGGTCCAGCTCTTTATCAGCGAGAACCCACCTTATCACGAACATCGCTGGTAATTTCCAAGTATCCGTCGGTAACACAGTAAAAGCGTTACATACCTGTTACGAGCGGGCCTCAAAGTTGGCCACTCGATCCTCGTTTGAGCCATCTGGTTGGCTCAGGTTCCCTTGCTGCCAAGCGAATAGAAATTCGAGCCTAAAGACCGGGAACTGGTGGACGGTTTGATCGGTTTCCGCAAAATAATTGTAGACACACGTTTTCGGTTGATATAACGTTTTATCGTAGTACTAATAGTTCACAAACACGCGATAGAAATAATGATTCACAACTTAATTTTAATAGAAATAATAGTTCACGACAATTGTTCGCAAACACAAGTTCAATTGACGTAAATAGAACGCAATAGAACGCAAAGTTTTACAATTCGAGAAACAGCTAGAGATACCAAAAAGCGCAGCGCGATGTGTCTAGCTCGGATATTTTTGCGGGACTGCTCTTTTCGAAGACGCGACTTTGAAGCATTCGCATTTCAGATTTTGAAAAAAGGGAAGGAGAAGTAAATGGGGTACGTAAAAGACTGCTAAAAATTGAAGGAAGTCCGCCGACGCCTGCTCTGTCATCTCCACAAGACGCCCCGCCACCGTCGTTTGCCCACCCTCTCTCTCGAAAGGGTAAAAGAGCCAGGGAGAGAAAGAGGTGACGCAGACGGTAACCCGAGTAAAGGGTTTTCTCGATGCGTGGGGAAAAATTCCTCGCTTGTTTTCTAGATGTCATAAAAGAAAGGTCCGAGAGGAAAACGACTCTAAAGGTCATAAACCCCTTGTAAAACATTTGGCAACCGGATGGACAGCACATGAGAAAAGGGGAAGACAAGATGTATTCCTCCCGAGAAGAGACATAAATTGTTTAATTCTACTGAACGCTAAAAAGTCACGTACATACGTCTCTAGGCAGTCCCTGTATATGCGATATATGAAGAGTTTGTCCAGAACAGTCAAAGTCATTCATACATACATGCACATACACATATACGCATACATATACATAACCACATTATATACATAATCAGTTCTATATTCTTATAATGGAGAATCGTGCTCGCTCGTTATTAATTGTTAGAGATGATAAGGGCTTACAGTTATAGTTTGAATTAATCTAGTTTGAGATTGGTATCATAGGTGGCAAAGTCGTGGCGAGCTGGAGCTCGTCACATACCTGGCGTCGACGTGACACCTAGGCGGTCAAACGCCGAACTGGTCTCATTTTTCATGAGATTGACTTCGCGCGATTGAGTCGCGCTGCATGTCGGTGGTTGTCAACCGCACGATTTCGCCAGAGACCACTGAACTCTGCTAATACTGGAACGTGCGCTGCCGCTGGTAGACCGTATCGAGAGAGATAGCCACGAACGACGCTTGTTGGTATCCTGGTCTCTGTCTGTACAGTACAGTCAAAAAGTTTATTCCTCGATTTCAGATCTTGCTTATATCGGAGCGTCACCGAGGTATACATTCTACTTCCAATTATTAGTCGTCAAGTCTTGAATTCCTCGTGCGTCATTACAGTTATATTAAGAGAAAAAAAAGAGCATTGCCTCTTAGTTTGCAGTACACTCTCGATAGAGTAATAGAGTTCAGTGGGATAAACTTTTTGAAGCGCCTATACAACACCTTTAAGTGCGCGTGCGTCACACGATCAGACAGAGAGAAAGATAGTTTGCGAGCTATCTCTCTCGATACGCTCCTTCTCCATGTGCAGTATAGCCAGCGCACGTTCCAGTATTATTAGAGTTCAGTGCCAGAGACCATCTCGCGTTTCGTTGTCGCGAATCTAATCCCTGCTGTCCCGACGAACATTTTTCCTCAGTTGATTTTTTTTTCAGCTTATATGTATTAATTAATAAAAATATGTAAATTTGAAGGTGTTTTTTCCTAAATTAACCGAATTTGGATCCAAATTGTCAAAGGTTCCTAAGCAAGCTCGATAAATATATACTTTCAACGTTGCTTATTAATAAAAGTCGTTGTTTGGTCGAGTGGGTATCGTGCACGGCTGAAGTTCTGAAAACTCTGGGTTCGAACCCGCATCTCTCTATGACTACGTTTCCATCGAGGGTCAAAATCGGGTCGGAGTCACCACCGGAGTCTGCTTAGACCCTACCCTAAATTTTTTTGGGTAGAGTTTAGGTAGACCCGAGGCGTTTCCATCGCTAAACCACGCACGCGAAACCCGACTCTGACCCGATTCTAACCCTCGATGGAAACGTAGTCTATTTCTTCGTGTGCTCGAGCCTATAGCGCCGTACCACGCGGCTATTTCGCTTGTATCTCAAATTGTATTAAATTTATTGTACTTAAATGGAGGGCCCCCGCTTTTAATATTTGCTTTCGGAACGTAATTCAGAATTATGGTTCCTATAGAAAATATATATTCGCGTGTCATGTTTTATGCATGCGAGACATAATTTTGATTTTCATTTGAGGTGTTGATTTATAATTAATAAAAAAAAAATACGCAACCGATGGGAATGAACGAACGACCTCGCGCATATCAACCTGGGACGGTACCACGCGACTATTTCACTCTTTCAGTATTAAACAAGAGTTATTATACTTAAATTGCGGGCCCCCGCTTGAGATTTATATGGGTATTTTGGATTTCATTATCCCGCGAATCTAATTTCTATATCCGTCATATATATTTATTCGCGCGTCTCATTATGCCTCGGGGTCCCTTTTATACTGTGAATTCTCTTCTATTCCTCTGCTCTAAACAGAGACAGACGCTTTCCAGCTCTCTCTCTCTCTCTCTCTTCAGACGCACTGGGCGTACTCGATCAGGAGTGACGTCACAGCCCGACTGTCGCTCCTCCAGTGGCCGTTTACATCCGAAAAAACTTGTCTTCACGCCAAGCATAGGAACTGGACTTCTATGTACGTCTGACTTCGTTGTCTGTACTAATCCGACCAACTCGGATATATGTATTGAAACTTTGTCAGCGGATCATAAAAATAAATATACCACGGGTTAATTTACCGTATTCTATGTTGGTCGCTGCAGCTATACCGATACACACTACGCACAATCGAAAAAAAGTGAAGTGAAACAAACCAAAGTGAAGATTTATGTTACAATTCGTCTTATGGGAATACGCGTAGTATTCATGCTTGCAAATACTATGAGTATTCCCATCAGACGAATTGTAATATAAATCTTCGCTTCAGTTTGCATCGCTTCACTTTTATTCGCTTGTGCGTGGTGTGTATCGGTCTAGCTGCAGCGACCAACATAGAATACGATGAATTAACACGTGGAACATTCATTTTTATGATCGGCTGACGAAGTTTCAATCAAATATCCAAGTTGGCTGAATTAGTACAGAGCAGTAGCAAAGGACTGATAAATTGCTTAAAAATGGTATTTTATGTAATAAAGCGAGCGACAAAAGGCCTATTAGCGAAAACCTCAATCGTGAAGCTCTCTCACGATTGAAACGAGACGCTGACACGTACAAAACAACGATGAAACAGAGTCTCCTTTTCTCCTTTAACAGTGCTACAAAATTAACACTTTAATCAATCTTCAAGTTCGAATCACTTCCGAAATTAATTACCTCGTATATGAATTTCCCGTAACTTCCTTTTTTCATTAATGTCAATCGTTTTGCTAAACGAAATCTTTCAATCGTAAAATTTTGCTCCTTGAATATCTCGCGTCGCTTCATGACACGAACTAATCATTTAATTTTCGCTTCTCGATTACAGAATAACTTGGACCCAAAATCCATTGTCAATGGCCAATGATGAAGGGTCAACCAACGCGTAGCTTTTATAGCTCACAGTCGTGGTTAGGACTCTGAGGCCATCTCGAAAAGCAAATACAATTTCTTGGGCCTTCTGCCGTTCAGAAAAATAATAAAAAGCATCAATCTCATTTCCGGTTTCCTTCTCGAGTCCAGAACTCGAACTCTGTCTTCATTTCACCGATAGTCGACGTTTTACAAATAAAATCTACCACATTGTTTGAGAAGTCATAAATTAAGAGCGAAATATTGTATTGCGTAATTACATAATAGAATATTCTCGCCAGTAAATCTCAAACGTTTCAATAGATTCCCAGATAGAAAAACGTGCCGTGAAATCGGAGAGTGACGGCACGGGGACACCACGGTGGCGTTACGCTCCGGCCCGCCGTGCCGTTATGTACGTCCGCATGTGACACCACAGTGGCGGTACGGCGTACCGCGGTACGTTGGGGCGACACCGTAGCGACACAGAGACAGCACGCCGTACTGCTCGCTCTTGACGCGTAACGCCACTGTGGTGGCACAAATGGGGCACAGCGTGCTGCTCCAATCCTCTCCGTAACGCCACCGTAGCGACACGGAGACGACACGCCGTGCTGCTCGCTCTTACCGCGTGACGCCACCGTGGCGGCACAAACGGTGCACAGCATGCAGCTCCGATCCGCTCTGTAACGCCACCGTAGCGACACGGAGACGTTACGCCGTGCTGCTCCAAGCCTCTTCGTAACGCCACCGTAGCGACACGATGGCTGCCCGGCATGCCGTCTCTGTGCAGCTACTGCCGATATCAGTTCAAAAAATGTATCCAGAGACTCGGGACAAGTACATGTCTGTTATTCTCGTCGATCATTGTCACAATTAATTTAATTTAATTCATCTCTTTATCGTCCATCGAAAAATGAATCAATTATTTTACCGACTGAAGGGTTTCTCATTCCTTGTGCGCAATGCTAGTGATGCGACCCCCTCAGTCGGTAAAAGAATTTATGATTTTTTTTTCGAGATTCATCAAATTAAATTAATTGTAACAATGATCGACGAGAATGACAGAAAGAAAAAATTATAAATTTTTACCCCCACGCTACTTTTTTCACAATTTAGAGAATTCAACTATGCTCCTCTGGGCATCTGTAGTTTCTAAACTATGGCTCTGCGAGAATAATTCCTCAGGACTTTTTTGTTCCTTTTCTGATTGTCTAGGAAGCGATATGTTTTTTCAGTCTACATAGATTTTTGTATCTGCAAAAATAAATTTTGGTTCTCTGTAAGTTTCTAAACTATAGCTCCAGGAGAATAATTCCCAAAACTTTTTTGTTACTTTTTTCAGTTTCTAAAAACCAATATTTTTTCAGGCTAAATAGTTTTTTGTATCTGCAAAAATAAATTTTGGTTGTATGTACTTTCTATAAACTATGGCTCTAGGAGAATAATTCCTAAGGCGTTGTTTTATTGTTCATTCTTAAAAACCCGATATTATGACCAAAGCTTAGTTTTTTGCAGATGCAGATATCCTGAGGGTAAATATAATTTAAGGTTATCTTGCACGAATCTGAATGATGCAAGTATATCGACTGCATAAAAATTTCATATTCCTACTGTGTATTCATTTAGACAATCGATCGCCTACAGGTAAGTGAAATGTAAGAAGTAAAATTTTGTTATTGATGCATTGAATATATGTTTTAATATATGTTATCGAATATTTTTTAATATACGTCCCAAGTTATCTGAAATCTACCGCAATATCAATTTATTTATCTACAAATAAGCACATACAATTAAGAATCGTTCTTTGAATTGTTTGTGTGGCGTATATAATTGTTTAGAAATAATCGAATGATATCTTATTATTATACGTGATAAAGTCCTTCGCTCGATGATCTCGCGCACGTGATTGAGAGTACCGAGCCATGTGGAAGTTGCACTCACCTTAAAATTTACGTGGATGCCAATTCCCTATGTGCCCGGTACAGCGAAATCGCGTACGCTTGCGCGTACACTTCGGACCCTCTTCAACCGGGCCCAATTATCGAGCCGCAAGCGTCAAATTGACTTTGCGTCGTACATTTTTGCAGTTAGCAGCTACAAATGTGTACCAAGCACAGTCAATTTTCTACTGGCGGTCCGCATTCATCACGCATTCACACATTACAATTTGAAAATTTAATCAACCGCATGCTTGCTGACTAGTGTGTCGAAAATGGACTTTTTTGTCTTCGCTCCTACCACTCAAAACATTAGGTTTTGACATTCAAGAGGTCCTCGTTCAAGGAGGGCACAGTAGCTTGAAGTTTAAAGGTTGCTCAACAAGGATTTAGGATTCCCATCGAATTAATACGTAAAAAATGTTTTTCGTTCAAAATGATGTCAGGCAACCAAAAAATTGGCGATGTCTGTGTTTCTTGGTTTATTTGATAGCATGACTCATCCCCTTAATGATGATAGGTCGTTTTTTGACTAACCTTATTCTATTTTTTTACGCCACTTTTCGACCACAATAGTCACTTTTTCAAGTTTACAAAATCTCCAAGGTATAAATGAGTCCAAAATGAATTGCTACGAGTATCGATTGTTGATTCGAATATAACTAACCAATTCCAAAAATTGGTAAAACATACATTTCTCAAAATAAACATGGTTTCTTGAATAAAATTCAACATGCGGAAATACGGAATTCAATTTTATTCAACAAACCATGTTTATTTTAAGAAATTTTGTATGTTTCACCAATTTTTGGAATTCGTTATTTATATTCGAATCAAAAAACAATACTTGTAGCAATTCAGGGTGTAGTTCCGAAAAGCCCATATGGCTTTTCTCCTGGAAATTTTGTATACTTATGTATTTTGACTCGCTGAACACGAATATGATCATTGAAATCGGCGCAAATTTGATTTTCAAGGTCAAAACTCGAAAAAATTACCAAAAAAATAATTTTTAACAGGTTTTTTCTATGTTATTTCAATAAATATTGATCTTAGAGAAAAATGTTTCCTACGAAAGTTGTAGATTATAGAAAAATATACATTTTATGTTGTATACATTTTTTGTCTGAAACTATTTTTTCAATAAAAATGGGGTAATGCTCTATTTTTTAAGACCGTGAAAGAACCCTTCGGTGGTTACGTGATGCATAATAAGGTTGATGGAGTCTTTAAGGTGCATGTTTTTTTTGTTTTTTTGTTTTTTTTTGCTATTTGTTTTTTTTGTTTTTTAACTTTTTATTTTTTTGTTTTTTTTCTATTTCCTTTTTTTCGTTTTCTTTGTTTTTTGTTTTTTGTGCGGAGATGTGCGTGTGCGTGGTGTGTGTGTGTGTGTGTGTGTGTGTGTGTGTGTGTGTGTGTGTGTGTGTGTGTGAGCGCGTGGTATGTGTGTGTGTTTGAGCGCGCGCGTTTGGGTGTAGGTTTGGGTTTTGGTTTGGGTTTCAGTTTGGGTTTTGGGTTTGGGTTTGGGTTATAATACATATTAAAATCAAGGTATCTGCAAAATTTCAGATCGATATTCGGTTGACGCTTTTCGGAACTATATCCTCCCGTTTTTCTCGAAAAATAATTGCTTCAGACAAAAAATGTATAAAACAAAATTTTTCCATAATCTACAACTTTTGCAGGAATCATTTTTCTCTAAGATCAATATTTATTGAAATAACATAGAAAAACTTCTTCAAAATCAGTTTTTTGACAATTTTTTTGAGTTTTGACCTTGAAAATCAAATTTGCGCCAATTTTAATGATCATATTCGTCTTCAGCGAGTAAAAATACTTAAGAATAAAAAAAATTTCAAGAAGCAAAGCGGTACGGTTTTTTCCGAACTTTATCCGCAATTCATTTCGGACTCATTGATACCTTGGAGACATTGTAAACTTGAAAAAGTGACTAATATGGTTGAAAAGTGGCGTAAAAAAATGGAATATGCTATGCCGAAAAACGACCTATTATCGTTTAGGGAATGAGTCATGCTTTCAAATAAGCAAAGAAACACAGACATCGCCATTTTTTGGTTGCCTGACATCATTTTCAGAGCCTCTTTAATGCCAATACCTAAAGTTTTGAGTGGTAGGAACAACGGAAAAAAAGTTCATTTTTGTCACATCGTACTGCTGACACAGTACCCCGCGACCAATATGATACTAATTTTTCTCCTGTAATCTTCTGGCGCGTTGTTTAGCGTCCTTGAGGGCACCCATCAACGCTACCACGAACTCCCGACGTGTAGGCCTCTCCAGGCGTGGGGTGTTCTTGCATACCGCAGCTGCAATCGGAAAAACATGCATTAGATTCTACATTTTTTCAAGCATTTATTGCCGGTATGTTTTGACTTATGACTTTCTAAATAGTGGATTTTACATGAGACCGTAATGTTTATTTTGAGGCATCTGAAATTGAATCAATTTACCGTAGAGTGCATCCGAGAAACGCGTGCCTTCTACCATTCGGGTATTGCGATCACCTCCAAGAATTGTTATGTGAGGTGCGAGATGATCCCCCACCGCATCCTTGAAGATGATGTTCGCCCGTTCTTGCAGTGGGCCGCTGGTCAAAGACCCGAGGTAAGTAACCTTGAATAGAATGTCGAATAAGTAGGAATTCGCTCGGTAAGTCATCAGTTGTAACAATCAGCTACTGGCACTTACGACGTTCTCGAATGCACGGTTGTCGACTATCTCAAACGCCGTGATGTCTTCTCGGGTTCGAAGCGGAAGGCAATCAGGCTTCCGAGGGAAACCACTCGATTGTTCCACCGCTATCCGAGCTTCCACGTCGTCGATCCGTTCACTTAGAGAGCTAAAAATGTCAAGCACCACGTACCAAGTCAGTACGATGAACACGAAAACACATGAAAAGATTCCTAAAACCTTTATACTTACTCGAATCGGGCGGTTACTTCCTTCCGAAATGCGCTAAAAAATGAAAAAAAAAAGAGTAGTGCCTACAACGTTTACGGTTTTCCACCACTTTCCACATTGTCATTACCGAATCTCCGTTAACATGGTTGCGATCATTTCGTGCAACAGAGTTATGCGATCGTCGTCCGTTGGAGATTGCCGTTCTGGGAGGTTTTTCTTTCTCGGTGGTTCGTCAGTACGTTTTCGTCCACTGAGTTGATCGACTAGTTCGGTAGTGGAACAAGCCGGGCTTCTGGGCCGTTTCGTACGAGTCCCATCGCCCGATTGCTTCACTATTGAACTGCTCGTCTGCTCAAAAATTGTATCACTGTTTATTAAGACGATCCAAAAAATGACGGTATTCTCTAATTGTGCTGCTCATCGAAATTCCTGCATCTTCTTACCAAGAAATACTCCTCGCAAAGATTTTGAGACAAATCGCTTGATAGGTACAGTTTTAAAAAATTGTATCCTCATAAGGGGATTCGCGAAGTTATTCTAAGGGTGCTTGGCGACTGATTGGAAAAATGATAAAGCGTACAGCAAAATTTTTTAATCGGCTGCTGCGATTTTATCGTATTTCGAATTTAATGATCTAAAAAATTAAGAAAATAGAAATAAAAAATGATACAAAAAATGATAAAAAATGACACGTACAGCAAAAACGGTTTAAAATTGACTACAACCTATGTTTTGTCATAGAAACTGTATGCCCCAAAGGGCATCTTCATCAAACGTTATATCTGAATGTTACAATTTTTAAATAGCCGTTTGCGACTAATTTCAGAATTATCACAGCATTACTAAACAAAATCGCCTAAGGCTTCGCTTGTACAGAGCTTTTTTTATTAGTAAGAACGTGCAAGATCGTCAACAGGCAATGCAATTGGAAGACAAAATGTACTTACCGTCTTATCAGTGGATCGATTTTTCCGATTCTTCTCACCCTCGCCACTACATTGGGACTCCGAGTTCTCGTATCTACCCCAGTCGACATTGATATCCTCGTCGTCGGTCGAAACGTCGTCGTTGTCGTAAGATACAACTGTCACGTCGGTGACGATGGGTTGACGTGATAGAGTGGCAGGAGCAGTGTCATTCGAACTTTTCTGGCCGATGTCTTTGCCGGCGCTATGGTCGAGCATCCGGTCGCTTGGATATTAATTTTTATATTAAAATTTAATCGAATTAAAATTTCACCCTAAACCGCCCCCAGAACTTCAGATTGGTTAATTTCGCTTAAATTTTTTAAAAAATAAAGATTCTTTAAAATTTCTATTGTAATTGGATATTAAGTATGTATGTATGTATGTATATTTATTGTTCCCTGACGGGTTACAAGTTTTTGAAAAGGTTATCTCCTTTCTTTCTCCTTACATCCTTTTATCCTCTTTCACATTCTTTTCCACATCTCCTATTCCCATTCAACATATCCCATTCCACATATCCCATTCCACATATCCCGTTCTCTCTCCTCTCTCATCCATCCATTCTTATCCTCATCCTCCGCTCGCTATTTTCTCTCGTCTCGCTCGCACGCCTCGCTCGCCCGTCTCGCTCGTCTCGCTCGCACGCCTCGCTCGCTCGCTTTATCCGCACGCTCGTCCCTCTCCCTCCTTTTCTCTCCTCTTTCTCCTTCATTTCCGTTCTCTTAACCTACTCTTATTCTACCGCCTGTCCCTCCTCGCGCCGACTTCCGTTTCCTCTCTTTCACTCCAATCCTTCATTCACATCTGTTCTCTCTCCCTTTCCTCCTCTTCTATTCCTACTTCCCCTCTAATCCTCTCCAGCTCCTTCATCCATTCCTCCCCCCTCCCCCTTCATCCAGAATCTCTCTAATCTTCTCCCCAATCCCCCGCTCGTCCCCCTCGCCGCCTCTACACCTCTCTAGCACGTGCTCCCACGACTCCTCCTCCCCCCGCATACTCTACACACTTTATCTTCCTCTCTCTCCCAATACCTACCCTCTCTCATCTCATTGCCCATTCTGAACCTTGCTATCCGTTTGCATCTTTCTTCGCTCCATCCCTTCTTCAGGTACCTTGGTATCCCCTCTGCTCTTACCTCCCTATACCACCTATTATATTTCGATCTCACTATTTTCTTTCTTCTCTCCCTTTCCTGTCCTCTACGATCCTCTTTTTCTATCTTCTCGTATCCTCCTTCTCCCTGTTCTTCCTCTTGCTCCCTCCCTCCTGCACCCCTATCTAAGATTTCTTTCCTTCCCTTCTCCCAGCTCGATATCTCCCTCACCCTTTCCCTTCCCCGCTCCGTTATCTCTTCCCAGCACGCCCTCGCCAATTCACTCCCCTCCCCACTCCTCAGCTTCTCCTCAAATTTCCACGCTCTTCTTCCTGCCCTCGTTCTCAGCTTATCCCTCTTTGCCTCCTCTCTCACCATATATCCCGGCGACCTCCAGTCTATACCCAACGTCCACCTGATATATCTTTCCTGCACTCTCTCTATTTCCTCCCTTTCTTCCCAACCCCATATCTCTGCCCCGTATCCCATCACTGTCCACACCAGTGTATCAAACAGCCACATCCTTCTCTCCCATTTCTTCCCAAACTTCCTCTTTCCTATCCCCCATACCTGTTTCATCACCACCCCCGCTTTTCTAACCCTGTCCTTTATATGTGCTTCCTGCCCCCCATTTCTCTTAAATACATACCCCAGGTATTTAAATTCCTTCACCTCCTCTATTCTCTTCCCTTTCCATCTCCAATTCCCCCTCTTGTATCTCCCTCCCCCCTTCCTAAATATCATGATCTTCGTTTTTCCCACATTCACTTCCAATTTCCTTTTCTCAAAATACTTCTCTAATCTCCTGATCATACTCTCCATCTCCTCCTCGTTTTCCGCCACCACCACCACATCATCCGCATATGCCAACGTGCAAATCCTCCGTTCCCCTACTTTTACTCCTCCCCACCTTCCCTTCTTCAGCTCTTCCTCCATATCTGACGTCAACATATTAAATAATATGGGACTCATCGGACACCCCTGTCTCACCCCTTTCGCCGTCCAGAAGCCCTCTCCTATCTCTCCCCCCACCTTCACTCTACTTACTGTCTCTTCGTATACCTCTTCTATCCTCTCCCTTAGGCCCTTTCTCACCCCTCTCCTCTCTAACGCCTCCCACAGTACCCGCCTGTCCACCGAATCGAACGCCGCCTTCAAATCCACAAACAACGCCACCAACTTCCCCTTCGTTTTTTGACCTGCCTGTTCACCAAATAATTCAGTACGTATACGTTGTCAATTGTCCCCACCCCCTTTCTAAACCCTGTCTGGTTCGGTGGTATCATTCCTCTTCCCTCTACTTCCTCCTCCAATCTCCTCGCTAGTACCGTCGTGTATATTTTATACAGCGCCGGCATTAGCGTCACTCCCCTGTAATCCTCCACTCTTATTCCCTCTCCTTTCTTTACTATCGGTGCTATTATTCCATCTTTCCATCCTTGCGGCCATCCCTCCCCCCTCCATACCCTTCTACATATTTCCCACGCCATTTCCAACGTCCTTTCCCCCCCGCACTTCCATGCCTCGCTCGGTAGTTCATCCGCTCCCATTGCCTTTCCCTATCTCGTCTTTCTCAGTGCTTTCCTGATTTCTTCTTTGCTCAACTCCTCCTCCCTCCCTTCCCTCGTCTCCCTTTCCGTCCCCGCCATCACCCTATTCCCTACTCCCCCCAGCAGTCCCATGAAATATTCTTTCCACTCTTCCTTCGTTATCCTCTCATCCACTCTCTTTCCCCCTTTTCTCCCCCTATTCACTATCTCCCATACTTTGCTCTCCGTCCTACTTTGCTCTCCGCCACCTCCCTTATTAGCCTCTCTTGCTCCTCTCGCTTTATTCTCTCACACATCTCCCTATACTCCTTTTTCCCTTCTCTGTAGTTCTCCCTCGTACCTTCTCCCTTTCTCCATTTCCTCAGTTCCCTCCTGACTCCCTCTTTCTTCTTCCTGCTCTCCCCATCCCACCATCCTTCCCTTCGCTGCCTCCCCTCCCTTCCCCCTTCCTCCTCACTCTTCTTCATCACCTTTTTCATTTCCTCCCCTATCTTATCTACCATTTCCTGTATTCCCTCTCCCTTCAATTCTACCTCTTCCATCCTTGCTGAATACTCCTCTTTCATTTTATCTGACCATTTTCCACTCCCTATCTTTCTTTCCTGCCTCTTCTCCTCTCTTCTCCTCGCCTTTCCCGTCTGCACCGTCACTATCAACGGATGATGATCCGACTCCACTGCGTCTCCCACTACCATACTCTCTATTCCCTCTCTTGTATCTTCATCTCCTATCACATAATCTATCACCGTCTCACCCCTTCTCCCTGTGTACGTATATTCTCCCTCTTCATCTCCCTTTATATTCCCATTAAAAATCTCCCATCCTACTTCTTCTATCATCTTCGTCAGCCTCCTTCCCTCCCCATTTACCTTTTTGTCCTTCGAGCGCCTTCCCCCCTCCCTCTCCTCTCTCTCTAGTCCCTCCACTCTTCCCCCTTCCTCACCCGTCCTCGCATTCCAATCTCCTCCTACTATCGCCCTCTCCCCCACCCTCTGCACTTCCATCCATCCCCTCACGTTTTCTACTTTCTTTTCCATATCTCCGTTTACATAAACTGCTATCACAATCCAAATCTCCTCTCCTGCCTTTATCTTTTGTGCCATCAACCCCTCTTCTTCTCTCCCCCCCCCTCGATCTCCCCCCCCACTCATTTCTTCTCTCACCCCTATCACCATTCCCCCACTCGCCCTACCCTTCCTGTTCTTCTTCTTCGCCCATTGCGTCTTCCATTCATACCCTGTCGGCAGCTTTCTTCTTACCCCACGCCATCCTTTCTCTTCCACCCATGTTTCCATTAACACTATCACCTCCCACTGACTTATCTCCTTCCAAAATTCTTTGTCTTTGTTCGACAGCCCCGCTACATTCCAGAATCCCATCTTCCATTTTTTCTCCCTTCCCCTCCTCTTGTCACCCTTTCTCCTTCCTCCTCGTGCCTCCCCTATTTGTTTTTTCCCTCCCTATTTCCTGTCTCTTTCTCCCTTTCCCTCCCTCTTTCCCTTCCCCTTCCGTCTCTTAGCACCTCTCTTTGTTCATCCCACCACCATACCTCTCCATTAACCTCTATCCTCCCGTTACTAACTCTTACCCTCTTCCCCTTGCCTCTCTCTTCCTCTCCTATCCTCCTCAACCGCCATTGTATACTTCTCTCCTTCCATGTTAAATCCTCCTCTATTCTCTCCTTCCTTCCTTTTAGCTCCCTCTTATTCCTCATCACCTCCCTCTTTGCCTCCACGCTCTCCATTTTGACCTCCAGCATTCCCTCCTTTCTGTTCCCCCCTCTTCTTCCGATCTCCCTAGCCTCTGCGATTTTTCCCTTTACCCCTATCCCCTCTATTATCCTTACTGCCGTCCCCATCGCTGACCCTTCTACCTCCACTCCTTTTATAATTACATTCCTTCTCTTTTCCTCCCTTTCTGTCATCTCTATCTTATGTTCCAGCTCCTTCACGCGTCTCCTCATCTCCTCCCTTTCCCCTGCCCTATTCTCACCCACTGTTTGCTCTCCTACCCTTCTTTCTATCTCCCTTTCCATCCTTTCTATCCTTTCCTCCCAATCCTCCACTCTTCCCTCTCGCCCCTCCATCAACCCCACCCTTTTCTCTATTGCGCCTATCCTTCTCCCTAAGACCTCCCGATCCTCCCTCCACCTTTCCTCCGCCTGTCTCCATTCCTCCCTGATTTCTTGATTTTCCTCTCTAATTTTTTCTAATTCCTCTCTCATCTCTCTCCCCTGCTCCTTAATCTCCTGTGCGTCTCTTCTCGCTTCCTCCCTCATCTCTTTTATCATCCTCTCTATAGCTTCCCCTCTCTCCTCCTTCTCTTTTTCTTCCGGCGATCTATACACCTTTCTACTCTTCTGAAATATCCACTCTTCCTCTTCCTTCTCTTTTTCCGCCTCCTCTAATTGCTCCCTTTTTCTTTTCCACAACTCATTTATTTCCACCAGCCCTCCTAGACTCGTGCTTCTCTCTCTCCCCAGCCTCTCCGCATTTGTCTTCCTACCTCTCTTACTCGTCCCCTCCCCTCCATTCTCTCCCTCTTCCATCATTTGTTCTTATCCACCCTTCCGTGCTTTTTTTTTTTTCCTATTGTTCTTTCCTTTGCTCGTCTATTCGCTTTTCGCCCCGTTTCCCTATTCAAACTTTCCCGCTCCTGCTGCCTGTCTCTTTGTACCTGTCGCCTCTTTCCTTCTGGCCTGCTTTCCTCCTCGCTACCTCTTTTCGTCGTCCGATGTCTCTACCGTCCCACTCTCTTTCACCGCCCTCTTCCTTACCGTCCTCCTGTTCTCTCTTTCCCCCGTCCGATGCCGCCGCTGTCGTGCTCGTTTTCCGACTCACGTCGTGCCTACCCACCTTCTTGCCCCTCGCCTCTTTCCCACGCCTTTTCCTAACCTCCTTTTCTTGTCTTTTTCTCTCTGCCCTTTACTTTTTTCTCACTCCTTTTTCCTCTCTTCCTCCCCCTGCCCTTATCACTCCTGCACTTTCCGCCTTTTTTTCTCACTTCTAACGCCTTTTCCTACACTTTTTCCACGCACTCTTCACACACCCGTCACTCTCCTTTCACTCCGGAAACGGAAGTCCAATTGGATATTAAGTTTTATATTAAAATTTAATAGAATAAAAATTTCACCCTAAATCGCCCCCAGAACTTCAGATTGGTTCAATTCATTCAAATTTTTTTAAAAACAAAATTTCGTTAAAAATTATATTGTAATTGGATATCAATTTTTGTATTAAAATTTAATCGAATTAAAATTTCACCCTAAATTGCCCTCAGAACTTCAGATTGGTTCAATTCATTCAAATTTTTTTAAAAACTGAATTTCGTTAAAAATTCTATTGTAATTGGATATTAATTTTTATATTAAAATTTAATCGAATTAAAATTTCACCCTAAATCGCCCCGACAACTTCAGATTGGTTAATTTCGCTTAAATTTTTTTTAAAATAAAATTTCTTTAAAATTTCTATTGTAATTGGATATTAAGTTTTATATTACAATTTAATCGAATAAAAATTTCACCCTAAATCGCCCCCAGAACTTCAGATTGGTTCAATTCATTCAAATTTTTTTAAAAACAAAATTTCGTTAAAAATTCTATTGTATGTATGTATGTACCCAGATAGACACGTACCTCCACGGTGGCGACACGCTGGCGTCACGGCACGGTACGGCGTGACGGCACGAACGATACGATGTGCGTCGTCCCGGTGACTGAATTCTGACGGCACGCCGTGACTTCACGCCGTGTCGACATCGTGCAGTCACAGTGGCGACACGCCCATCGCTGCACGCTGGCTGCACGGAGACTCCACGCTGGCTGCACGGAGACTCCACGCTGGCTGCACGGAGACTCCACGCTGATGGTACGGAGACTGCACGCTGACTACACGGAGACTGCACGGAGACTGTACGCTAGCTACACGGAGTCTCCACGCTGACGACACGGAGACTTCACGGAGACTGTACGCTAGCTACACGGAGTCTCCACGCTGACGACACGGAGACTTCACGCTGACGGCACGGAGACTGCACGCTGGCTGCACGGAGACTCCACGTTAACAACACGGAGACTGCACGCTGGCGGTACGGAGGCTCCACGCTGACGACACGGAGACTGCACGCTGACAGTACGGAGACTGCACGCTGACGGCACGGAAACTGCATGCTGACGACACGGAGACTGCACGCAGGCGACACGGAGACTGCACGCTGACTGCACAGAGACGACACGGTAACGGCACGGTGGCGGTACGATACAGATACGGTATGTCTCGCAGTTACAGTTCTTTGATATTCATTTTATTTGACTTAATTTCACAAATAGTAATTACCCTAATAGACGAATTTATTTATAATTAAAAATGAGAAAAATATCGCGTGACTCGTTGAAAAAGGGTCTAATCTACACTTTTATGCCCTTTTGCAATTCTTAAAGGTAAAAGGGCGTATTTATTTCCGTCATTCGATGAGGAAGTCCTTGAAACGGAAAAAAATGTCGGAATTAAAAATTAAAAGCAAAAACGGGTAAATGCCGGAGCTTTTAAGGCAGTCGTCTGGTTTAGAGAGGCTAAAAAAAGGTAATTTTTGGTGATTTTTTTTTTTATAAGGAAAGAAACAACGGACCTTCTTGAAAATTTTATTTCACTTTAACACACATTTAAAGAGTATAAAAATTTTTTGTTTATTAACTGATTGTCGCAAAATGGCGGAGTATTAAATTGACCATACAGAAGCACCTCGCCGCTGGAGTCTCGAACTGGCGGGAAAGATGGTGCGCTCATAATTCTTGTCTGGAGCGCAAAAACCACAATTATTTTTAATTGACATATATTTTTATTGACGATGAACCAAAAAAATCCAGAAAAGATCGTGAAACCATATTAATTTTCGAGCTTGAACAAAAAAGTGACGATTTTTACAATTTTTTTTTCTCTCGTCGTGCAATAAAAGTAGTATAAAATGACTTTTTTATGAATGTTTTTGATTTATTTAGGATGGCTCTTAATAATCTAGAGAATGAACTTTGGATTGAGTCGATAGGTCAAATAGTTTTTTTGCTATCACGCCCGCCAATTCGAGACTCCTGCGGAGAGGCGCTTTTATGGTCAATGTAATACTCCGCCATTTTGCGACGATTAGTTCATAAAATTTTTTTTTATACCCTTCAAATGTGTGTTAAAGTACAGTAAAACTTTTAAGAAGGTCCCTTGTTTCTTTCCTTATAAAAAAAAATAACCAAAAATCACCTTTTTAGCCTCTCTAAACCAGACGACTGTCTTAAAGAAATTGGATGAATTAATACCAAAAGGGCTTATCCGCAAAAAATATTTAATTTTTTTTTAATAGTGATTGCGGCGAATACGCCTTTCTGGCATTTACTTTATCGAAAAAATCGTGCCGACTTACGCCAAAAAGGCGCATCCGTCAAAACTCAAAGTTCGGTTTTTAAAGTCCTATAATAGCCATTAATACCCCAGCGTTAGTTGAAAATATGAGACAAAACGAGATGTATTCAAAGTTTAAAAAAAAATTTTTTTCGAAATGAACTTTGGTTAAGCAATAAACGAATTATGGAATACTTACAATTTTGTAAACCAAACGTCAGAAGGGCATATCCACCAAAAAATTTGAATATTCAATATTTCGAGAATTAAATATTTTTGGCGAATACGCCCTTTTGGCATGAGTCAGCATGATTTTTGTCGATAAATTTAATGCCAGAAGAGCGTATCGAAAGTGCTTACGCCTTTGCTTCTGAATTTTTCGCTTGAAAGAAAATATCGGCTTTTTCCGTTTTGACAATTTTTCTATCGATTGGCCAAAAAAAAAACCATATACGTCCTTTTGTCATTTAAATCGCACTTTTCGTCGCATAGGCCCTACTTCTATGAGGCATGTGATATAAATAATGTGATGAACAAAATGAACACAACTTCAGTAGGGTTTTTTTTTACCAAATCTCATGAGAAGTTTCGATTCGTCATCGAATACGTAATCCAATGCTCCTTTGGATCACAATCTGAAAAACTTACACCGTTCCGGAGTACCATTTATATACGTTTGAAGTATAACAGATTCTCTTAGACGTGTCAACTAAAGAAAAAAAGAACAATCTAGATAAATAAGGAAGCAATGTGCGAGTTTCAACTTGCATTATTTTTCTTCGATATATTGCAGTTATTACAACAACATTTTGCTGAAAGTAAAATATGTTCAGCGGCCCAGATTCTGACCGAGTAAGGCTACCATATCGCTGTTATTGATACAAGCTTATAAAGATAATCGATAAGAGTATACTGGTAGATCGCTCCCCGACCGCGCCAATGGCATCTTGCCATTGGCTATTTATTAAGGAGTAGGGGAAGCCGATCTTATTGTTAGTAAACGTAGCCCGGGGCAGAAATTGCGATAGGGTATATAGGGTGCATTCCGAATTGAGCTGGCAGCGCTACAGCGTGATATGCTACGCTTTCCCAACTTTAGGCGTTCCGAATCGACGATGTAGCACATTATAGTTTTATACCCCCCATTCCTCAGCAAATCACTCGCGGAACGGTCTCGCCGTGATATTTGGCAATATTTGGCGGGAAGATAAGACGCTGTGGCTGCACTACGTCGGGAGGTAGTGCAGCCACAGCGTTTCATCTAGGGACATTAAGCGCAGCCCTAGCCTTGCGACGGGCTCTGACGTCACACTCGCATCGCGCTACCTACAGTTTCGGAACGCCGCGGAGGAAGCTATTAGCGCTGCGAGCTCAATTCGGAATGCACTCATAATAGCAGTGCGCTCAGCTTGCAAGTTTACTGGCAATTGCGTTCAAATATATTTCTCCAATATCTGTACACTTTGTTTCAACTAAAGAATATGCGATTGTCAATACATTATTAATTACTGATTAAGAGCCTCTCAACGTTGATTTTGCGCACGAGATTGAGAGTACCGAAACATGTGAAATTGCATTCGCCTTCAGAAGTTTGCAAATGCATATTCCCTATGAAGTCGGTACAGCGAAATCACGTACGCTTTCGCGTACGCTTTGGGTGCCAAACCACTGCACCCAAAATTATCGGGTTATGAGAATAAAATTGAGTTAGCATTCAAAGTAATTACAGTCTGCAACTGTAGAAAACTTCGCCAAGCTTACTTAATTTTTAACTCACAACTTGCATCCATCTTGCATTCATACTATACAAAATAAAACCGTACCAAGTTCTAATATAACATATCCCTCTTACTACTATCAATTCTTAGACAACTAACTCCAAGGAAGGATAAACTTCCGAAAACCGCATACCGCCGATCGATCTGAAATTTGGTACAATAACGTATTTTAACCTCCTAATCACGAATATCACAACGAAAATTGGCGCAAACGTCATTCTGAATATGAAAATCGAAGAAATACCTCTTTTCGTTCGATGTGCATAATCGCGCATTCCTAACCGATTGAGACTATTTTAGCTTTCCCCAAAAAGTGTGTGTGTGTGTGTGTGTGTGTGTGTGTGTGTGTGTGTGTGTGTGTGTGTGTGTGTGTGTGTGTGTGTGTGTGTGTGTGTGTGTGTGTGTGTGTGTGTGTGTGTGTGTGTGTGTGTGTGTGTGTGCGTGCGTGTGTGTGTGTGTGTGTGTGTGTGTGTGTGTGTGTGTGTGTGTGTGTGTGTGTGTGTGTGTGTTATAGCGGAGATTAGGAATTATAGGGCGTCACTCCAACATTTTGAACAACTTGAAACCCTCTCCGCTGTGTGTGCGTGTGCGTGTGTGTGCGTGTTATAGCGGAGATTAGGAATTATAGGGCGTCACTCCCACATTTTTAACAACTCAAAACCCTCTCCGCTGTGTGTGCGTGGGCGTGTGTTTCTTATAGCGGAGATTAGGAATTATAGGGCGTCACTCCCACATTTTTAACAACTCAAAACCCTCTCCGCTGTGTGTGCGTGCGCGTGGCGTGTTTGTGCGTGTGTGTGTTCCTAATCTCCGCTATAACACGCACACACACACACACCCACACTTTTTGGGGAAAGCTAAAATAGTCTAAATCGGTTAGGAATGCGCGATTA
Organism: Rhorus exstirpatorius; assembly: GCA_963564615.1. NCBI lineage: Eukaryota > Metazoa > Arthropoda > Insecta > Hymenoptera > Ichneumonidae > Rhorus > Rhorus exstirpatorius. The sequence continues at coordinate 3,083,401 of OY751318.1, read as the reverse complement.
TACACATCGAACGAAAAGAGGTTCTTCTTCGATTTTCATATTCAAAATGGCGTTTGCGCTAATTTTCGTTATGATATTCGTGATTAGGAGGTCGAAATACGTTATTATACCAAATTTCATTATTATACCAAACAGAGGAACATCTTAAAAAAAAGTAAAAGAATTCCATTTTTGAAAATCGAAAAAGGGACGAAAAAGTTCTTCTCCACTTATCTCTCAGAGCCATAGTTTAAAAGTCAACAATCGCCAAACTTCAAATTTGCAGATATGCAGATATCTTCAGGGTCATGAAATCTAACACAATATGTATTGGGAACTCACAAATGTCACCCTGACCTCTGGCGGCCAAATTTCCAAGTACTTCTCTCCAGTTGCTGCCTAATGATTACCATTGATTACCATGCGAATTTGTCACTTTTTAACAATAATTAAAAATCTGCTGCTTTATTACAAGAAATAAATCATAAATAAAGATCGAGAAGACATAGTCGATATTTGATGCGAGGGCATGAGATTTTCATCACACGCAGAATATGAATAATCGTTTTAGTTATGTCGTGTAAACACAAGCGACGTGACTTTCAATTTCATAACTTATGAAATATGGACAATAATTTATACATAAAACATTTTTCATGTGATGCTTGATATTTTAACTAATAATTTATTGTTCGAACGCATTTATTTAGCCGAAAAGTGACGGGAATTTTCTAAAAGATTTTGAGGTTAAGCATGGGATGTCATGTAGGTTCATTGTAATCCTTATGGCGATAATCACTTGATCCGTATCCAATTTGCGCAGTGGATTCTATCCACGCATAATCCTCAACGGTGATAAACCCCATTGTCAAATCTTACTACAAAAATCCCATTTTGCCGAAAAATATGCGATAATCCAGTGTTTACAACCGTTCCCTATGCTGCCCCATGCTAAATAGAGCTGGATACTGGCAACGAACTGGAGAGAAGAGGCCATATTGGATAGGCCCCGCCTCCGTGTTGATTCCCAATACCTAAAAAAAAAAATCCGTCAAACGTCGTTCCACATTTTGTTGTACTCTAATATGGATCATTTTATATATTTAAATTTAATGTTAATTTCGAAAAATCAAATAAAAGCCTCGATTCGTCCTTTGAGAAATCAACATATAAATTTCCACTCAATATCATAGGTAATTTATTAAAGTTACGATTAAGAAGAGCAGATCCTGCTTCGATATAAATGAGTAATTTTTCATATGGATGAATTGGATGATTTCATTTATACTTTGATTCAGTGAGATATAAATAGCAACCATTACAGTTACTTTTCCATTTTTTGCTTCACATTGTATGAGAAAGAAGACATTGTGACTGAAAATAACAATCTTACATTCCTTCACGGCTGAAGAGAATCTACATCTGTCATTGATTTACGAAATGAATTTAAAAGGCATTTAACAGGCTTTAAAAAGTCACTGATATCTTAACAAACTTCATATCCAATAGAAAAGGAATATCTACATATTAATTGAATTGTCAAGGTTTACGCGCACATGGTTTGGACATCGATGACAGTTTTACGCGACGTTCAACTATATTGGTTTTATTGGAAACTTGGAAGAATAACAAATAAAATCTATGTCCCAAATTTTCATTGTATTGCTAAGTTCAAAAGACCTGATTGCAGAGCTTCAGAGCTATATTTTAAAATAACAGAGACACGATAAATATTGTCAGATCAGAGATGGATGTAACACTCAGTGATTCACAATCATATTGGTTTAAGAAATCATCTATCGGAAAAATTTTTGCAGCAGAAAATTGACAAGTAATTGTAATGGTTGCTATTTGTATCTCACCGAATAGAAGAATAAATGAAATTATCGAATTCATGCATGAAAAATTACTCATTTGCACCGAAGCAGGATCTGCTCTTCTCAATCGAAACCTTAATAAATTGCCTATGATATTGAGTGGAGATTTCAATGTTGATTTCTCAAAAGACTAATCAAAGCCTTTAGTTGATTTTTTCAAATCAACATTAAATTTAAATATATCGAATGATCCATATGAGAGCAAAACAAAACATGGAACGACGATTGACGGATTTTTTTTTAGATATTTAAATACATTTGAATCAGAAGTATTTATATCATATTCCAGTTATCATAAACCTATTGTTTCATTCTTAGATTATGGCGGAAATGAAGAAGATCAATCAGAGCAAAATTTACCAGAGTAATGATATTGAATTACAGTTGTATAGATTGTAAATATTATTACTTGGTGAATGCAGCAATAAAGGTAAATAATTGTACTTTATAATACACTTGCGGGATGAAATGGAAGCTGGCAGTTTTTCGTTCCTACAGATTCCAACTGAACACAGACCCAACTCGGCCAACGTGATTCAACACAGACAAACCGTACCCATAATCGACTGAACACAGACAAATTCGACACTCCACTAAACCGTCACAGAAAAACTTTCACACGAAGTGACTTGGGCTAGAAAAACGCAGCCCATAACTCATTCGATACAGGAAAACTCGACTCAACCATCGACCAGCTAGAATGAAACTGAATACACCCACCGACTCGACATAAAAAAAACTCTACGCATCACCAACTCGACACTCTAAAATTCTCCTATGGGGCATCTCAACATAGGAAAAGTCTCCCGTAGCACTACTCAACACAGCGAAACTTTTCCGTGACGCAACTCGGCCCATTCCAACTCTGCACAGGTTACAAGACTATGCTTTTGCTTAGAGTTGGAATGGGCCGAGTTGCTCCACGGACGAGTTTCACTGTGTCGAGTTGCAACACGGGAGACTTTTCCTGAGTTGAGATGCGCCATGGGACAATTTCGAGTGACGAGTTGGTGATGTGTAGAGTTTTTTTATGCCGAGTCAGTGGGTGTATTCAATTTTATTCTAGCAAGTTGATGGTGTGTCGAGTTTTACTGTATCGAATGGATTATGGGCCGCGTTTTTCTAACCCAAGTCGCTTCGTGTGAAAGTTTTTCCGTGACGGTTTAGTGAAGTGTCGAATGTATCTGTGTTCAGTTGATTATGGGTACGGTTTCTCTGCGTAGAATCACGTTGGCCGAGTTGGGTCTGTGTTCAGTTGGAATCTGAAGAAACGAAACACTGCCATCTTGTGCATGTTATTCAGAGATAAGGACCCCGGGGTTCGTCACTTCCCCGGTATTGTTTGACTCCAAACCCTCTCTGACTCATGCGCGTGCATTCGGTGGCGATTTTACGCTGCACGTAGCGCTCTCGTGTGACGAGCTTTAGCTGCTTTTAAGGCCCCCGTCATAGCTGCCACAAATGCCTGGTGGGATGGCATGTGCCTCGGTTTTAGTTTTGTCGTCGCCGCAGCTGTAATCATCGGAAATATTAGAAAAGATATACTTTATTGTCTTCCTATATTGCTTCTTGGACCACTTGCTAAACTATTTTTCTTTGATAATATATGTTTTATTTTTTTGATAATATTGTTTTATTTTTTTGATAATATTGTTTTATTTTTTAATCGCGGGACGAAGGGGAGCGCAGTGGCTCAGTAGGTGAGCCTCTGGGTTCACTCGCCGCGGACCCGGGTTCGAGTCCCACGGCCGACACCAATGGAATTTTTTTTTTTTTTTTTTTGCAATCCAGGTGGTTCGGAGCCCAACGTAATAAATAAATGACCAAATGGCCTTCCTGTGGTGGATGGGTGATCGGTGTACGACTTTGGAAGACTCCCGAAACGGTTTTTATCGCTCGGAAGGCGATCGCTTAGCCGGGTACTGACTTATCCACTAGATCACAGAAAAGGAGGAACCTACCTAGGGTGGGTCGGGAGACCGCGCTTGAGTTTACTCGCGCGGTCACCAGGGGGACTAGGCAGGAACCAACACCTGTATCGACGGAGGTTTTCTGCAGTTCCCCTCCATCCACGGCGAATGCAATACAGAGATAAGAGGGAAAAGTGAAACGGCTGCAGTCGTATGTTTCACAGAGGAAGGTGGAAATAGTATAATGTCGGAGTAAAAGAGGATCGGATAAGTGGTGAAATATCATCCTTTTGTTAATATTCGAAAAGGGTATACAAGTGAAACTCTCGCATTATTATTATTGTAAATCACGAGAAGCTGTCATATCTCGGGATTGATAAAAGATCCACATACCGTAAAGCATGTCGTACAAACGAGTTCCCTTTATTATCTCTGTATCAGGCCGGCCACCTTGCATAGTTATCAGAGGTGCGACACTGTCGTCGATCGTCTCCTTGATAATAACTAACGCTCGTTCGCCAAGGTCCCAGTGGTTCAAACTACCGAGGTAATCGGCCTGTAATTAGAATGATGCAAATAGAATCGACAATATCGTTGATTATGAGTTTTTATTTATACCAGAGCATGGACGACTGATACGTACGGCTTGGTTGAACCCAACATTGCTAATGTCCTGGAAGGCTGCAATCTCTTGTCGGGTCCTGAATGGGAGAAGGTCCGGTTTTTTTGGGAGCACCATTCGATTGCTCCGGTTGAATTTTGTTTTCGACGACATTCAGCCGTTCTACAATAGTTCTGAAACGTACAATATTACGAATTAGTCACAGAATAACAAAGTAGTAAAACAAAAGTACAGACAACGGTGGTACTTACTCGTACTTGGTCTGCAGATCCAAACGCAATGAACTGAAAACAATAGAACCGGAAGAATGAGTAAATTTACTACATTTTACGTGTGCCTGTGTGCATGCATGGGCATGTGCGTGTGTATGTGTGTGTGAGTGCGCGTATAATGGTTTTACACGTTCTTTTTTACATTACCGAAAACTGTTCACAATGAGCTGTTCGAGAGCTGCAATCCGATCGTCGACGTTATCTTCCTCCCTGACGTCCCTTCTCCTTTTCCTCGTCAGCGGTGAGTCGTGAAAGGAATCGTTATCTCTGGGGATGGGTGCTCCATTGTTAGTTGGCTGCGCCCGTACAGCAGTATTACGGACCACTGGTCGTTGCCCGTGCCTGTCATCGCTGCGCGCTTCAATCCTCACCTGTGACTACAATTTCAATATTGTTTTAAGTTATTGTAACAATATTGAAAGATATTTGCATGAACTCATCTTTACTCTCGTATTCTACTCAAGATACACGTTCTATGCTTACCAAACTTCTCAAATGAGTGGATGCGACGCTGTCATCGTCACTGTCGCTCACGCTTCCGTTTAAGAGGCTGCCGTCGATGTTTGTAACAGTGCTCTGCTCAGTAGGCCTACCAATAAGGCTTTCGGTGCCTTGCCCGAAGCCACGACCACGACCACGACCACGACCTCGACACTGTTCGTTAATGGTGACGATAGGGAACAAGCCGCTACCTTGACCACGTCCGACGTTAGACACGTCGCCAGCAGAGTGAATGCCAGCGACAGCGTTTTCATTGAAATCGCCATCGCGAATCGGCTCGTCACGTGCAATGACGTTGGGCGGAATATTGCTGACGTTACGCACCATAGCATCGTCGTCACAGATCGCGTCTTAGAATAATGCAATAAAATTTTCATTTTCACCAGTTATAACTTGGACAAAGCTAATCAAAGAATTTTTACTGGTCTACCTGGAACACAGCTAATACAAAATTTTCAATGATGCTAACACTAATAAGGATTCGAGTTCTCTATTTTGAACGAGGTACCGGATATTAAGGTGCCAAAAGTACTAAAACGCCGTGGAGTTTACAGTATTTACAAGAAATTAGTCGTAGGTGCATCACACAATTTGACATCAACCAGTTATTAAAAAAAAATTATTCATTTTGCGATTGTGTGGTATCGCTTATTTACTTCCCGTTCTCAGTTGAGGTATATAATTCGGTGCACTCTCACAAGTTATTTAAGTATAAAATTAAACATTTTTACAAATTCCACCTTTTTCCTGAACAGTACAAATTATACCCTTTAATGTAAGTTAGTTCCTTTGCCTTCACTAACCGAGATTATTAGAAAGGCTTTCAAGCGCTCCAAGCGCGGTTCTTAAGCCGTCGAGGTCACGATCCAATCCGATAGGTGCTCCCGCGCGAATCTGTTCCTCCGCCTCTGTCGATTCTGTGCTAGGGTATTGCTCCCCCGTTAGAAAATCGGAATAATAGTTTGGCGCTTTCGTCGATCTCCGGGGTCGGTTGTCCACCGAAGACTGTCCAACAATTCAATGTAAGAGTAAATTTGAACTTCGTTCGCTTGTGAACGATGTTTTGTTTAATTTCAACTGTTCATAATGTATCATATTTACAAAATAATATGTCACAATCAAATGGCTATGAATACCGCGTATAACGTTACGGTCACTTCGGATGTCAAGCACGTTGTGCGCTGCTTGCATCCGGCTAGCATATACGAAAATCAAGGAAGTTACTTGTCAGTTGTAACGCAATTTGGCATGTCGCAAGCCGGCTCGGACCATGTGCCGATGAAATTCCAATTTTTTAGCAAAAATAGTTGCACCTCGGAGATGAATCCTCACCTGACTGAGCCCCTAACAGTAACAAAGCATCGAAAAGCGCCCCTAGAAATTGCGATACACCCAAAAATGCACTTCCATTGATGTTCAGCCAATCTACATTTTCGAAAACGCATGGAATATGTGTATCAAGAACACCCGAATCAAAAATTACCCCTAACAGTAACAAAACATGAAAAACCGCCCCTAACAGTGGTGATGCGTCTGAAGATGCATTTTTATTGTGGTTCAGTTCATATAAATTTTTGAAAACACATGGAAAATTTGGAGCAAGAAAATCTGAATCGAAAACTACCCCCAACAGTAACAAAACATCGAAAACTACCCCTAGAAGTTGCGATGAACCTAAAAATGAACTGTCATTAGTGAGGTCGGGATGCTTTTTGGACGTGAGTCACCTTGTCTCTCACGAATCATGGTTAAAATTATACGTAAGTTCCTCAGAATATATTCACGTATTCCAGAATAGTCATATTCTGATTTGAATTAGGATTAAATAATAGGAAATGAATAAGAACGTTTTGTGCGTTACAGGTAAAATTGTTCCCAACTAAAGGGTTGTTCATAAGGATTGGAATTATCCGTAAATCCTTCTGAATATGCTCATTGTGTTCTGAAACACTCATATTTCGATTCAGGTCAGAATAAAGTAACATAAAATGAAATGATAATATTTTATCAATTGGGGGTGATTTTCTCTGAATGTAGAGGTAGTTCATGAGGGTTGATTAATCCATATGTTCTTCAGAATCCCACTATCTGTCCGGGAAATACTTGCCCTCAATTGCTGGCAGAAATGAACGATGGGAAATGAAATGATGATGTTTTCAAGCGATTGAGGTGTTTTTTTTAAATTCAGAGTTAAGAGTTTTTAATTCAGAGAATAAGGGGTATGAAAATTCTGGAACAAGTTTTTTCTTACATTGGGTACTCATGAAGTCAGATTCACCATGTACCAACATTGCTAAACACTCCGAAAAACTCGGCTGTTAAAGGATTTAAATGCTAAAACGAAGAGGCGTACACTGTCGATTTCTGACGTTATGGAAAATCTTGTCGAACTCATTCCACGCAACTTACCATTCTCATCATTGAGTATAAATTTTTGTTCTATCTAAACTAACTATTTCAAGTGTGGCTCGTTGAAAAATCGAAAAACTTTCATTATCAATTCGATAAAAAGAAAAAAGAAATTTTTTATTCGAACGCAACGAATCTTTCATTGAACATGAATTCTCATCGTTTGACAAAATTTTTTTTTCGATGTAAACCAACTATTTTCGGTGTGGCTAGTTAGAAAATCGAAAAACTTTCATTATACATTTGATGAAATGAAATTTAAAAAAATTTATTCAAATTCGGCCTATCTTCCACTCAACCAAAAATTCTCATCTTTTGGCATGAATTTTTTTCTACCTAAACTACGTATTTCAGGTGTGGCTCGTTGGAAAATCGAACAACATTAATTTTACATTCGATGAAAAAGAAAAAAAAAACAAATAATTAAAATGCGGCGTATCTTCGCGCTACCATCAATTCTAATCTTTTAGTGTACATTTTTTTTCTACCTAAACTAACGATTTCAGGAGAGGCTCGTTGGAAAATCGAAAAATTTCCATTCAAAATTCGATAAAAAAGAAGAAAAAATTAATTCGAACGCGGCGAATCATCGCACAACCTTAAATTCTCATTTTTCAGTGTCAATTTTTTTCCTACCTAAACTAACTATTTTAGATGTCGTTCGTTGGAAAATCGAAAAAGTTCCATTATAAATTTGATAGAAAAGAAAAAAAAATTAATTCCAATGCGGCGAATCTTCGCGCAACCTTATATTCTCATCTTTTAGTGTAAATTTTTCTTTCTACTTAAACTAACTTGTTCAGGTCTGGCTCGTCGGAAAATCGAAAAACATTCATTTTACATTCGATGAAAAAGAAAAAAAAAAACAAATAATTAAAATGCGGTGTACCTTCGCGCTACCATCAATTATAATCTTTTAGTGTAAATTTTTTTTTCTACCTAAACTAACTATTTCAGGAGTAGCTCGTTGGCAAATCGAAAAATTTCCATTCTAAATTCGATAAAAAAGAAAAAAAAAATTATTCGAACGCGGCGAATCATCGCAAAACCTTGAATTCTTATTTTTCAGTATAAATTTTTTTTTCTACCTAAACTAACTATTTCAGGAGTAGCTCGTTGGAAAATCGAAAAATTTCCATTCTAAATTCGATAAAAAAGAAAAAAAAAATTTATTCGAACGCGGCGAATCATCGCAAAACCTTAAATTCTCATTTTTCATTGTAAATTTTTTTTTTTCTACCTAAACTAACGTTTTAGGTGTGGCTCGTCGGAAAATCGAAAAATTTTCTTTATAAATTCGATAAAAAGAAAAAAGAAATTGTATTCAAATGCGGCGAAACTTCCACTCAACATGAATTCTCATCGTTTGACATAAGATTTTTTTCTACCTGAACTAACTATTTTAGGTGTGGCCAGTTGGAAAATCGAAAAACATTCATTATACATCCAATAATAAAAAAAAAAAATGCGGTGAATCTTCGCGCAACATTAAATTCTCATCTTTTAGCGTAAATTTTTCTTTCTACTTACACTAACTATTTCAGGTGTGGCTCGTTGGAACATCGAAAAACTTTCATTATAAATTATATAAAAAGAAAAAGACATTTTATATTCGAACACGACGAATCGTTCACTGAACATGAATTCTCGTCGTTTGACATAATTTTTTTTTCAACCTATAACGACTATTTTCGGTGTAGCTAGTTGGAATATCGAAAAACTTTCATCATACATTTGATGAAAAGAAATAAAAAAATTTTAATTCAAATTCGGCCTATCTTCCACTCAACCAAAGATTCTCATCTTTTGGCATGAATTTTTTTTCTACCCAAACTATGTATTTCAGGTGTGGCTCGTTGGAAAATCGAAAAACTTTCATTATCAATTCGATAAAAAGAAAAAAGAAATTTTTTATTCGAACGCGACGAATCTTTCATTGAACATGAATTCTCATCGTTTGACAAAAATTTTTTTTTCGATGTAAACCAACTATTTTCGGTGTGGCTAGTTGGAAAATCGAAAAACTTTCATCATACATTTGATGACATGAAATAAAAAAAAAAATTCATTCAAATTCGGCCTATCTTCCACTCAACCAAAAGTTCTGATCTTTTGGCATGAATTTTTTTATACCTAAATTAAGAATTTTAGGTGTGGATCGTTGGAAAATCGAAAAACATTCATCATACAACCGATAAAAAAAAAAACAAATAATTAAAATGCGGCGTATCTTCGCGCTACCATCAATTCTAATCTTTTAGTGTACATTTTTTTTTCTACCTAAACTAACGATTTCAGGAGAGGCTCGTTGGAAAATCGAAAAATTTCCATTCAAAATTCGATAAAAAAGAAGAAAAAATTAATTCGAACGCGGCGAATCATCGCGCAACCTTAAATTCTCATCTTTTAGTGTAAATTTTTCTTTCTACTTGAACTAACTTGTTCAGGTCTGGCTCGTCGGAAAATCGAAAAACATTCATTATAAATTCGGCAAAAAAGAAAAAATAAATTAATTAAAATGCGGCGAATGTTCGCGCAACCTTAAGTTCTTATCTTCTAGTGTAAATTTTTTTTCTACCTATACTAACTATTTTGGATGTCGTTCGTTGGAAAATCGAAGAAGTTTCATCATAAATTCGATAAAAAAGAAAAAAAAAAACGAATTTAAATATGGTGAATCTTTCACGTAATTTGAAATTTTCATCTTTTGACATAATATTTTTTCTACCTGAACTAACTATTTCGGGTGTAGCTCATTGGAAAGTCGGAAAGCTTTCATTATAAATTCTCTATGAAAGAAAAAAAAATTAATTCCAATGCGGCGAGTTTTCGCGCAACCTTAAATTCTCATCTTTTAGTGTAATTTTTTCTTTCTACTTAAACTAACTATTTTAGGTGTGACTAGTTGGAAAATCGAAAAACTTTCATTGTACATTTGATAAAATGAAATTAAAAAAAATTTATCCACATTCGGCCTATTTTCTACTCAACCAAAAATTCTCATGTTTTGGCATGAATTTTTTTCTACCTAAGCTAACTATTCCAGGTGTGGCTCGTTCAAAAGTCGGAAAATTTTCATTATAAATTCTATACGAAAAAAAAAATTGATTCCAATGCGGCGAATCTTTTCGCACCCTAAAATTCTCATCTTTTAGTGTAAATTTTTCTTTCTACCTACACTATCTATTTCAGGTGTGGCTCGTTGGAACATCGAAAAACATTCATTATATATTCGATGAAAAAGAAAAAAAAAACAAATAATTAAAATGCGGCGTACCTTCGCGCTGCCATCAATTATAATCTCTTAGTGTAAATTTTTTTCTACCTAAACTAACTATTTCAGGAGTGGCTCGTTGGAAAATCGAAAAACTTTCATTATCAATTCGATAAAAAGAAAAAAGAATTTTTTTATTCGAACGCGACGAATCTTTCATTGAACATGAATTCTCATCGTTTGACAAAAAAATTTTTTCGATGTAAACCAACTATTTTCGATGTGACTACAGTAGAACCTCGATTATCCGAACTCCCACTATCCGAACCCTCCGTTATCCGAACGTATACTTGCTTTATCCGAACGTTCTATTATCCGAACCATGGCGCGATTTTTTTTTTTTAACAATAAAAATGCCTTTTTTTTGTTTGTTTTTCGTTCGAAATGCTGCTCGTCCGATGTTTTCGACGTTCGCTCGACAGAAGTACTCTCAAACGAAAAAAAAACGAGCTTCGTTATGCTCGAAGACAAATTAATTTCGCAAGGGGTCATTAAGAATTGCTACAGAGATACGTATCGTTGATAAAATTTTAATTTTACACGGAATAAAACTTGGCTGAATAATTTATAAAAATTTGCTATTAGAGATAAATACAATGGCATCGTCGTGTTCCATGCAAGACTTCTGATTCTTGTTTTTTTTTTTCTGTTCAATAATAATTTATCCAAGCGACTTTGTCGTTAAAAAGTGAATACTACGAATATTACCCGAGAGCGTTACAAACGTATGAAAAAATATATATTTTAGATTGGTTGAAGAAAAAATAAAATAAACATGATTCCGAGATAATTTGTTGTACGTCCGTAATATCAATTTCTTTTTGAACGAATAAACCGCAAAAAAACGCGTAGCTTCCATACGGCAGCCAAAGATTCAGCAATTTATGATAAAAAAAGCCTGAAATTAAACACTAAATTTTTATGAAGGCATATATTACTGTTTTGTTTTAAATATATTATTGAAATACACAAGCATAACGTTAAATCGCTCAAAATATCTGCCCGTTTTTCTTATTTTTCCCATATGCAATATGTAAGACCGCTATCTACGACAACGCATTTCTATTATCCGAACTTTCGATAATCCGAACTAGGCCCGGTCCCGACGGGTTCGGATAATCGAGGCTCTACTGTAGTTGGAAAATCGAAAAACTTTCATTATACATTTGATGAAATGAAATAAAAAAAATGTTATTCAAATTCGGCCTATCTTCCACTCAACCAAACATTCTCATCTTTTGGCATGAATTTTTTTTCTCCCTAAACTACGTATTTCAGTCGTGGCTGGTTGGAAAATCGAAAAACATTCATTATACATTCGATAAAAAAGAAAAAAAACAAATAATTAAAATGCGGCGTATCTTCGCCCTACGATCAATTGTAATCTTTTAGTGTAAATTTTTTTTTCTTCCTAAACTAACGATTTCAGGAGGCTCGTTGGAAAATCGAAAAATTTCTATTCTAAATTCGGTAAAAAAGAAAAAAAATTTATTCGAATGCGGCGAATCATCGCACGACTTTAAATTCCCATTTTTCAGTGTAAATTTTTTTTTTCTACCTAAACTAACGTTTTAGGTGTGACTCGTCGGAAAATCGAAAAACTATCATTATAACTTCGACAAAAAAAAAAAAAAATTAATTAAAATGCGGCGAATCTTCGCGCAACCTTAAGTTCTCATCTGTTAGTGTAAATTTTTTTTCTACCTAAAATTTCAGATGTGGCTCGTTGAAAAACGAAAAACTGTCATTAGAAATTCGATAAAAAAAAAAAAATAATTTAATTCAAATGCGGTGAATCTCCCACGCAACCCAAATTTCTCATCTTTTAGTATAATTTTTTATTTATTTTAACTAACTAGTCTACGTGTGGCTCGTTGGAAGATTGGAATACTTCCAATATAAATTCGATAAAAAGTAAAAAAAAAATTTTTATTTAAATGAGGATACAATTAAGGACGTTTATGTACTTACGTTGTAGTTTCCATCGTTTGGCAGGAAACAATCTTCTTCTTGCCAGCTCAGCAATGCGTTTCGCGTTGAATCGTTTCGATTCCTTTTCGCCATGGTTCACTATATCCACTTGATGATTTTACTGTGACACAAGTTAACCCTTGAACGTTCTCGCAAAGAGTGAATTCTGAAGCACTGGGCCCTCGAATTAATAGCCAGTCCCCACTACTTCGCTTTCTCGATCCTTTTTCTGCGTGGCGGGGATATAGTCGGCGACGCTGCAGTTCCCCTTGCGGCCGACCCGCAACACGTGCTCTGTTCTCCTCGCCTACACTTTTTACACTTTTCTTGCACGTTTTACACTCGCCCAAAAGGTTTGATATAAGTGCAGAAAGTGTAGGCAGCGAGAGCAAACCAAATGTGTGCCGATGCGCAGACCCAACTCGAATCCGTAATTTTAATTACGGATTTCGATTTTTTTTCCATTTTTTTTCCCGCTATTTATAGCGAATTGAAAGTAAAAAAACAAGGATTAGATTGGCATAACCCTTTATTGACAATATATTCTCAGAACCAAAAATAAAGAATCTTATAAATTACGAGGGACTGAAATTAAGAAAATATTACGATATTAATATAAATTGTCAACCAGAGCGAGAAATCTTAGAGCTTTTTGAGGGAAAATGTTGCTCAATTCGTGCCTGGCAAAAGCCTCTCTTGTCTCCTGTTTTCGCAGCTTCCCGGAGAACTTCGAAGTCCTCTATTCTGGGCCTCTCACACGCGCAACTATTATATCTCTTTTACTCTAACTTCATACGCTCGATCCTTTCTCTCTCCACTCATGCGTATTCTTGCTCTTTCTCTCTCTGCTCTTGCTCCGTCTCTTTCCGCTACCGCCCCATCACTTATTTCCTAATTTCCCAGAGACCACGTGCATCAGGTACCAACCCTCATGAGGGGTGAATTTTCGAAAAAATCATATCTTGTGCTGTGCAGATTAGGTCTCTGTTATTATCGTCATTATAGGCTTTGGGAATTTAAAGGGGAGCTCAAAAAAAGTTGGATCGATTTCCATCATCAGGATCTCACCCTTGGGTGAAAGTTTAAAAAATCGTGTCTCGTGCTGCACAAACAAGTTTTCTTATCCATCAAAAGAAATATTATTAAAATATATGTATAAATATATGTGGATACATCTCACATTTTTTTAAATATTACACTCGTGCAGAAACTATACCAAGAAAGAGAGATAGACAGGCAGAAAATGTTTGCGTGATAGAGAGAAAGTTTCTTCATGAAAATATGCAAGGCTTTTATTTCATTTTATTTCATTTCGATATTTAAATAGGGGAGAACAGGCTATCTCCGGCCAGTTGCTAATACCGGCCACCCCGATTTCAACGAATGTAATATAAATATAGAGTTGATGTTAATACTATTCGATTCCTGTGATAAATGCGAGTTAAAATGATCAATTACATTATTATCCAGCTACATATCAATAAATAAAATAAATATTTAATATTCTACCTTTGACGATGTACAAAGTGTGGAGTTTTACTTAACCCCTGACAGGCAAACATCCAAACCGTATTTCTCTCCGGGCAATGAGTGTAAAAAATACCCAGTCGAAATTAATCTCAAATATCTCGGCTCCTAATAAAGCTAGCAAGTTTTTTTTTTTTTAATTAAAGTTCAAACGATTTTGCATAAAATAGCCATATTATAAAAATGATTGATGCTTCCGGTTGGTGCCTCGGGGCGCGCGGACGTGTGTCCGAGTGCGGGCGGAATAAGGTTGGAAAAAAAGCGGTTGAACGATAGTGGTGTTGCTAAAAAGTGGTCCTGGTGACGAAAGAGGACGGTGGATTCGGTGGAAAGTGTTGGAAAAAGGGTCGCGCTCAACCAAACGTGATAAAGGGAATAGAGACGGTCCGTGGGAAATTTGGAGGTTAGTTGGAAGCGTGGCAGAGAATAAGGGAACCACGGAGTTCGGAGAGAGAAGGGGTAACCAACCGGAAGGCGGAGAGGGAGGAACAAACAGCAGAGGGCGACAGCGTACAAAGGAGGAAGAGAGAAGAAAGAGTTGGAAAGAGATGGATAATGGATAATTCGAGAGCCCGAGTTGGCACGCATGGAAAGCGGGGCGTCGGCATCGAGGGAAAAGGGAAGGGGGAAATCTTCGGGAAAGCACGACACGACAGGACGACAGTGTGCGTGAATAAAACAGTGCGTGGGGAAGAGTTCGGAAAGCGGTGTATTAGTGCCGAGTGCCGAGGAGGAAGAGAGGGAGAAAAAGACGGTTTTAGCGGAAAGTGCTACGGCGTGGGGTGAGAACGGAAATCGGCGTATCAGGGCCAAGGGAAGACCCGAAATCTGAGAATGACGGATAGCGGATTAAAAATGGGAGAAGGAGTCACTTACGGGCGAGAGAGCGGGTAGGAATCTACATGAGAGACGGAGTCGTCGGCGGAAAACAAAGATAAAGCGAAGAAGAGGGTGGAACGAGTGATGGCGCAACAAAGAAGAAAAGCTGGAAGAAGATGAAGGAAGAAAGAAGAGCGAAGGAAAAAGGAGAAGATGGAAAGATGAACGGGAAAATAAGAAGGAAGGAAAAATGCAACGATGGCACGCGACTGGCAGGCTGAGAGATCGAACACCGGTAGGAGCAGGAGCAACATGCCAGCAGCAGTCGATAAGACAGGTCACTGCAGGGGTCAGGAAAGATAAGGACGAGTAATATAAAGACCCCCCAGTGAGAGACGAAAGGACAGCCAGAGTCGTGGTCACATACCGAATGGGAATTTGAGCGGGTGGAAAGGAGAAGAAGGAGCGGAAACACACGGGCAAAGGGATGAGGGCGGCTGGAAGGAGAATGGATGAACGACGGCGACGACGGAAGAAGGGGCGTCGGCGAAGAAGAGTGAAGAAGGAAGAAAAAAAAAAGAGAGACGACGGCATCGGCCCGGGAATAAAGAAAAGGGAAGAGAAGCGAAGGAAAAAAAGGGAAGGGGTGATCAAATAAAAGAAAAGCAGTTCGGAATAAGTTATGCGAAAAGAGGGAAGAGAAAAGTTTGGGAAGAGTGATAGGAACGAATATAAATGGTTGGGGTAAAAGATGATGAGAAGTAAGAAAGAAAGGTCGGAAATGTATAAGGATGCAAATTCAGGTGTGGAAAATAACCCCGATAGAAAATCCTGTCGTTAAAAAGGTAGCTAGCGTTGAAATAGCGGTAGAAATACGACATAAATTGATAAAAATGCCGCTAGTAAGCACATTTCTACGACTGCATTAAGCTGAATTCTGCCAGCACGTCGTTTACATGGCGGCAAGCAGCCACATAATTGCAGGCAGAGTGTAACGCCACGGCTGCCACTGAAGCGCTTCAAACAGTGACAGCACGATGGCGGTAAAGTTTAGAAAAAACGTGATGGTTAGTCGATGGCAGAATTGCAATAATCGTTAACAGCAGTTCAGCGCTAAGATCGTGGCACGTTATAACATCACGACTGTGACTAAATTTCGGTATATTACAAAACAACGGTGGCAGCATTATTGAGTGAGAATTTCACGGTTGCCTGACGACAGAATTGCGACAAATTGTAACGTCAGATAAGCGACAGAACAGCGACACACCGAAGGTATGACGCGTAACAGTAAGATAGCCAGGGTTTTTTTACATCCATTAAATACCAAATTATGCCCCGGTTATTCCTCAATTTCAAAACGATTAAGAATAAACGGAAATTCTAAATATAGGAGGACTTACTTTCAACGAGATATGAATTCACATTTATTCAAACCGTAAAACATTTTGGAAAGTTTTTAATTCAGGCCGAGCCAATCTTACGTTTCGAATATTGTAAATGTAGATATAAGGAGTGAAAACAAATATAATGCGCCGATTCGCTCATCCCATAACAGTGTTAATGAGTGCCCCTTGTAAATACACGTATGGCAGGTACTCATATAAGTATTCTTTCGATGGAAACCGTGAACAAAACAGTGCAACATAAAGTTCGCTTTATACGTTTAGTGAAGTTGAGTTATCAAAAAAGTAGTGCATACGACAGTAATAAATAACAGTGCAGCGAAATAATGATCTGGAAGTGTCAAAAGCAGAAAAATAAAAATGAAATAAAAATACACGCGTATATTCACAAAGTCAAAGTGAACGAGCTACAGAAAGATAAGTAATGCTATACATACTATAATTATATTTGCATGAAATTTTTCTTCCTCTATTTTACTAAAAAAGCTTTTCCTGAGCTCCAAAAATTGTTTTTTTTTTTCTTACTTTGAAAATTTGCCAATCGACGACATCATCAAAAATAGAAAGGAGAATTCACAGCAAGAGTATGTACCGCAATTTATTAATTTTTATTTCCGCTCACGTTTGTTGTTGCTGTAATTTATTGAATCTCAACGTTTTCGATTATTCGAAAAACGTCATACCTCGAATACGAGTTTAAACTTTTTTCCTTCTTTCTCAGAGGAGAAAAAATTGATACACGACCCTCGACAATACGCGTCGCATTAATTGAAAAATAGAAAAATAAATTAGGCAAAGTTAATAGTAGTTATTTTTTATATATTTACAGTTAAGTTTAATATTATTTGCGCAAAAATACATTATTTAATTAAAAAATTGATAAATGAAAAGACGATCGATTTACAGACAATAATGACAAAATTTCAAAATTTACGGAAAATGGGATAAAAAAAATGCTCTTAATATTTTCAACAACTGTAGATCGGAAAAAAAATGGTACAAAAATTGAAAAATAGAAGAAAAAAAAATTTATGTCGAGATTGTCAATTTAATAACGGTTGAACGCGAGATTTTTTTTTTCAATATTAATATGACCAGGAAATAATCCATTTCTCATAACGAACGTCACAGAAAATTCAGAGGGGATCAGCCGTGAAAAATAATAGTTGCGAAATTTTCATAAGCTATAAACAGGTGTCGAAAAAAAAAAATCAGCTTGTTTTCGTTTCATTTTTATGGCGTATTTTGGATAAAAAAAAATTGAAAAATCTTGTTACCGACGTAACCATGGCTACGATTCGGAGAAAAGCATCCCGAGTCCTACATCCCCCCGCACTCTTTCCAACCAGCGTGATCGACAAGTGACAAGCGTGCTCTCCGCGAAGAGCATTCTCGATTCTTGTCTCGTTCACCTCGCTAGCAGCCACCCAATACTCTTCCGGTCCATAAGTTTTTTTTTGCCTAAGCTCGAAGAATTTTTTTTTTTTTTTTTTTTTTTTTTCTTACTTTGAAAATTTGCCAATCGACGACATCATCAAAAATAGGAAGGAGAATTCACAGCAGGAGTATGTACCGCAATTTATTAATTTTTATTTCCGCTCACGTTTGTTGTTGCTGTAATTTATTGAATCTCAACGTTTTCGATTATTCGAAAAACGTCATACCTCGAATACGAGTTTAAACTTTTTTCCTTCTTTCTCAGAGGAGAAAAAATTGATACACGACCCTTGACAATACGCGTCGCATTAATTGAAAAATAGAAAAATAAATTAGGCAAAGTTAATAGTCGTCATTTTTGATATATTTACAGTTAAGTTTGATATTATTTGCGAAAAAATACATTATTTAATTAAAAAATTGATAAATGAAAAGACGATCGATTTACAGACAATAATGACAAAATTTCGGAATTTAGGGAAAATGGGATAAAAAAAATGCTCTTAATATTTTCAACAACTCTAGATCGGAAAAAAAATAGTACAAAAATTGAAAAATAGAAGAAAAAAAAGTTTACGTCGAGATTGTCAATTTAATAACGGTCGAACGCGAGATTTTTTTTTTTTCAATATTAATATGACCAGGAAATAATCCATTTCTCATAACGAACGTCACAGAAAATTCAGAGAGAATCAGCCGTGAAAAATAATAGTTGCGAAATTTTCATAAGCTATAAACAGGTGTCGAAAAAAAAAATCAGCTTGTTTTCGTTTCATTTTCATGGCGTATTTTGGGTAAAAAAAAAATTGAAAAATCTTGTTACCGACGTAACCATGGCTACGATTCGGAGAAAAGCATCCCGAGTCCTACATCCCCCCGCACTCTTTACATCCAGCGTGCTCTCTGCGAAGAGCATTTTCGATTCTTGTCTCGTTCATCTCGCTAGCAGCCACCCAATACTCTTCCCGTCCATAAGTATTTTTTTGCCTAAGCTCAAAAAACTGTTTTTTTTTTTTTTTTTCTTACTTTGAAAATTTGCCAATCGACGACATCATCAAAAATAGGAAGGAGAATTCACAGCAGGAGTATGTACCGCAATTTATTAATTTTTATTCCGCTCACGTTTGTTGTTGCTGTAATTTATTGAATCTCAACGTTTTCGATTATTCGAAAAACGTCATACCTCGAATACGAGTTTAAACTTTTTTCCTTCTTTCTCAGAGGAGAAAAAATTGATACACGACCCTTGACAATACGCGTCGCATTAATTGAAAAATAGAAAAATAAATTAGGCAAAGTTAATAGTCGTCATTTTTTATATATTTACAGTTAAGTTTGATATTATTTGCGAAAAAATACATTATTTAATTAAAAAATTGATAAATGAAAAGACGATCGATTTACAGACAATAATGACAAAATTTCAAAATTTACGAAAAATGGGATAAAAAAAATGCTCTTAATATTTTCAACAACTCTAGATCGGAAAAAAAAATAGTACAAAAATTGAAAAATAGAAGAAAAAAAAATTTACGTCGAGATTGTCAATTTAATAACGGTCGAACGCGAGATTTTTTTTTTTTTTCAATATTAATATGACCAGGAAATAATCCATTTCTCATAACGAACGTCACAGAAAATTCAGAGAGAATCAGCCGTGAAAAATAATAGTTGCGAAATTTTCATAAGCTATAAACAGGTGTCGAAAAAAAAAATCAGCTTGTTTTCGTTTCATTTTCATGGCGTATTTTGGATTAAAAAAATTGAAAAATCTTGTTACCGACGTAACCATGGCTACGATTCGGAGAAAAGCATCCCGAGTCCTACATCCCCCCGCACTCTTTACATCCAGCGTGATCGACAAGTGACAAGCGTGCTCTCCGCGAAGAGCATTCTCGATTCTTGTCTCGTTCATCTCGCTAGCAGCCACCCAATACTCTTCCCGTCCATAAGTATTTTTTTGCCTAAGCTCAAAAAACTGTTTTTTTTTTTTTTTTCTTACTTTGAAAATTTGCCAATCGACGACATCATCAAAAATAGGAAGGAGAATTCACTGCAGGAGTATGTACCGCAATTTATTAATTTTTATTCCGCTCACGTTTGTTGTTGCTGTAATTTATTGAATCTCAACGTTTTCGATTATTCGAAAAACGTCATACCTCGAATACGAGTTTAAACTTTTTTCCTTCTTTCTCAGAGGAGAAAAAATTGATACACGACCCTTGACAATACGCGTCGCATTAATTGAAAAATAGAAAAATAAATTAGGCAACGTTAATAGTCGTCATTTTTTATATATTTTCAGTTAAGTTCGATATTATTTGCGCAAAAATACATTATTTAATTAAAAAATTGATAAATGAAAAGACGATCGATTTACAGACAATAATGACAAAATTTCGAAATTTAGGGAAAATGGAATAAAAAAAAATGCTCTTAATATTTTCAACAACTCTAGAAAAATTAATTTTAATTTTAATTTAATTTAAAAATTGAGAAATGCATAAACGATCGATTTATAGACAATAATGAAAATTTTTCGTTTGGAAAAAGGGGTAAAAAAAATTCTCCGAATATTTTCAACAACTTTCCGCGAAGAGCTTGTTCCATTCACGTCTCGTTCATCCCGCTACCAGCCACGCAATACTCTTTCCGTCCATAAATTTTAATGTTTCTAAGCTCAACGAATTTTTTTTTTGTTTAAAATTTGCCATTCTCCGACATTCTTAAAAATCGGAAGGACAATTTACAGCAGGAGTATGTACCGTAATTTGATATTTTTTTTTACGCTCACGTTCGTTGTTACTGTAATTTATTGAATCTAAACGTTTTCGATTATTCGAAAAATGCCATACCTCGCGTTCAGGTTCGAAGTTTTTTCCGTCCTTCTCAGAGGACAAAAAATTGTTACACAACCCTTGACAACTTCTTTACATTAATTGACAAATAGACAAATTAAATCCGGCGAAGTTTATCGTCGTCATTGTTGATATAATTACAGTTCAGTTCGATATTATTTGCTCAAAAATTTATGTATCAATTTGAAAATTTATAAATGCATGGACGATCGATTTATAGTATAATAATGAATATTTCTCGAAATAACCTAAACATTATAAACTAGAAATAGTATATTAAGGTAGTACTTGCACAAGCTTAACGATTAGATAAAAATCTGAACTTTTTATATGGTGCAGCAGAAGTATATAAGATAATGCCTGTAAAATTTCAAAGTATGTCACCGACTCTTTACGCGAGTAATTAATTCGTAAAATCCACATATTTATCCCGCACCATATCCGAATTCTGGGCTGACGCAACTTTGAAACAGAAATTCGTATCTTTCATGATTGAGAGGGTACCGTTTCTACAGAGTTCACTTCTACAGAGTTCGTTCCTACAGAGTTCGTTCCTGCAGAGTTCGTTCCTACAGAATTTCGTACTACAGAAGTTCGTTTCTACAGAAGGGACCGAGAGGTTCGTCTCTACAGAGCGAACCGAGAGGTTCGTTTCTACAGAGAAATTTTTCCGAGGCGGTTCACTTCTACAGAATTTGACCGAGGTGGTTCACTTTTACAGAAATTAACCGAGACGGTTCACTTCTACAGAATTTTACCGAGGCGGTTCACTTCTACAGAATTTAACCGAGGCGGTTCACTTCCACAGAATTTGACCGAGGCGGTTCACTTCTACAGAATTTGACCGAGGCAGTTCACTTCTACAGAATTTAACCGAGGCGGTTCACTTCCACAGAATTCAACCAAGGCTGAATTTGACCGAGGCAGTTCACTTCTACAGAATTTGACCGAAGCGGTTCACTTCTACAGAATTCGACTGAGGCGGTTCACTTCTACAGAATTTGACCGAGGCGGTTCGCCTACATCTTATCAGCTTTTCATTATTGAAACAACTTTTTAAGTTTTTACGGTTTTTTACCTTCGTTAGATGTAATATACCTCTACCTTCGTTCGGAAAATACATTTCACTCTGAAACTTTATCTATTCACTTCTCATAAATTAACAATTATCCAAAAATGCTGGTTTTATGGAAAAAATTCATTTCCACCTCGGGCATGGCACTAAATTCCACAAAACTTTGGGCATCGCGGTTTGTAGGGTTGCTGATGGCGAATCCGGCAATGGATTTTCAAAATTCAAAATGGCGGATCCAAAATAGCGGACGTAATATTAAAAAATGGTACAAATTTTCCCAAAACTCTGTGCTCGTGGGTTTTTGGGTTCCCTGATTATGACTCTGCCGTGCGCGAGGTGGAAATGAATTTTTTCCATAATACTAGCATTTTTGGGTAATTTTTAATTTATGAGAAGTGAATAGATAAAGTTTCAGAGTGAAATGTATGTTCCGAACGAAGGTAGAGGTATATTAAATGTAATGAAGGTAAAAAAACCATAGAAACTCAAAAAGTTGTTTTAAAAATGAAAAGCTGATAAGATGTACGCGAACCACCTCGGTCAAATTCTGTAGAAGTGGACCGCCTCGGTCAAATTCTGTAGAAGTGAACCACCTCGCACAAATTCTGTAGAAGTGAACCGCCTCGGTAAAATTCTGTCGAAGTGAACCGCCTCGGTTGGATTCTGTATAAGTGAACCGCCTCGGTTAATTTCTGTAGAAGTGAACCACCTCGGTAAAATTCTGTAGAAGTGAACCGTCTCGGTTAATTTCTGTAGAAGTGAACCGCCTCGGTAAAATTCTGTAGAAGTGAACCGTCTTGGAATAATTTGTCTGTAGGAACGATCCTCTCGGTTCGCTCTGTAGAAACGAACCTCTCGGTCCGTTCTGTAGAAACGAACATCTGTAGTACGAAATTCTGTAGAAACGGACTCTGTAGGAATGGACTGTGTAGGAACGAACTCTGTAGAAGTGAACTCTGTAGGACTGAACCGTCTCCCTCTTCGCTCGCCGCACTCCGCCGCGTCTACGTTTCCGCTAATTCCCCCGCACCGGTCGCGCTAGTACTACCTTAAGACTCAAGACGTTAAATACGGAATCGTTGAAAGTACAATTGGAAAATTCTAAATGATCTTTCTTGAGTGCTGAACTTATATCATTGTGATTATTGTAGACGAGCAGGTACAGATCGGAAGATTTTTTTTGATATTAATTCAGATTGCACAAAAATTTTTGCCGCTTCGTCAAAGTTTTTCAATATCTCTTCCTCGTCTGCGGAACCTTCAGATGAGGATTCTTCCATTTTCTTTGACACACCTGAAGGAATTCCTTCAGGTGTGCCATAGTTTGCTGATAAATGTCTGATTGGGAGCTATTGTGTGCACAGAACACTTTTAATTTTTCAAAATAAAAAACTTTTCGGCACTGAATGAAAGATTGTTTTTGGCAATAATGCTCAATTGAGAGGTTAAGGCAAAAACGTGAAAACGCGGACGCTTTAATCAGCTGTAATGCCGGCTAAACACTCTTGCGGAGGTGAGGCGAAGAAGCCCGAGAGAGCCCGAAAGGAGCCGAGCGTCTATAGATACTCACTCTATGCAGGCCTCGGCTCTTCGGGCTTTGGGCCACCTCGGGCAACCATAATGCGTGCTGGTATATATATAATCACCAGCCGAAAATATCCCGTCAGAGCGCGCTGTCGTCAGCCGGCCACGGAAATTGCTATTCTCTGTCTGAAATGCGGCCGGGAAGTGCGTTCTTTCGGCGAGGGGAGTAAGAAAAAATTATTTTTTGCAGATAGCATTGCTATAGGACTCTTTTTTTACATGAAATGAGTTGTATTTGAGAAAAAAAAATACTTATTTTCCGCAAAATAATGTCGAAGAAAGAAAAAGTGGCTTAAAATGATTTTTCATTGGACAGTTACAGTTAGGTTCTGTAAAAATACAATTTTCTTACTTCTCGTTAACTCAGCTTCGTTCAATCGGTACTCAGTTATTGCTTCGTCCTTTTTCCTCACTAAATCCAACAATATCTTTTGCCTTCTCTCAAGTTCACCTGCCAGTAGGCTAAGCGGCATTATGTTACTTGTTCTTTTTAAAGTCTCTGAGAACTTTCGTGTTTCAAGTTGACGGAAAATTGAAAAATACCACCCTCCAATTCGTGAGCTAATTTTATACACTCGACGGACTTCTCTACGGCATGTTTATCAATATTACGAAGTAGCTGACTGACAAAGTGTTGAACGTCGATATCGTCGATACTCAATGTTGGATTCAACCTCTGCGATACAAATTGAGTTTTATTATTCACTCGCACAGCGTTATAAAAAAAAATTAAAAATCCAATTTTTCAGTTAAGTTCAGATGATAAAATTTAAATTTTCGTCAGTCGAGTACTGTTTTCTATTGCTGCGTTTCATGCTGAATTACATTGCGATGACTTTTTTTTTTTTAAGTGAGAAATTAGTGATAAATTAGGAATCGCAGATTTATCTCATTGAAAAATTTGATTTTACATCTTAGCGGCTGAACAAATACCTCGCACTTTTATAGAATTTTTCTGTGATCGAGACTTTCGATCCATATATTACAAAGATTTTTCAGAAATATTCTCCGGTTTCCGTCACTCTCAACAGCGCATACAGAATAGTTTTCATTATTTATGAGAATGGTTTTCCAACAGTTGTTGTATTCTTTAATGTTACAGAACCCCGCGTCGTTCATTGTGACCGATTTTCACAATTTCTTTGGTATTTTCATGCTCTTTTGTCGATAAGATATTACAAATGCAATCTAGCAGTGTTTAAATTAAAAATTCACGGCACAGACACGACTGTTGGTATACACGAAATTGTCTTTCTCACTTTCCACCACTGCTACTTTGTACGTTTTATAACAATCAATAATTAATATTGATATTAATTATTAATATGTTATTAAGTGATAAATGATATATTTTCTGAAGTTACGATTGCGTGCCTGTCATTTTTGGATATACACAAGTATACACTGACGAACACGACCGAACCCCGATACTCCTCGATTATCGCTCGCTTTCCCTTCTGCCGCCAAAACCCACTACTCGTCGGGCGCCTCTGACCGGTACCGCCGTTAATGGTTAATGAAAATGAGTAATTTTTTAAATTTTAAATCACTGATATTAACTGATAATTATTTATTCTGTTCTCTCGGTTATTTATTGTACTACCCCGATGGAAAATCCTGTCGTTAAAAAAGTAGCTAGCGTCGAAATAGCGGTAAAAATACGACGAATTGATAAGAATGCCGCTAGTAAGCGCATTTCTACCAGGGGTCTGACACTCAATGCTTTGGGATCTCTCCTTATTTGCCACGCATGTGATTGACTGAGCGGTATGCTGATACTGCCAACCATCTGAAACGAAATGTGTACTCGGAGAGGGGGTAAAAAATTTTTCGCCGTCCAGTTGATTATTCCAGAGTACAGAAACCGCGTGGAAAAAATAATAAGCATAATTTCTGTTAATAACTACATTGATAAATTTGATAAATAGTCCACGAAGGGTATTACGTGGACTGAGTGTAGGCCTATTCATTGGGATTATAATAAGGGAATTCGGGATTTTAATCGTTGATTTAATAAAAATATAGATCATTATATATAAGAAATTTATTTTTATCTTGTTTTTATTCAGAGGTCAAGTATTGTTACCTATTCTTAGTTCTAACAGTTTTTTAAATCATTGTGTACTAGGCGTTGCTGTCTCGTTGATTCAAGAGTCCTGCCCGCTGGATCAACCTAAATTCACGCCCATCGGTGGATTAAGAAACTGTAACTTTAACAAGCTGGTTCAATTATGCGAATCCCGCTAAAGACGTCGCATAGTCGAAAGTCTTTTCACGACGTAGGTGCTCGACAGTGGAGCCGAATTAAGAATGAGATTTGGGATAATCTACGCGCCGAGCGAGTTACTTCTCGGGTTCGTGGCTGTAGAAAAGTACGGGAATTGTATCGGACGACCGGTTCTCCTCTTACATCCGTTGATTCATCGGCAAGAAACGTATCTCGTTCGTTAGTTGATTCTACGGTCCCTGTGATAGAATCAATCGCTTGTACACAGGATGCGTTCACCAATCCTTTTGTCGTTTCTTCTTTATCCGTTTCGTTACCAAACTGTGCGATTGATAATTCCTCCGTGTCATGCATTTTGCCACTGGCTCATCGAAATGATGATTCCACGGATTCCGGTCGCTCAATCAATATTGACACTGATTGTTCCAGTTCAGAATTAATAAGCAGTAGATGCAGTAAATCTTCGAGGACCCCACCGCTTGACGTTCCACATAATTCTGCGGGCAGTAGCTTGCGGGAGAGGCTTGCATCCTGCTTCGTCGATTACAACGTCACGACTGAACTTGGTGATACGCTTCTCGGTATACTCAGAGGGCATTCGTGCTTTTCCTCTTTCCCCAAGTCTTCGAAAACATTAGTGAATACTCCACGCTGTAGTTTCGAGTTGTTAGATGTACCTCCGGGCAAGTATCTACATCTTGGGTTTGAGCAAGCAATTGTTATCATTCTTCAGAACAGTTTACGCTCCAGTATTCCGCCTAAACTTGAAATAGATTTTAGCACAGACGGTGGTAGCATCGATAAGTCTGGCAAAAATCAAATCTGGCCGCTGCAGTGCAGAATTGCCAACCTGCCAAATAGTTCGACTGAGCTTATTGGTGTATATCAAGGCGTAAAGAAACCTGCTAGTGCAATGCAGTTTTTTATACCCTTCATCAACGAAGCGAATAGAATCATAGAGGATGGAGGTATTTTATTTCATGAATCGAGAATAATGATCTCTTTTCGAGCTTTCATTGCTGACGCGCCTGCACGAGCGTTTGTGTTAAACCACATGGGCCACACATCTCACAGTCCGTGCTCCAAGTGCAAAATATACGGTGAGTCGTCAGAACGAAGAATGACATTTTGGAGTGCAGAGCTCGTATTGCGAACTGATGCAGAGTATTCGATGCAGATCGACGATGATCATCATAAAGAAGGCGTTAGTCCCCTTTCGCTACTTCCGATAAGCATGGTATCGCAAGTGCCTTTCGAATACATGCATCTCGTATGTCTCGGTATTGTCAAGCGATTGATATCAGCGTGGGTGGATGGAACATTTTCCAATTCAAGTAGATTGCCCGCACATGCTATTCAGCTAATATCTACGCGGTTGGAATTTCTCTGCGATTATTGCCCCAGTGGGTTCGCCCGCGAAACTCGACAACTTGAGGGAGCTGCACGGTGGAAAGCCACTGAGTGCCGCCAATTCTTATTATACACAGGGCCCGTCGTTCTTCGTGGTATTGTGGACCCGTCCATCTATAATCACTTTTTACTTCTGAGCAGCGCCATTCGTATAGTCGCATCTCCTTCTCCATCCAAACGACAGTTATTTTTCGCTAAATCGGCGTTGCGTATCTTCGTCGATCTGTGTGTAACCCTCTACGGTCTCAGTTTCGTAAGTTTTAATGTTCATGGACTGCTTCATATCGTCGATGACGCTGAGTTTCTAGGTCCGGTTGACGCATATTCGGCATTTCCGTACGAGAATAACATGCGAATATTCCGACAGTACTGCAGAAAACCTCACCTTTACTTGCAGCAAATTGCCAAAAGAAGAGCAGAGCGTTCCCAGATACCCGACTTGCGTCACCGCAAAGCTACGCAAACATTGATTGCTTCGGGATTCCACACCACTGGACCTCTTCCAACTAACACATTTCCATCTGAAGTTCTCCAATATCGTCGCTTCAAACGTCAAAACTTAATCTTTGCTGCTACGAAGCGTGACCGATGTTGTATCCTTAAGGATTTCACAATTTGTATTATCCACAATGTGGTGACTCTTGCCTCAGAGCATTGCCTAGTGGTTAGCAAGTTTGATACTGTCCAAGCGTTTTACGAGCTTTCGGGTTTTTCTTCGACTTCTGCTGGATTCTTCAAGTGTGCGGCTCTCCAAAAAGAGCTGAAACTCGTTAAAGTCGACGATGTAGCTGCTAAATGCTTTCTCATGCCCTATCTGAATTCACATGCCGTTCATACAGAAGGCAGAGAGCGTTCAGACGATAGTGAAGTATTCATAGTAGCTACTATGCCTTCCATTGCATACTACTAAGACACATTATCAAGCATCGTGCCGAATTACAAACTGTCATGACATTTATTCGTAACAACGCTTTTGAATACCCATTTTATTAGTATTTTAAAAATTCATTGACTACCGCGAACGCCTCACAGTTTTTCTGAGTTCCTGATAGTACTAGAACCGAAGCTTAGTGAGATGTAGCTACTTGTATCAGCCAGGTTTTTCGCACTTTCCCTGCGCCCTCGTGGACATTCGACACAGTTGTGCGTTAGGAACGAGTTACTTCGGACAAGCCTGGGGCCGGGTATCAAGAAATCACATGGATTATGAACATTCTAATGGGTAAGAGGATACGTAAAAAGGCAACTAATATTAAATTAAACTAATATTTATTTAAAGAAAACTAATATTTGAAATATAATAGTTGTCTATATCAATTCATTGAATATGAACATACAGGCAATGATTTATAACACCTGAGTAACATACTCTATCAAACAATGTTCAACGGTTTGAGTGTGTACTGCTCTTATAAGCGGCAAAGATATCGGGGCTTGGTTCTCGATTTTTATTCCCAAGCCCGTTGCTCAGCGCATCGAAGGATTTTTCCGATCGATCGTCGCTCATGTCAGTGTCTTCGTCGTATGCAGAGTGGTCGGCGGTAATCCGACTTTTTATCCTCTCTTCGAGGTGCACGTTTTTTTTTTGGTTCAGAACCTCGAGGAATTTTGCATACAAAGTATCCTCCATACTTTTTTAATACCTCCATAGCACGCAATTTTGTTAATAATTATTTGCTAAGTTTTTTGGAGATTTTATCCTTTTCCTGCTTCTGGGTGTTGTAATTTTTCAACCGGCTTGCTCGTTCAGTTACTGCAGGCTCATGCCTGAGATGGTCACAACGTCAATGTAATTCCTCCACAAATAGTAGAACAATTCCTAAAAAATAATTGTATTGGGTATTGGGCTGTATTGGTTTGGGTATTGGTTGTATTGAAAGTCCACCTTTACCTCGTCTATGATCTGTATTAGGGACGTCAGATCTGAAATAGAAAAAAAAAATAATGCAGTAATCTAAACAGTACCGTGAAAGTTTTATTTGCGTTATATGTGCATAGTGCGATGTTTTCCTATTTCACTTACCCCCACCTCCCAGGCTTTCACCTATTACTTGGTCAACACGGGTACCGTAACCGTAGCTCTATTGCATTTTTTCATCCCCCCCCCCCCCCCCCCCCCCGTTGCAGTGACAACAACACCTGCGGTATTGCATTTGCACGAGGGTACGGAGAAACTGCAAAGAACTGTTGTCGATACAAGTAGTCATCTGTGACAACTATTTGTCCGAATAAAATTGGAGGTTATGATGACCTTTTGACTTAATATAGGAATTCGTAAATTACCTCTGCAATGAAACTGATACTTACCTGTCGTTTGCGTACCTAGAACACGATGATAGCATAAGATGGAATTAATTAATTTTGCGCAGAAAACTGTGTGCTTAGCTTATCCGTGATGTGTATGCAGTATCTGAAAAATTTATACTTGTCATGTATGTACATTCTTGAAAAATCTGGAACGCGAAGTTGCCTGAAAAAAAAAATTTATATTTCGTAATAAAAAGTTATACTTACCTGCTTGATCATACCCCTACAGTACCCGGTTGTCTGCTGCTCTTATCGCTTTTTCTAGGATGAGTCGCCCATTCAATCGACCACGGAGAGCTTCTGTTCCGCCGGCACGTCATTCCGATTTTGTTTCCCTTCCAACGACTACGAGCTCATCGGACGTTAATAACGTCGATCCTAAAATGAAATCAACGCAGTCACAGAAGGCTATGGTCGAGGATAGCTTGGACGAATTAAGATTGACGATTCTGAGCTATGATAGTGAAGAACATCGATTGAACCAAGTCTCTGTCCCTCAATCAAATGAGGTTTGCATGTCTTCTGTCATGATTCCTTGCTATACGTAGATTGAATTCTTAAATATTTATTTCCTGATTACAGGTAACTGCCACGAATGTTGGTACCCTAGTTTCCAATACGATGCGCGTTCTCGGTAATTTTGATACCAACATAGCTGATGAACAACTGCAATCCGATAGACAGGTGGCTGAGGTGCAACGGCAGCAGCTTGCGGAAAAGGAGCGTGTTCTACGTGAAAAACGTTTGTTGCAAGATAAGGAACAATCGCAAACCTTTCAAGAAACCTGTCGCGATAGCCTGAACAGACCCCCTCCAGAATGGCAAAATCAGATGCTTCGGTTGCAAGAAAAAGTCGCTGAACAGCAACAACACATGGCACAGCAACAATACCTCATCGCGCAACAAGGGCAGCAACCTTTCATTCAAGGTCACGGTAATCTAGAAGTCTTGTGTCGTGACACACAACGCGATGTAAAGAAACTCATGAAACGTTTCGAAAAATTAACGACATTGATCCAGGATGAGCTTTTCACCGAATTCCCGGAAAAACCAGATTGTTTGCCTCTGAAAAATGTTGATGAGATTAAAAACTTTGCGGAGCTTGATAACGAAGAAATCAGAAAGACTGTCCGATACTTGAGCGCGTTGGGGGGGCCGAAATTTGACAGATGTTTCCCGCGACATAATAAAACATACATTCTTGGATTCTGTTATGCCTTTCATAAATTGGTCCGGCCGTGAAAAGGGAACTTTTCAACTGGATAATACAAAGCTCGCCAAAGCATTATATTGTATGTATTTTCTCTTAATAAGGATTTTTTTATCCGTTATTTGTAATAACGATATCAATGTAAAAACTTTTTTCTGTTCAGCTGCCGTTGCCAGAAATCGTGAACTTGGGAAAATAACGTGGAAACAATTTTCTGAAGGAATGATGAATGGCCTTAAGAGCATGTGAAAGGCGACGGCGAACTCGAACGGGGTCGGCATAGTAGTGTACGGGGCGCGTTACCGCCTAAGCGGACCGCGCCACCGCTAGATGGCCCCACACAAAAAGCAGCTACAGGCGTACATGACGCCTAAGCATGTATGCGTGCGTGGAAATATTTATGCCTGCACACAAATGTATTCACACGCGTTGCCGAGAACCTGTAGTATATATAGTCTCGGCAACTAACAGTACATCGACTCTTTCTCTCTCTCTTTATCTCTCTCGCTCGCTCGTTCTCTCTTGGAGAATCGACTGTGGGTAGGTCAACGAAAATTCGACAAGCCCCGACATATTCATAGTCAGCTCGAAGAGTTTTCGAGCGAGGATACTAGATTCTCGATCGATTCTCGTAGAAATGAATCGTCGAGCTCACGGTAAGAGAGCATCGTCGGTGGAGAGTGTGTATCTTTACCGAGAAAAATGAATCTCGGCTAAAATGACTCTCTCTCTCTCTCTCTCTCTCTCTCTCTCTCCCTCTCTCTCTCTCTCTCTATCTAGGAGAGTCGATTGCAGGTACGCGATCGAAAATGCGACGAGCCATGACATATTGCAATAGGCGAGTTCTCGGCCGAGAATATTAGATTCTCCAGCAAATCTCGTCGAAATGAATCGTCCGACTCGTCTAACGATGCTAGAAGAGCGCCGTCGATCGAGCGTATTTATCATCGATGAGACAATTTCGGCAAAAATGTCTCTCTCTCTTCTCTCTCTCTCTCTCTCCTTATGTCTCGCTCTCTCTTGGAGAGTCGATTGTACGTACCCGAGCAAAAATTCGACGAGCCCTGACATATTCAAACAGACGAGATCTGGCGGAGAATACTAGATTCTCGATCGAGTCTCGTCGAAATAAATTGTCGGACTCGTCGAATGATGCTAAAAGAGCATCGTCGATCGAGCGTGTTTATCATCACCGAAAACATGCAATTTCGGTGGCAAAGCACTCTTGCTTATGGCGAGTTTACTGTACTACGTACGCGATCAGCAACTCAACGAGCGCGAATACATTCGGACTGATGAGTTCTCGCTCGCGAATCGATAATTCTCTATCTAGTCCTATCTAAACAAACTGCCTCGCTCGTCGATTGACGGCAAAAGAGTTCCGTCAATTGAGCGTTTATATTTTTACCGAAAACATGTAATCTCGGCCAAAATTATTTTTTCTCTCTCTTTCTCTCTCTAGCTCTTTCTATTGGAGAGTCGATTACAGTTACGGCGTTACTGCCTAAGCGGACCGAGCCACCGCTAGATGGCTCCACAATAGAACCAGCTTCGAGCGTACGTGACGCCTAAGCATGCATGCGTGCGTGGAAATATTTGTGCCTCTACACAAATTTATTCAGACGCGTCACCGAGAACGTGCAATCTCTGCGAAAATTACTTTTTTCTCTCTCTTTCTCTCTCTCTCTCTTGGAGAGTCAACTGTCCGTATACGCGATCGAAAAACCGATGAGACCCGACATATTCGAATCGACGAGTTCTCGGCCGAGAATATTAGATTCCCGGTTGAGCACTTTCGAAATGAATCTTCTGACTCGTCGAACGATGCTAAAAGAGCATCGTCGATTCAGCGTGTTTGTCATCACCGAGAACGTGCAATCTCGGCGAAAATTACTTTTTCTCTCTCTCCCTCTCGCTCTCTCTTGGAGAGTCTACTGTTTGTATACGCGATCGAAAATTCGATGAGACCCGACGTATTCAAATCGACGAGTTCTCGGCTGAGAATACTAGATTCTCGGTTGAGCACTTTCGAAATGAATCTTCGGACTCGTCGAACGATGCTAAAAGAGCATCGTCGATTCAGCGTGTTTGTCATCACCGAGAACGTGCAATCTCGGCGAACATTACTTTTTCTCTCTCTCCCTCTCGCTCTCTCTTGGAGAGTCTACTGTTTGTATACGCGATCGAAAATTCGATGAGACCCGACGTATTCAAATCGACGAGTTCTCGGCTGAGAATACTAGATTCTCGGTTGAGCACTTTCGAAATGAATCTTCGGACTCGTCGAACGATGCTAAAAGAGCATCGTCGATTCAGCGTGTTTGTCATCACCGAGAACGTGCAATCTCGGCGAAAATTACTTTTTCTCTCTCTACCTCTCGCTCTCTCTTGGAGAGTCTACTGTTTGTATACGCGATCGAAAATTCGATGAGACCCGACGTATTCGAATCGACGAGTTCTCGGCTGTGAATACTAGATTCTCGGTTGAGCACTTTCGAAATGAATCCTCGGACTCGTCGAACGATGCTAAAAGAGCATCGTCGATTCAGCGTGTTTGTCATCACCGAGAACGTGCAATCTCGGCGAAAATTACTTTTTCCCTCTCTACCTCTCGCTCTCTCTTGGAGAGTCTACTGTTTGTATACGCGATCGAAAATTCGATGAGACCCGACGTATTCGAATCGACGAGTTCTCGGCTGTGAATACTAGATTCTCGGTTGAGCACTTTCGAAATGAATCCTCGGACTCGTCGAACGATGCTAAAAGAGCATCGTCGATTCAGCGTGTTTGTCATCACCGAGAACGTGCAATCTCGGCGAAAATTACTTTTTCCCTCTCTACCTCTCGCTCTCTCTTGGAGAGTCTACTGTTTGTATACGCGATCGAAAATTCGATGAGACCCGACGTTTTCGAATCGACGAGTTCTCGGCTGAGAATACTAGATTCTCGGTTGAGCACTTTCGAAATGAATCTTCGGACTCGTCGAACGATGCTAAAAGAGCATCGTCGATTCAGCGTGTTTGTCATCACCGAGAACGTGCAATCTCGGCGAACATTACTTTTTCTCTCTCTCCCTCTCGCTCTCTCTTGGAGAGTCTACTGTTTGTATACGCGATCGAAAATTCGATGAGACCCGACGTATTCAAATCGACGAGTTCTCGGCTGAGAATACTAGATTCTCGGTTGAGCACTTTCGAAATGAATCTTCGGACTCGTCGAACGATGCTAAAAGAGCATCGTCGATTCAGCGTGTTTGTCATCACCGAGAACGTGCAATCTCGGCGAAAATTACTTTTTCTCTCTCTACCTCTCGCTCTCTCTTGGAGAGTCTACTGTTTGTATACGCGATCGAAAATTCGATGAGACCCGACGTATTCGAATCGACGAGTTCTCGGCTGTGAATACTAGATTCTCGGTTGAGCACTTTCGAAATGAATCCTCGGACTCGTCGAACGATGCTAAAAGAGCATCGTCGATTCAGCGTGTTTGTCATCACCGAGAACGTGCAATCTCGGCGAAAATTACTTTTTCTCTCTCTACCTCTCGCTCTCTCTTGGAGAGTCTACTGTTTGTATACGCGATCGAAAATTCGATGAGACCCGACGTATTCGAATCGACGAGTTCTCGGCTGTGAATACTAGATTCTCGGTTGAGCACTTTCGAAATGAATCCTCGGACTCGTCGAACGATGCTAAAAGAGCATCGTCGATTCAGCGTGTTTGTCATCACCGAGAACGTGCAATCTCGGCGAAAATTACTTTTTCCCTCTCTACCTCTCGCTCTCTCTTGGAGAGTCTACTGTTTGTATACGCGATCGAAAATTCGATGAGACCCGACGTTTTCGAATCGACGAGTTCTCGGCTGAGAATACTAGATTCTCGGTTGAGCACTTTCGAAATGAATCTTCGGACTCGTCGAACGATGCTAAAAGAGCATCGTCGATTCAGCGTTTTTGTCATCACCGAGAACGTGCAATCTCGGCGAACATTACTTTTTCTCTCTCTCCCTCTCGCTCTCTCTTGGAGAGTCTACTGTTTGTATACGCGATCGAAAATTCGATGAGACCCGACGTATTCAAATCGACGAGTTCTCGGCTGAGAATACTAGATTCTCGGTTGAGCACTTTCGAAATGAATCTTCGGACTCGTCGAACGATGCTAAAAGAGCATCGTCGATTCAGCGTGTTTGTCATCACCGAGAACGTGCAATCTCGGCGAACATTACTTTTTCTCTCTCTCCCTCTCGCTCTCTCTTGGAGAGTCTACTGTTTGTATACGCGATCGAAAATTCGATGAGACCCGACGTATTCAAATCGACGAGTTCTCGGCTGAGAATACTAGATTCTCGGTTGAGCACTTTCGAAATGAATCTTCGGACTCGTCGATCGATGCTAAAAGAGCATCGTCGATTCAGCGTGTTTGTCATCACCGAGAACGTGCAATCTCGGCGAAAATGACTCTTTCTCACTCTCTGTCTTGGAGAGTCAACTGTCCGTATACGCGATCGAAAAATCGATGAGACCCGACGTATTCGAATCGACGAGTTCTCGGCCGAGAATACTAGATTCCCGGTCGTGCATCGTCGAAAAAAATCATCGCACTCGTCGAACGGTGCTAAAAGAGCATCGTCGATTCGGCGTGTTTGTCATCACCGAGAACGTGCAACCTCGGCGAATATTACTTTTTTTCTCTCTCTCCTTCGCTCTCTCTTGGAGAGTCGAAATAAAACATCACCAGCAAAAAACTATCAACAATAACAAAAAATAACAAAAAAAATAAACAAAACAGCACCAACAAACAACAATAATATACAGATAACAAAATATTCGCACACGAATCAGCACAAAATTTGACACGAGGCACGACGAACGACGACGCAGTATGAACTCGCACACACACACAGAGCTGTGTCAGCTGAGGGCTCACACGGGCAACCCCTACGTATAGAACGGCGCGCATGTGTGCTACAATTCTATCCGTACTAACACACGTATACTCTGCTATACTGCTGATGACGAAGCACGCGATCCTACCCCCTCACTGCATTGACTCGCTCGCTCTCACTCGCACTCACACGGCTCACGCATCATTCTCTCTCTCTCTCTCTCTCTCTCTCTCTCTCTCTCTCTCTTATTCTATTCCTTCATTCTCTTGTCCGGTGGATTTTGAAGTGAAACTTCTTTAGACGCGTTGAGAGTGAAATTTCAAGGTCGTGTCACGAAAAATCGCCACATTCCGTGACGCAGAAGAGACGAAAGATATTCTTTTGCAGAGGGAGACTGAGAGAGAGTGTAAGTCTTATGTCGTATATCTGCGTCTGTGAAAAACCAAGCTTTGGTCATTCCTCGGAGAATAATTCCTAGGGATTTTTTTTTTCCGTTTCCAATGATGTAAAAACCGTATTTGCCGGAATAATTTTTATCGATCAGAGAGTTCAGTCTGTGAGGACTTTTTTGTTCCTTTTTTTATTCTCTAGTAACATAATTTTTTTCAGGCCCAATATTTTGAAAGAGCAATAGTTTTTGCATCTTAAAAAATAAATTTTAGTCATGTGCAGTTTCCAAACTATGCCTCTAGGTGAAAAATTGCTGAAATTTTTCGTTTATTATTTCACCCCCGATAAACGGATATTAAAATTTTTTTTCAGGCTAAGCAGATTGTTGTATCTGCAAAAATTAATTTCTTGTCACAATATCAGGTTTGTAAGAATAAAAAAAGAAATGAAACAACGTCTTAGGATTTATTCTTCTACAGCCGTACTTTACAAAATACAGATAATCAAAATGTTGCTTTGCAGATGCAAAACAAATGTACGTAATATTATTATATTCATAACACGTATACGTAATATTATTATATTTATTTTCTTCGAAAAATATTTTTTTGTGTATGTATTATAATTATTTCAGCTAAACAATATGTTATTGACCGTTAGGCCGTTACGATACTAATTGTGTTCGATTTTGTACATAATATATCCTAAATTTTTGTTACATTGATAGTAAGAATTCATCAATGAGAGACAGTCGGTATCGGGCCTACGAAATTAAACAATTTCAGGCACATCTCATTGTTTAATCAGAATATTATTTTACGATTTTCTCCAAAATGAAGCTTTGTTGTCTGAGAATTTGAATTTTTCTATACTATACTGTATTTGTATTTATTTTTTATACTGTAACATTATCCCCCTATCTTGGAATTGGAGTCACTCGTGGATACGATGTCAAAATCTCGTTATGCTACAATGCTCGTATACCTCGTGCACACACACTCAACACCTATTCCCACTTATGCGCGGCCCCACCCCAATAAGGGTAACGCCCTATGAACATTACACTAAAAATACAATGAACATAGTTTTCATAGTTTGAACAGACGCATTTTTTTTTAATTTTTTATGAATCAATCTCGCTTTAAGAAATGAGGTAGTTCTGAAGTATTTACAACGGCGTTATACCAACTAATAAATGAGCTCGTTATATTCCCGTGAAAAAATAATGAGACATGACCATATGTGATAATCACATCTGATTGTATCCGAAAAAGTGGCCAGGCCTGACAGTATATTGTCATGTCCACTCATATATTATCCGATCTGGTAGCATCAGGTCGTATATAAGTCAATACGACCAGATACGGTCACGCCTGGCCAATTTGTCGTGTGCGATCTGATATGATTCAACATAATACAATATATGATCAGATATGACGAAACTTTAAATATTATTTGATATTGCCATATGCAACCGTACATAATGTAATATGACCATATCCTAATATGATCATTAAATCTAAATAACGTATTTCCATTTATACGGCGAAAAGTGACATTGGTTTACCATTTGAAAATTCGCAATTCATTACCATTGAGGAAAGGATAATGGTAAATGAATGGCGATTTTCCAAAGGTAATATTCACCGTTAAAATGGCTTTTTGGTTTGAATGGTTAATGAATGGCGATGTTGGAGTGGTAATATTTACCATTCATTAACCATTATCATTTCTGGAATAATGATCGATGGCGAATTTTCGAATGTAACATTTTACAATTGTTTTTGTTGCACACTGTTTAGTGGCATCTTATCATTTAATACAATACACACTAATAACGGTTAAGAATGGATAAATATTACATAACAGCCCATACATCTCCGAAATGTTGCAGCAACGTTGCTGCAAACATTTGGCAACGTCAATATTTGAGGTTATGGTCAATAGACACTCGGTTAAGCGGCAAGCACCTACATACCCACGAATGGAACCAAAACTACCAAAAGAATTCGAACATAATTTTGCAGCAAACACAATAATACATTAATATACTTGTCAATAATAAAGCCGGGAGAATTCCGTCTGTACACTACAACTGCGTGAATGCTTCGCCATGCTGCGTATCGAGGTGAATTCGAAAGAGTGAGGCTCATATCTTGTCTCGATTTCAAAATTGTCTCTTTTAATTTCCGTGAAGCATGGAACAAACAACGAAAATTTCAAAATCCTGCATCACTGACTTCTTCAAATTAACGGGCTATTGTATTCCTTATCTGAGGCTCGGTTAGACGAGCCTTCATGAGTATATCGGATCGATTCCGGATATTACGAAAAAAAGGAACGAGCAACACCGACTCGTGCCGAAGATTGCGCTCATAACAGAGATGGTCGCGAAGCAATGAAATCGTTACACGGTTCCGCGTTGTACCAGGAACCACACGGGATTGACAAATCAAGAAGTTACTCTCGATACTCCGAAGCGGAAGGCTCCAACGAATACGAATGGAGGACGAAAAAGCCAAAATAAGAGGCGAAAGCAGGACGGAAGAAATCGACCTACACGATGGAATGCAATTTACGATCGGGAATCGTCCATCGAAGAGGGTAAAAATCGTTAAGCATACCATCATAGTAAAAGTGAGTGAGTGTTTTTTTCCATCGATTTTTTCAATCAATAATTTTTTTTCTTTCTTTCATCAATGACAAACAAGATCATTCGAAGAATAAAATATTTCTTCGTCAATCGCAATTAATTACGATTCGATGAATTATTTTATAATTTATTGAAATTTGGAACGTTTCAACAGCTGTATGAAGGCACAGACAAACGTTTCGCTTAGTGGCTCCTTCAATGCCGACTTTCGATACAACCTCATTGATTTTCACACCAATAACACGATGGTCCGAGGCAACGGAAAAATGTCATCTAAAAAACTTTTTGTAATTACAAAAAAAAAAAACAGGGCCACTCGAGCGAAAAGATGATCGAGGATATGGAAGATTCATTGGAAAATCTGAAAGTGCGTTTCGCCTTTTCACGACCGGCGATAACATTATGCACGATACCACCACTGGCAAATCTTTCGATGAATTGTCACCGTGCCCAATTGGCAAATTTGGCACGTTTCAACAGCTGGATAAAGGCACAGACAAACGTTTCGCTTAGTGGCTCCTTCAATGCCGGCTTTCGATACAACCTCATTGATTTTCACACCAAGAACACGAAATCCGATCAGCCGTTACGAAGTTATGATTTTTACAAAATTGAGAATTTATTAATCATTATCTCGAGAACCAACAATAGTGGGGGGATGAAATTTTGGTGAAATTCATGGATATATTGTTCTTTGAAATGCCCCCATACTGAATAATTTTTTCGAGACAAAAAAAAAGGGGTGGCTGAGTGACGTGAACGCAACATGTATCTACGCTATGAGTACACAATTATTTTGTTTTTAATTGTGTAATACCTTAAATGAAAATTAGTCATTTCAAAATTTTTTACTACACAAAGAAAATTTGTGAACGTAAAATTTTTGTTACACATTTCGAAAAAAATATCACTAAAATATAAACGAATAATGTTTATTATTAAATATTGCGGAATTTATTAAATAATTAAATCTTAATTAAATATTAACAATTTAATAATTAAATAGTAAATAAATAATTGAATAGTATCAAGAGATAGATCGTGATCGCACGCGTTCCCCAGTGCATTACGACTATCACTATACGACTCGGAGAGACGGAGAGAGATCGCACCAGTCCCCCAGTGTATTATGCCTGTAAGAGTAGCAGAGACAGAGCGAGAAAGAGATCGCACGCGTACCCTACTGCATTACGACTGTACGAGTAGGAGAGACGGAGCGAAAGAAAGAGAGACCGCATGGCCCCCCCACTGTATGATGGCTGTAGGAACGAAAGAGATGGAGCGAAAGAGAGATCGCATGAGTCCCCCCAGTGTATCTTGCCCGCAAGAGGAGAAGAGACGGAACGTATGCTCTGCCATTGGCTCTGCTCGCGGCAGAGAAGTATGCGTGGCATCGGTGAGCCGTCTGTGTACAACACAACCATGCAGTGTCGCGAGCGCCCTCGTCAACTGGGGGGACCGAACTACG
The DNA here is from genome assembly GCA_963564615.1 of Rhorus exstirpatorius. Classification (NCBI taxonomy): domain Eukaryota; kingdom Metazoa; phylum Arthropoda; class Insecta; order Hymenoptera; family Ichneumonidae; genus Rhorus; species Rhorus exstirpatorius. The sequence goes on along the minus strand of OY751318.1, from coordinate 3,043,331 downwards.
CTGGGGGATTTGGCACACGAAAAGCATAGGAACTGGGCTTCTATGTACGTCTGACTTCGTTGGTATTATACATAAACTCATGATTCGCAAATTTAAGGTGTATTTGTCTATTAATTTTGATTTGCATGTATTTTAAACATGTCGCACTGATCACGCAATTTTACCAAGCATGTACATATTAAATGTACTGTACTTTTACAGTGAAGTTACTGAGCATTAATGTAGTAATTTTAGCAAACCTGGGTATTATAAATCGACTCATGAGTTTATTTTTATTTTTTATTGCAAATTATAAACAAACATGAAATGAATCACTTGCATAAAGGTTCCGCACACATATTTTGTCGTTACTGAAAAAAAAAAAAAAAAAAAAAAAAATACGGCACGGATTACTCGAGACGATTTTATTCTCCTGGACAGGGACTCGAACCTCCGACCTAATACCTACCTATCCTACCTATCTTCCTAACACGCTACCCACTACGCTATCGACTGTTATGGAACTTTGGAAATTCATTTCATGTATTATTTGACATGCCAGAGAACACTTGATCAGTTGCATGTTTCGAGCTAATATATACCCCCGTGGCGAAAAGAAAAGATAGTGAATCACATAGACCATACAGAATGGACTGGGCATTGGAGTGGTGGGGGTGCTGCCGAGTAAGGAGACAAGGATAGCTATAGCGATATGTTGAATGTGGCAACGTTTACTCTGTGAATAAGAGCATTTCGTCTTTCTTTTACAAACGACATAGGTCTTCTGTCTCTTTTGCTTTACTTAGCAGCAAGCCGTACAATACTTCAGCATAGGCAATGCCCAGTCCATTCTGTATGGTCTATGAAATCACATAGACCATGTGAATCATAATAACAATCGTGGCCGGCAGATTTAATTTTCAGAGGGTGAAGTTTCTGGTCCCGAAAAACCGCGTCATAACAATAATAGCAATAAAATGTACAATAATGATAACCAACAGATTAATAATAATAATAATAATAATAATAATAATAATAATAATAAATTGAAATGAAAATGAATTTAAAAAATTTTATTGCAAAATAGAAAGAAACGCACAGCAAATTTGTTTGCATTACTAAATTTATAATTTTAGAACACTTCAAATGAATTTCCTCCATCCTGTGTGTGGTAAACTTCGCAAACTGTTGAGCCAATTTCTAATAATGTGAAGTAAATGTACAAATGAAAAGACTTCGCTACACATGTTTAGCAAATTTAAAAAGCAGTTTCATCTTTCTCGAACAAATTTTAGTAAAATAAAAAAGATTCATTGCGATTTGAATAAAAACGCATAGTAATTCACTGTGCAGTAGCAAATTTGTAATTTTGCAAGACTTTGGTGTCGTAAATGTGTAATAAATTCGCAATCATTTTTAACAGTGTAACTTTCTACATGCTGTCGACGAGTAGTCCTGTGCCGATGACTTTGTCATCCCCTTTTCCCATGTTCATCGCACTTTTTGGCTTTTTCCGTTAGTAGCCCGATATTTTTATTAATAAGAACTAGCAAAGTAATAAATAAGGAAAAGGAGTGTTTGCAAAACGTACCAGTTTTTATTGCTCGTTCGACATGAATGAGGACGATATTTGTTCGAATTATGTTTGTTCCCCATTTCGTCAACACGTCACTGTCTTCACTGTGTACGTATAAAATAATTTTTCACTAACACTAATTTTTTATTTTCACTAAACAGTAATTTTTTATTTCAAAGTCTTATCTTTGTACACTATTCTTTCTTTACGTATGTATGATATTACTTATAAAAACTTCACGTTACGCGCAGTCTTCTGCTATAGTAAAATCGCTTTGCCACGTGAAAACGCGACGTTGTACGATGAAGCTGGCAAAACGCGTGTTGGCGGGTTGCGATTGTGTTTTCTTTAATTTTCCCCTCTCCGTCTTCAACGGAATCAAGGCACTGCTCTTTAAAATGCTGGAAAACCCCTGAGCGCTTTAGGGGGGGATAGGAGAGAAAATCGAGCAGCGTGTTCGTCCGAGGAAGACTCTGCTTTTAAATAAGCAATTTAAATAATAAATGAAGACAGCTTTTAAGTAATACTAATTTCGATTCTGCAACATGAAAATTGCGAGCGGAATTCCATTTGTTTATGAGTCAAAAACGTACCCCCTTTCTGGAGCCATTTTTCACGTACTCAATTGTAAAAAATAATTTTGCCTCGAAGTGTACATGATAGTAAAACTTGTCGGGATGAATATTGTTCAAGTTTTATTTCTCTGCGATAATATTGCAGCCAGGAAATTGCGTGCAAAAAAAACGGTTTATTTATTTTTCCCTTCCTAATTAAAGAAATAACAAACTTTTTTGTCATGTCAAACTTGGAAAAATTTTAACGCTATTTATACCATTTGTGAACAATGATTTTGTTATGAAAATTGTTCAACAAGAAAAATAATTTTTTTTTTAAATTCCTGTATTACTTATGCAGTGACGAAATTTATTGAAACTGTAGTTCCGAAGGAAATATCTGGGTTTTCCCTCATTCATGTCTTGACCCTTTGTCTCTGCCCGAGGTGAACGAGCGAAATGTAAACAAAGGGTACAGATGAAGGGTGTGACTATATATATATAATCGAGTTTTTATTGGCCACCTTTGTATAAGTTTTTAACAATGTCTTATTCTATCACGCAGTACATTATTCATTATTCTCCTCTCTCAAAGAGAGTATGACTATAAAAGTGTTGGCGCCGAGCGTTCTAAAGCGTGTATTTAGATATATATATTCAAATATTAGATATATGTATATCTAATAGCCTTGTCTCGTGTGCGTTCGCGCCCAAGACTGGACGAGGCGTAATGGATGGATGGACATAACGATGGGGAGTCATTGACGAGACCTGAGCACGAAAAGGGTCTCTCGAGTATTGCCGTGCATTGCGATATGAATGTATTGAAATATTATTATATTTCAATACATTGAAATAAATGAAATAAATTGTCTTTTTTTATTTTTATTGAAATAAATGAGTCTTTTTGGTTTTTATACATACACGGGGCCATTCATCCTTACATTACATCCTTCCGGGATGTAGGAAAAAAAACGCCGAAGAGTCGTAAAATGTGGCTCCCCCACTCGAGCGCATCGATGTAGCGTTCTTTATGAGTGAGTGCGTCGGTAAAATGCGCAATGCTGCTGGTTATAAGCAATTGGCTGGTGGTGGAGGACCGCGCTGAGCGGACTCGAAAAAAATCGGAAGGGAAATTGCTTATAACCAGATTGCTTATAACCAGATTCGACTGTATCATCGGATAAAACGTTGTAAAAATATTCCGATATGTATGAATGAATGAATTCATTCATATTTTTACAGATTGTATTGATTAATAATGAATAATTTTCAAACGACGTCAAAAATCGAATATATTCTAACCGGACGATATTTTCGATGATTTTTTATTTACAAATAGGAATATGGAGGATTTGAATAATTAGGAAAGTTATTATCATTCAAGTAAAAGATTTTTATTATTTGCAACGTGATGTCAAGAAAACGATTCGTTTGTCCTTAAATTTCACAAAAAAATTGTAAAAAAATTATTCCATTACTCTACTGTGTTTCGTTTTAGCTGAATATTTTTTTTACACAATTTTAAAGCAGACGCATGGTTTCTTGAGCATAATAACGTTGGACATAATAAAGATCTATTATAAAAATGACAATGAGTTTTCTTCTTATTTGAACCCTCCGTATTCCCATTTTTATGTAACTGTGAGAAATAAAGCGACAATAAATACAATTTTTGCTCAAAATTTTCATTTATAATTATAATATTAACATTTTCGGGTGAGAATACTGTAAATAAAAGTCTCTAGTATTACTTGTGCAATTCTCAATCAATTCGGTTCGATAGTTTAGGCGTGGTACATGTTTGAAATTTGTGTATAATGATACATGCGTATATACGGTTATACGTATTGCTGAGTGCCTCCGTTTCTCTCGTTGTCTCCTCTCTAGCATGTGACCCACGGGCCGCTCGGTAACTAGGCGTTCTCCTACATCTTCTAGCCGTCAACGATTACACGTAATTTTTCAAACAAATCCCACTAAGCCAATATTGAACGTACAGCAATCAATGAAGGCTCGTTGTTCAGGGTTTTTATCGGTCCAGTGGGTCCTGACCCAATATCTTGGCAGATCTTTGAAATTCGTCAATTTTTACTCCAAATTGTCATTTATAATTATAATATTAACATTTTCGGGTCAGAACACTATAAATGAAAGTCTCTAGAATTACTTGTGCAAATCTCAATCCATTCGGTTCGATAGTTTAGGCGTGGTACATGTTTGAAATTTGTGTATAATAGTACATGCGAATGTACGGATATACATATTTCTGACTGCCTCTGTTTCTCTCTTTGTCTCCTCTCTCTCAAGTGACCCACGGGCCGCTCGGTAACTAGGCGTTCTCCTACATCTTCTAGCCGTCAACGATTACACGTAATTTTTCAAACAAATCCCACGAAGCCAATATTGAACGTACAGCAATGAATGGAGGCTCGTTGTTCAGGGTTTTTGTCGGTCGAGTGGGTCCTGACCCAATATCTTGGCAGATCTTTGAAATTCGTCAATTTTTACTAAAAATTTTCATTTATAATTATAATATTAACATTTTCGGGTCAGAACACTATAAATGAAAGTCTCTAGAATTACTTGTGCAAATCTCAATCCATTCGGTTCGATAGTTTAGGCGTGGTACATGTTTGAAATTTGTGTATAATGATACATGCGTATATACGGTTATACGTATTGCTGAGTGCCTCCGTTTCTCTCGTTGTCTCCTCTCTAGCATGTGACCCACGGGCCGCTCGGTAACTAGGCGTTCTCCTACATCTTCTAGCCGTCAACGATTACACGTAATTTTTCAAACAAATCCCACTAAGCCAATATTGAACGTACAGCAATGAATGGTGGCTCGTTGTTCAGGGTTTTTGTCGGTCGAGTGGGTCCTGACCCAATATCTTGGCAGATCTTTGAAATTCGTCAATTTTTACTAAAAATTTTCATTTATAATTATAATATTAACATTTTCGGGTCAGAACACTATAAATGAAAGTCTCTAGAATTACTTGTGCAAATCTCAATCCATTCGGTTCGATAGTTTAGGCGTGGTACATGTTTGAAATTTGTGTATAATGATACATGCGTATATACGGTTATACGTATTGCTGAGTGCCTCCGTTTCTCTCGTTGTCTCCTCTCTAGCATGTGACCCACGGGCCGCTCGGTAACTAGGCGTTCTCCTACATTTTCTAGCCGTCAACGATTACACGTAATTTTCCAAACAAATCCCACTAAGCCAATATTGAACGTACAGCAATGAATGGTGGCTCGTTGTTCAGGGTTTTTGTCGGTGGAGTGGGTCCTGACCCAATATCTTGGCAGATCTTTGAAATTCGTCAATTTTTACTCCAAATTTTCATTTATAATTATAATATTAACATTTTCGGGTCAGAACACTATAAATGAAAGTCTCTAGAATTACCTGTGCAAATCTCAATCCATTCGGTTTGATAGTTTAGGCGTGGTACATGTTTGAAATTTGTGTATAATAGTACATGCGAATGTACGGATATACATATTTCTGACTGCCTCTGTTTCTCTCTTTGTCTCCTCTCTCTCAAGTCACCCACGGGCCGCTCGGTAACTAGGCGTTCTCCTACATCTTCTAGCCGTCAACGATTACACGTAATTTTTCAAACAAATCCCACTAAGCCAATATTGAACGTACAGCAATGAATGGTGGCTCGTTGTTCAGGGTTTTTGTCGGTCGAGTGGGTCCTGACCCAATATCTTGGCAGATCTTTGAAATTCGTCAATTTTTACTCCAAATTTTCATTTATAATTATAATATTAACATTTTCGGGTCAGAACACTATAAATGAAAGTCTCTAGAATTACTTGTGCAAATCTCAATCCATTCGGTTTGATAGTTTAGGCGTGGTACATGTTTGAAATTTGTGTATAATAGTACATGCGAATGTACGGATATACATATTTCTGACTGCCTCTGTTTCTCTCTTTGTCTCCTCTCTCTCAAGTCACCCACGGGCCGCTCGGTAACTAGGCGTTCTCCTACATCTTCTAGCCGTCAACGATTACACGTAATTTTTCAAACAAATCCCACTAAGCCAATATTGAACGTACAGCAATCAATGAAGGCTCGTTGTTCAGGGTTTTTATCGGTCCAGTGGGTCCTGACCCAATATCTTGGCAGATCTTTGAAATTCGTCAATTTTTACTCCAAATTGTCATTTATAATTATAATATTAACATTTTCGGGTCAGAACACTATAAATGAAAGTCTCTAGAATTACTTGTGCAAATCTCAATCCATTCGGTTCGATAGTTTAGGCGTGGTACATGTTTGAAATTTGTGTATAATAGTACATGCGAATGTACGGATATACATATTTCTGACTGCCTCTGTTTCTCTCTTTGTCTCCTCTCTCTCAAGTCACCCACGGGCCGCTCGGTAACTAGGCGTTCTCCTACATCTTCTAGCCGTCAACGATTACACGTAATTTTTCAAACAAATCCCACTAAGCCAATATTGAACGTACAGCAATCAATGAAGGCTCGTTGTTCAGGGTTTTTATCGGTCCAGTGGGTCCTGACCCAATATCTTGGCAGATCTTTGAAATTCGTCAATTTTTACTCCAAATTGTCATTTATAATTATAATATTAACATTTTCGGGTCAGAACACTATAAATGAAAGTCTCTAGAATTACTTGTGCAAATCTCAATCCATTCGGTTTGATAGTTTAGGCGTGGTACATGTTTGAAATTTGTGTATAATAGTACATGCGAATGTACGGATATACATATTTCTGACTGCCTCTGTTTCTCTCTTTGTCTCCTCTCTCTCAAGTCACCCACGGGCCGCTCGGTAACTAGGCGTTCTCCTACATCTTCTAGCCGTCAACGATTACACGTAATTTTTCAAACAAATCCCACTAAGCCAATATTGAACGTACAGCAATCAATGAAGGCTCGTTGTTCAGGGTTTTTGTCGGTCGAGTGGGTCCTGACCCAATATCTTGGCAGATCTTTGAAATTCGTCAATTTTTACTCCAAATTTTCATTTATAATTATAATATTAACATTTTCGGGTCAGAACACTATAAATGAAAGTCTCTAGAATTACTTGTGCAAATCTCAATCCATTCGGTTTGATAGTTTAGGCGTGGTACATGTTTGAAATTTGTGTATAATAGTACATGCGAATGTACGGATATACATATTTCTGACTGCCTCTGTTTCTCTCTTTGTCTCCTCTCTCTCAAGTCACCCACGGGCCGCTCGGTAACTAGGCGTTCTCCTACATCTTCTAGCCGTCAACGATTACACGTAATTTTTCAAACAAATCCCACTAAGCCAATATTGAACGTACAGCAATCAATGAAGGCTCGTTGTTCAGGGTTTTTATCGGTCCAGTGGGTCCTGACCCAATATCTTGGCAGATCTTTGAAATTCGTCAATTTTTACTCCAAATTGTCATTTATAATTATAATATTAACATTTTCGGGTCAGAACACTATAAATGAAAGTCTCTAGAATTACTTGTGCAAATCTCAATCCATTCGGTTTGATAGTTTAGGCGTGGTACATGTTTGAAATTTGTGTATAATAGTACATGCGAATGTACGGATATACATATTTCTGACTGCCTCTGTTTCTCTCTTTGTCTCCTCTCTCTCAAGTCACCCACGGGCCGCTCGGTAACTAGGCGTTCTCCTACATCTTCTAGCCGTCAACGATTACACGTAATTTTTCAAACAAATCCCACTAAGCCAATATTGAACGTACAGCAATCAATGAAGGCTCGTTGTTCAGGGTTTTTATCGGTCCAGTGGGTCCTGACCCAATATCTTGGCAGATCTTTGAAATTCGTCAATTTTTACTCCAAATTGTCATTTATAATTATAATATTAACATTTTCGGGTCAGAACACTATAAATGAAAGTCTCTAGAATTACTTGTGCAAATCTCAATCCATTCGGTTCGATAGTTTAGGCGTGGTACATGTTTGAAATTTGTGTATAATAGTACATGCGAATGTACGGATATACATATTTCTGACTGCCTCTGTTTCTCTCTTTGTCTCCTCTCTCTCAAGTGACCAACGGGCCGCTCGGTAACTAGGCGTTCTCCTACATCTTCTAGCCGTCAACGATTACACGTAATTTTTCAAACAAATCCCACTAAGCCAATATTGAACGTACAGCAATGAATGGTGGCTCGTTGTTCAGGGTTTTTGTCGGTCGAGTGGGTCCTGACCCAATATCTTGGCAGATCTTTGAAATTCGTCAATTTTTACTCCAAATTTTCATTTATAATTATAATATTAACATTTTCGGGTCAGAATACTATAAATAAAAGTCTCTAGTATTACTTGTGCAATTCTCAATCAATTCGGTTCGATAGTTTAGGCGTGGTACATGTTTGAAATTTGTGTATAATGATACATGCGTATATACGGTTATACGTATTGCTGAGTGCCTCCGTTTCTCTCGTTGTCTCCTCTCTAGCATGTGACCAACGGGCCGCTCGGTAACTAGGCGTTCTCCTACATCTTCTAGCCGTCAACGATTACACGTAATTTTTCAAACAAATCCCACTAAGCCAATATTGAACGTACAGCAATCAATGAAGGCTCGTTGTTCAGAGTTTTTGTCGGTCGAGTGGGTCCTGACCCAATATCTTGGCAGATCTTTGAAATTCGTCAATTTTTACTCCAAATTTTCATTTATAATTATAATATTAACATTTTCGGGTCAGAACACTATAAATGAAAGTCTCTAGAATTACTTGTGCAAATCTCAATCCATTCGGTTTGATAGTTTAGGCGTGGTACATGTTTGAAATTTGTGTATAATAGTACATGCGAATGTACGGATATACATATTTCTGACTGCCTCTGTTTCTCTCTTTGTCTCCTCTCTCTCAAGTGACCAACGGGCCGCTCGGTAACTAGGCGTTCTCCTACATCTTCTAGCCGTCAACGATTACACGTAATTTTTCAAACAAATCCCACTAAGCCAATATTGAACGTACAGCAATCAATGAAGGCTCGTTGTTCAGGGTTTTTATCGGTCCAGTGGGTCCTGACCCAATATCTTGGCAGATCTTTGAAATTCGTCAATTTTTACTCCAAATTGTCATTTATAATTATAATATTAACATTTTCGGGTCAGAACACTATAAATGAAAGTCTCTAGAATTACTTGTGCAAATCTCAATCCATTCGGTTTGATAGTTTAGGCGTGGTACATGTTTGAAATTTGTGTATAATAGTACATGCGAATGTACGGATATACATATTTCTGACTGCCTCTGTTTCTCTCTTTGTCTCCTCTCTCTCAAGTCACCCACGGGCCGCTCGGTAACTAGGCGTTCTCCTACATCTTCTAGCCGTCAACGATTACACGTAATTTTTCAAACAAATCCCACTAAGCCAATATTGAACGTACAGCAATCAATGAAGGCTCGTTGTTCAGGGTTTTTATCGGTCCAGTGGGTCCTGACCCAATATCTTGGCAGATCTTTGAAATTCGTCAATTTTTACTCCAAATTGTCATTTATAATTATAATATTAACATTTTCGGGTCAGAACACTATAAATGAAAGTCTCTAGAATTACTTGTGCAAATCTCAATCCATTCGGTTTGATAGTTTAGGCGTGGTACATGTTTGAAATTTGTGTATAATAGTACATGCGAATGTACGGATATACATATTTCTGACTGCCTCTGTTTCTCTCTTTGTCTCCTCTCTCTCAAGTCACCCACGGGCCGCTCGGTAACTAGGCGTTCTCCTACATCTTCTAGCCGTCAACGATTACACGTAATTTTTCAAACAAATCCCACTAAGCCAATATTGAACGTACAGCAATCAATGAAGGCTCGTTGTTCAGGGTTTTTATCGGTCCAGTGGGTCCTGACCCAATATCTTGGCAGATCTTTGAAATTCGTCAATTTTTACTCCAAATTGTCATTTATAATTATAATATTAACATTTTCGGGTCAGAACACTATAAATGAAAGTCTCTAGAATTACTTGTGCAAATCTCAATCCATTCGGTTTGATAGTTTAGGCGTGGTACATGTTTGAAATTTGTGTATAATAGTACATGCGAATGTACGGATATACATATTTCTGACTGCCTCTGTTTCTCTCTTTGTCTCCTCTCTCTCAAGTCACCCACGGGCCGCTCGGTAACTAGGCGTTCTCCTACATCTTCTAGCCGTCAACGATTACACGTAATTTTTCAAACAAATCCCACTAAGCCAATATTGAACGTACAGCAATCAATGAAGGCTCGTTGTTCAGGGTTTTTGTCGGTCGAGTGGGTCCTGACCCAATATCTTGGCAGATCTTTGAAATTCGTCAATTTTTACTCCAAATTTTCATTTATAATTATAATATTAACATTTTCGGGTCAGAACACTATAAATGAAAGTCTCTAGAATTACTTGTGCAAATCTCAATCCATTCGGTTTGATAGTTTAGGCGTGGTACATGTTTGAAATTTGTGTATAATAGTACATGCGAATGTACGGATATACATATTTCTGACTGCCTCTGTTTCTCTCTTTGTCTCCTCTCTCTCAAGTCACCCACGGGCCGCTCGGTAACTAGGCGTTCTCCTACATCTTCTAGCCGTCAACGATTACACGTAATTTTTCAAACAAATCCCACTAAGCCAATATTGAACGTACAGCAATCAATGAAGGCTCGTTGTTCAGGGTTTTTATCGGTCCAGTGGGTCCTGACCCAATATCTTGGCAGATCTTTGAAATTCGTCAATTTTTACTCCAAATTGTCATTTATAATTATAATATTAACATTTTCGGGTCAGAACACTATAAATGAAAGTCTCTAGAATTACTTGTGCAAATCTCAATCCATTCGGTTTGATAGTTTAGGCGTGGTACATGTTTGAAATTTGTGTATAATAGTACATGCGAATGTACGGATATACATATTTCTGACTGCCTCTGTTTCTCTCTTTGTCTCCTCTCTCTCAAGTGACCAACGGGCCGCTCGGTAACTAGGCGTTCTCCTACATCTCGTAACCGTCAACGATTACACGTAATTTTTCAAACAAATGCCACTAAGCCAATATTCAACGTACAGCAATGAATGAAGGCTAGTTGTTCAGGGTTTTTATCGGTCCAGTGGGTCCTGACCCAATATCTCGGCAGATCTTTGAAATTCGTCAATTTTTACTAAAAATTTTCATTTATAATTATAATATTAACATTTTCGGGTGAGAATACTATAAATAAAAGTCTCTAGTATTACTTGTGCAATTCTCAATCAATTCGGTTCGATAGTTTAGGCGTGGTACATGTTTGAAATTTGTGTATAATGATACATGCGTATATACGGTTATACGTATTGCTGAGTGCCTCCGTTTCTCTCGTTGTCTCCTCTCTAGCATGTGACCAACGGGCCGCTCGGTAACTAGGCGTTCTCCTACATCTTCTAGCCGTCAACGATTACACGTAATTTTTCAAACAAATCCCACTAAGCCAATATTGAACGTACAGCAATGAATGGAGGCTCATTGTTCAGGGTTTTTGTCGGTCGAGTGGGTCCTGACCCAATATCTTGGCAGATCTTTGAAATTCGTCAATTTTTACTCCAAATTTTCATTTATAATTATAATATTATCATTTTCGGGTCAGAACACTATGAATGAAAGTCTCTAGAATTACTTGTGCAAATCTCAATCCATTCGGTTTGATAGTTTAGGCGTGGTACATGTTTGAAATTTGTGTATAATAGTACATGCGAATGTACGGATATACATATTTCTGACTGCCTCTGTTTCTCTCTTTGTCTCCTCTCTCTCAAGTCACCCACGGGCCGCTCGGTAACTAGGCGTTCTCCTACATCTTCTAGCCGTCAACGATTACACGTAATTTTTCAAACAAATCCCACTAAGCCAATATTGAACGTACAGGAATCAATGAAGGCTCGTTGTTCAGGGTTTTTATCGGTCCAGTGGGTCCTGACCCAATATCTTGGCAGATCTTTGAAATTCGTCAATTTTCACTCCAAATTTTCATTTATAATTATAATATTAACATTTTCGGGTCAGAACACTATAAATGACAGTCTCTAGAATTACTTGTGCAAATCTCAACCCATTCGGTCCTATAGTTCAGGCGTGGTACATGTTTGAAATTTGTGTATAATAATACATGCGTATATACAGATACGCTTGTATGCTGTACAGATAGCCAGCGACCCACGGGCCGCTCGGTAACTAGGCGTTCTCCTACATCTTCTAGCCGTCAACGATTACACGTAATTTTTCAAACAAATGCCACTAAGCCAATATTGAACGTACAGCAATCAATGAAGGCTCGTTGGTCAGGGTTTTTGTGGGTCGAGTGGGTCCTGACCCAATATCTTGTCAGATATTCAAAATTCGTCGATTTTTACTAAAAATTTTCATTTATAATTATAATATTAACATTTTCGGGTCAGAACACTGTAAACGAAAGTCTCTAATATTACTTGTGCAAATCTCAATCAATTCGGTTTGATAGTTTAGGCGTGGTACATGTTTGAAATTTGTGTATAATAATACATGCGTATATACAGATACGCTTGTATGCTGTACAGATAGCGAGCGACCCACGGGCCGCTCGGTAACTAGGCGTTCTCCTACATCTTCTAGCCGTCAACGATTACACGTAATTTTTCAAACAAATGCCACTAAGCCAATATTGAACGTACAGCAATCAATGAAGGCTCGTTGTTCAGGGTTTTTGTGGGTCGAGTGGGTCCTGACCCAATATCTTGGCAGATCTTTGAAATTCGTCAGTTTTTATTAAAAATTTTCATTTATAATTATAATATTAACATTTTCGGGTCAGAACACTGTAAACGAAAGTCTCTAATATTACTTGTGCAAATCTCAATCAATTCGGTTTGATAGTTTAGGCGTGGTGCATGTTTGAAATTTGTGTATAATAATACATGCGTATATACAGATATACATATCGATCACTCCCTATGTCTGTCTGTCTCTCTCTCTCTCTCTCCCTCTCTCTCCTTACTCTCTTTCATGTGAGCCACGGGCCACTCGGTACTACGCGATTTTCCTGCAGGCATATATACGATATGTATATACAGATATACATATCGATCACAATTACACGCACATACACGCACCGTCAGTTGCTGGGTATCGGAGAGCTTTCTCTCTCCGATACCTCGATCCTTACGCTAGTGCAGCGCTCAACTCTCCGAGTTACCTGCGGACATCTCGGGAACTACACATTCTGTCTACATCTCCTTACCGACAATATTAACATGTAATTTTTCAAACAAATGCCACTCAGTTAATTTTTGACCCACAATAATAAACAAAGGCTTGTTGTTCAGGGTTTTTATCGGTCTAGTGGGTCCTGACCCAATATCTTGGCAGATCTTTTAAATTCGTTAATTTCCCATCAAAATTTTCATTTCTAATTTGAATTTTAATGTTTTTGGGTCAGGACGCTATAAACAAAGGTGTCTAGTATTACCTGTGCAAATTTAAATCTAATCGGTTTAATAGTTTAGGAGTGGGATTTGTTTGAAATTTAACATGCACTCTGCATTACCATAAGAGAGGGTAAAACAGTGCTTTCACATGCTCTTAAGTGTGGTAAGCAACGTAACCGTCATACTGCTCCTCCGCATAAAGATCGCTTTCGAGAAGAAGATGAACCGATAAGTTCATTAGAAACATCAATTTCTGGCACCAGTAATAGTATCGTGTCAAATGATGGACGCATTCACGAACCACAAGAATCATCACGTAGACCCCACGGTAGGCTGGGTCACAAAAACAAAAGACGACGGGAAATCTCTCCGCGTAATAATGCCGATTGCAGTCGCGACGGCAGACGACATTCACCAGAAAATAGTATTTCATCGGGCAATTATAGTAGCGAAGACTACTATGAAAGTACTCGCCACCGACGCAGTCTTGCAAAAAATTGACATCCGAGAAACAAGCGACGACGTTTGGAGGAGTCATCATGTAATGACGAACGCGTGTTCAATTAAGAGCTCTGGAAATTAGAACATATCTATGATTGATATTCCTTTTTATCTCAAAGACGATGACACCTGAAAAAATTAATTTAGCTTGAAAATGTCACCTACCTTCTCTGTAATCTGCACTAAGCATGTCACATCTGAAAAAAAAACAATACAGATATCGATACAGTACCGAAAATTTTACTCATCTTATCCGTTATCTGCACGGTGCGACTACATTATCTGTGATAAAGTCATGATTTATCTTTAAATTTAATTTCTCGCTGAATAGTAGAACAGTACCTGAAATAAAATCGCATTGAAGATGTCATTCTTACCTCGTCTGTAATCTATGTCGGAAAATGTCATCTGAAAAAAAAAAAAAAAACAAATATAGATATCGATAGAGTACCGAAAATGTTACTTACCTTATCCGTGATCTGCATGGTGCGACTGATATCTGAAAAGAAAGCAGTAACGTTAATATTAGAAATAAATACCTGTGATAAAGTCATGATTTATATTCAAATGTATTTCTCGCTAAATAGTAGAACAGTGCCTAAAAGAAAATTGTATTGAAAATTTTGTACTTCGTCTGTGATCTGTATCGAAAAATTTTACATCTGAAAAGAAAAAAAAATCAGTGTAGATATCGATACAGTACCTAAAATGTTGCTTACCTTATCCGTAATCTGCACGGTGCGACTGATATCTGCAAAGAAAGTAACGTTCATATTAGAAATAAGTTGCGATGAAGTCACGATTTATCTTTAAATGTAATTTCTCGCCGAACAGTATAATAGTGCTTGCAGGAAAATTTTATTGAAAATGTTATACCTGCCTCGTCTGTGATCTGTATCGGAACATGTTACATCTCAAAAGAAAAAAAATCCAGTATAGATATCGATATAGTACCGAAAATGTTACTTACCTCATCCGTGATCTGCATATGGTGCGACTGATATCTGAAAAAAAAACGGTAACGTTAATATTAGAAATAAATACCTGTGATAAGTCATGATTTACATTCAAATGCAATTTTTCGCTGAATAGTAGAACAGTGCCTGAAAGAAAATTGTATTGAAAATGTTGTACTTACCTCGTCTGTGATCTGTATCGGAACATGTTATATCTGAAAAAGAAAAAAAAATAATATAGATTAAAATGGAAAAAAATTAATATGGATAATATGGATACAGTACTGAAAATGTTACTTAACTTATCCGTCGTGATCTGCACTGTGCGACTGATACCTTAAAAGAAAATACCGTCCATATTATAAATAAGTACATTACCTGCGATAAAGTCATGATGATTTATCTTTAATTTTAATTCGTTGCTACATAATAGAAAGGTGCATGGAAAAAAATTGCATTGAAAATATTATACTTACCTTGTCTATTATATCTATATCAGAGAGTGTGACATCTCAGAAAAAAAAATCGTATACAAACCGTTGAGATACCTGTGAATTGCTCGCCAAATTAAAGATTAGTATACGCTTGATATAAAAATCGGTAAATTTCCTGCGTTAATTAGTTCGTACCTGTACTCATCATATCTGATATTGCGAAAAAATATATAACTCAATTTTCCATTTTAAAAAATATGTGTTTACTGTATAAATCTATGTGTACCTGAATAAATCAAATAAATTCTTTCCATGCTTCGACTGTAAATATCAATACTGACTCAGATTAGTATTTCTATTATATACGCCAAGTGATATGTAAAAATAAATGCGACCAGCATTACCTCACGGAGATGTACTCAATTACAGAACGCTACTACTATCTACAACGCCTGCACTACTGCAAATGTAATGGTATACTGTGGCGCTATTTTTCCGACCCGAATTACCTCACGGAGATGTACTCAATTACCGAGTGCTATAGTATCTACAACACCTGCACTGCTGCAAATGTAATGTTAGACTGTGCTGCTATTTTGCAGCTGTTGTGACGTTACATCGCGCCGCAATTCTGACGGTAACGTACCGTTGCAGTATGTCGCAATTATTGTGTAGCTTTGTATTAACAAAATGTCACAATTCTGCCACCATCGTGCCTTCGGTACGTGTTGCAATTCTGCCTAATAGATTCCAAAAATAAGGTGGCACAGTGTTGTTGCTGTATGTCGCAATTTTTGCACAATCGTCCTTTGATAGGATGTCCCAATTCTGCTGCTATGGTGCCTCGACAACTTGCGAACAGTAACATAGTTACGAGGCACATCAATAGGCAGCTATTATGCAGTTACCACATGCTGCAGGTTTAGAACCATTTTGCATGCACACTCTGTCGTAATTCTGCTGTTAGTATTGTGTCAAATTTATGGTAGACATGCTGCAGGTTTGGCATTATTTTACATGTACAGTCTGTCGTAATTCTGCTGTTAGTATAGTGCTATATTAACGGCAGATATGCTGCAGGTTTGGTATCATTTTCCATGCACAATCTGCCGTACTTCTGCTGTTAGTGTAGTGCTATATCAACGGTAGATAGTAACGTCAGCAAGCATCCTAATGCGGACGCAGAATTGTGCTCACTGGTGGCACGGCTTAATACTTAATGGTGGATATCTGCCGTTATTTTGCCACCAAATGTCTATCTGGGTAAAGAAGGGTGGTAGGATAAAGGTTGGAAATATAATATGTGGAAATAACTTATAAGTGGAAATAATAAGTGGAATAAAGGCTGGAAAAATACGTGGAAATAACGAGGAGAGCGAGAGAGATAAAGAGTGGGAGGAAAAAGTAGACTGGGGAATATAGGATGATGCAAGAAGAAAGAGAGGGAAAGCAAAAGCAGGAGAGGGAATAAAAAGAAATAATGTAAGTGGTTGGATTTGAAAAAAGTGTAGGACGTCGGACAATGGAATAAATATCTAACGCGGATTAGGAGGGTAAAAGCACACAGAGGGGGGGGGGGGGGGGGGGGTTGAAAAACGCGAGGAGTTGTGATAATAAAAATCTCGAAGTACAGCTAGTTATAGAAGATAAAAAAAAATCGGCACAAGCGAGTATGTATGAAACGAAACACAAGTTAAGTATATATAAGCTAGCATATAACTACCTAGGTAAAAAGAGAAAAATATGAGAGAACCTGCGATATCATTTACTAAGTTAATTGAGAATGTTGAGTTCTAGTCGTGTAATGGGAATTAAAAGAGGTGAGAAGTGTTGGAATGTGTGTGCTGAGGGTGAGGAAAAATAACAATATGTGTGGAAAAAGTTGGGGCGGAATAGAGGATGGGAGCGATGTAAGAAGAAAGAGAGGAAAGAATGTAAGCGCAGAAATGTAAGCGTGGAAAATGTAAGCGTGGAAATAAAAGAGAAATAAAAAGGGGAGCCTTGAGAAGGAGTGTGGCTCCATTACGGAAGGAAAAAGTGGAATGTGTGAGAAGACGGAAAATTTGGGTAGATGCAAAAGGATGAAGAATGTTGGAAGTGGAGTGGGAATTGAATGAGAGAAAGGCAAAGAATGTATAGAAGCAAGCGGAGAAACGGGGATTGTATGAAGTGATTTGTAAAAAGGCAAAGTCTGCCGTACACTGGAAATAAAACTATCTATCTATCTAAAAATGATTGATTTGAACTATAGAGTTAAAAATAAACGTGGAAACTCAAAAAAGTGAGTGAGTACGCCGAGAAAAATAAATTTTTAGGGGGGAAATTTTACACTCATTGCCTGTCAGGGGTTAAGGAATTCCAGATACATCGAAGCAAGTAATTCACATTTGACCGATATTTTTTGTAATCTTGATTTTTCAACATTTTACGAGGTACACGACAATTTTTGTTTTTTTTTTTGCCATTTTTGATGCTTTCGATAGATATATAAACGTATTGCGTATGGGCAATACCGGCCACCATGAACTGCTAATACCGGTCAGCAGTGTCAGTTAACACCGGTGACAGCCTGCAAGGCAACACGAGACGTAGGATAAGATTTTATCAGAATATTTATTAATTTCACCCCGATTTCTACCTAGCAATCTCAATAATAGACTTCTCCGCAAATTTAGAGTCAAAAAGATACGGAAGATAAGTCTCAATAAATATAATATACGCTCGAATAAGAGGTTGGAAACACGAATTTGAGGTTAATCAGATTTGAGTATTGTGACTTCGTATTGCACGTATATGAATATTTTTACGGACACAAAATACGTATGGATTGTGCAAAATAATATATTTCGTATACAAATATCAATATAATTATTTTCTTGACTAATTTTGGTTTAAATATATGTCTCTTCTAAATATAAGTCGATAAGTTAAAGTTCCTACTTTTGTTTCAATTTTAAAAAAATATAATATTTGAATAATTAAAGAAATGAATATTTTATTTTTTAAAGAATATAATATAATGAATATAAAATGAATGAATACTTATGTCCGTCCTATTTTACCTATTTTAGCATGGGTCTTAATGGCAGTTCCCAGTGAACACGTTTCATTACAGTAATATAACATGGAAGTTACATGTAATTGTCACAATGCAATAGCTGTGTGATGTAACTGCTACGTAACATGCGAATAATATGTTATATATTATTGGTAATATGCAGGCAATGTAAATGTTATATAACGTTGTTGCATTACAGTTTTATAACTCACATTTATAACGTTTACAGAACAGGCTTATAACACTTTTTATATAACATTGGTAATGTGCAGGTTATGTGAACGTTACAAAGTGATGTTCCGTTACAGTTGTATAACTAACATTTGTAACATTGACATAACGTACTTGTAACGACATTGATATAACATTCGTTATAAGCATGTGATGTGAAGGTTACGAACGCGTTTTAGCGTTACAGCTGTATAACTAAGATTTGTAACGTTTACGCAACATGTTTGTAACATTTTTTATATAACATTCGTAACGTGCAGGTTATGTGAACGTTATAATGCGTCGTAGCATTATATCTGTAAATAACTAACATTCATTATATCAACATGTAACGGATGAAAAAATCAAAAGCATTTTGAACCCTATTCAAATTTTCATTTCTAAAGCAGTATAATGTACATACATTTCAAATGTTAAATATATTGTTTAATGTGTATGTATAATCATAATATGATTATTTATGTCCTGATATAAAATAACATATGTATATAATATTATGGCATTTTTAGAACTTTTGTTCCACCATATTGGATTTGCCATATTCAATTTTGTAATTTCTTCCAAAACCGATATGGTTATACTAAATAAAGGGTGGAAGACGGGACACCACCATCCCTTGAGTAGCTCCCAACATACAACTGATCAAGAATTCTCCGGCGTGTCAAATCCATGATATGAATCGTCAGAGTTCATCAACAGTCGATAGCGTAGTGGGTAGCGTGTTAGGTAGATAGGTAGGATAGATACGAAGGTCGCAGGTTCGAATCCCCGTCGAGGAGAATAAAATCCTATCGAGAAATTCGTGCAGGATTCTTTTTTTTCCAATGTAACTCTTCTATAACCTGTAAAAATGACAAAATAAGATGATGAAATAAAAAGATTATTTAATAATAATCTTTTATTTCATCATATTATTTTAGAATATTGCATTTATATAACTTTTATGAATTTTGTTACATTACCTTGCAACATAACTATTACATACCGGGTATATAACACATTATATAACATGTTATATTGCTGAGTCGGAAATGGCAAGTTACATGCAATTTACATGTAACATCCAGGTAATATTACTTGTAATATTCGGTTATGTTGCCGTTACATTGCTGCAATATTACTGTGTTTACTGGGTTGATTCCATTTTCACCCGAAGTGACATGATACCTTTTGATAAAGATGAGAGTTCTTATTCAAATTTTGAGTATTAAAAGATCAAATCGTGAACTTTTAAACGGTATTTAAAAAATTGTGTCTTGAAATTTAATCGTGAAAGTCATCGTGTGTGCAAATCTCGGATATAATATGTCTGTCATTCTGCACGCGAAGAAACATATGAATATCAGCTATCGTTTAATATTATTCATAATAAATTATGAATAAAATATCACGGGAAACGTCATCGAAATTCATAAATTTTATTTACACAGAGTATTTAAAAAATATTATGATAGGTTTTATGATTTTTTTTTTCACGTCACGATTTTTGACTAGTTTTGTCACTGATGGGCCGTCTTAACTCACGTATCATCGAATTAATAGCTCAAAGTTTGTACCCTTCCGAGATTTCATCGGATTTTTTTTTTGTTTTTTAGATATTTTAAGTTGCCCTTAGGTGACCGGTACACGCCTGTTCTGCCCTACTTCAATAATTTTTTTTTACAAATTTTTTTTTTCGGAAAAACATATATCGTTCGAAAGTTTGTGTAGACATATATACATAAATACATACAATTTTTCAAATTCTATTACACTCGTGTAGAAACATGGAAAAGAAAAAGAGTTAGACAGGCGAAGAGGAAGAGAAAGAGAGATAGACAGACAGAGGACGTTTCAGTGCGAGAGAGAGAAAGTTTCTTTATTAGTATATTCATGGGTTTAATTTTATTTACCATTTTTACTTTTCTTTTTATTTTCGTACAATTTATTTTTGGAATTAAGAGATTCCCTTGTAGGAGAAGATAATCCGGCTCCATATACTTAGCAGGCAAAAGTACACATTTTCAAATTTTTTACCAATGCAATCGTTTGGGAATTTTTTTGGAAAGCTTAGGAATAAGTTTTCATAGTTTAAGAAACAATAGTTTCTTTGATGATAATATTAAATTTACTTGACGTATAGTTAGCAGGCACGATGAAATGAACAAATTTTTGTTGCTCAATCAACTCGAAATTTTTTGGGAAACCCGTCCATAAAACTTTTAATAGTGAGGAATTTCTTTTTTTTAAATTTGAATTAGTATCGAACGTATCAAATAATTCGGAACTAAATTCCCGAAGACGAATACGCGCGCGGCTTGTGTATTTTCCTACTTTATCAACGTCCCTATTAATTAAGTGCATGGAACCTGATTCCAGCTTCATTGTTTTTTAATTTCTTAACGATTATGGCACGAAGTGATGCAATTTGAAAATTGTGTTTATCGATGTATATATGTTTACACATACTTTCGAACGACATAAATTTGATCTATATATGTATACGCATACTGCTACAAGCGTGATCGGCTACAAGACCTCGCGAAAACCGTTGGCACTGCAGTTTACAATGTACAAAAATACGTTAGCACACAATATGGTAGCCGCTCACGTTCGCCATCGATAATACAACTCGGCGGGTACATTTTCCTGTGTGTCCATCATATAGCGAGACGAGTGAAGAGTAGTCGTGAAGTATATATATATGTATATACTGTATTTTAAAAACGTATGTAAAGTATCTGTGATGAAAATCATTCAAAATGTATATAAAATAAATTTATACAGTATTTTAATTATATTTTTGAAGTGAAATTTTTTTCGGCGCGTTGAGAGTAAAATTTTCAAGATCGTGTAACGAAAAATCGTCACATTTCGTAACGCAAAAGAGACAAAAAATATTCTTTTGGAGAGAGAGACTAAGATAGAGTATACGTCGTATAGCTTATACATAGTTCCTTTTCTTCGTCGCCGCTTGGTGTGTAGTTCCCGCGCGGCGGGACCATGGTGTATAAGGCTATGATCGGTTAGACTAACACATTTATATTTCGAATATGGGTGCTCACTAAGAAAGTAGAGAGAGAGAGCAACAGATACGAATCGCGGCATCGGCCTGAGAGAAGCAGAGTACCGCGCATGCGAGTTCTCTCATCGCGTGGTAGGCAGCCGTGTATAGGGTTCAAAATGCGGCTTGCGTACTTTTATTTTCAATTTCCTACTTTAATTCATTTGAAAAAATTTCTTTAATACAACAATAATAATAACAGTAATATATTATGAATTCATTACCTTGACATTAATAACATGCATATGCTAATCATAACAATTATAACAACGACAATACGAATAGTAATAAATGAAAATAATTAACTTTAATTTATTTATCGATGTGAACCATTTTATCATAATGATCTCCAATGTCATAATACATTTTACGTAGGGACAATTTATAATTCGTACGATTGGAAAATTTTTAATACTAATATAATTACGTTTAAAACATTCAGGCGGTATTTGTCATGCATATCATATTGTGAGTCTTGTTTTTATTTTAAAGATGATACATATCGCATGAGTAACAATTTTTTATTTTTATTTTAGTTTAAATTGTTAACATTTTTATTATTTGTATTAACAGTTTAAAAATATTCCCTCCAGAAGGTTTTATAAATTTTTACATAATTTTATGATACATTTTTTAATCGACACACCGGACGGTTAACCATCGATAAGAAGATATTTACCACTAATGTCACTATACGTCATATTAGCTAGATTTTGTTAGGCGAGTAAAATTGCGCACTTGCGCAGAAATTGGAACTGGACGTTACGAAGTGAGAAAGATATATCTCGCTCTCAACATCTTGGGGACACTTCTAACAGCACGATTCCTCTTCCATGAGTGTATGTCGTAGTTTTATTTCTTGAGTGGTATGGGTTATTCATGTATACATCTTTATAGATTGGTGTACGTATGCTGCGCGTCACTGTGCGAGCTGTATCCTTGTTTCTTATATTGCAAATGAAAACCAAACATTGCTAATTCTTCCTATCCTCCCGCTTTCAGCTTATAGTTGGCGCATATAAACGTAAGCGTTCAAAGCGTGTAAGCGCCCAAGACGAATGCAGCCTATCTCTCCCTCTCATTCTCTCAGCCTCATTGTTTGCATGTATGGTATTTAAATAGCCGTTTTTTGGGTGGTTGAAGCCACGTCAAATCGCTCATACACCTTTCATAACTTTCACTCCTGACGCGTGTACTTGCCATACACATGTTTTTTTTTTTCGTTTAGAACCGAGAGGAATTTTCCATACGTTGGATCCACCATCTTTTTTTTCGACACCTCCATAGCATGTACACTGTAAAAAATGTTCGTAAATTCATAGCCCAACTTAATATTAAAATTTAGAACCAGGTGTATGAAAGTAAAATTAATATAAACGGCATTGTAAATTTCATAAACTTATATCAAATTTATTTAGTCAGGTTTGAAAAATATCATACTGGTGTATTAATTTCTTCGTCGATATACTGGTGTATGAAAATCAATACACAGTTTTGTAAATACAAAGACTGAATAAGGTTTGTAAGATCTTTCTTGATATTGAAAATAGTGGTCAAAGTTGTTGAAAATTAAGTTAAGGCACTTGAAAAATCAGGCAACAGTGTCTTGTCAATTCTCCCCACACTGGTGCATTAAAATACATAGATCGATTGAGAATTATAAAATACTGGATTGGAATTTAAGGTACCGTTCTGGAAAAATGATAGCAGAGATAATTTATTTAGCACACTGGTATTTTCTGTTTACAACACGTGATAGAAATTTACTATACCCGTGTATGAGTTTCGTCATTAATGGATTTGCGTATGAAAATCATTATACAGTTTTGTAAATACAAAGACCGAATTAGGTTTTTAAGATCTTTCTTTATATTGAAAGTAGCAGTAAAAGTTGTTGAAAATTAAGTTAAGGCAGTGGCGGATTTACACATTTCCCAAGTATAGGCTGGTAAATTTTTTCCGCCCTTACCTCGAAAATTGTCAGTTCCTAGATTATTTTTACAATCCAAAAATTTTATTGAAATTGCACAAGAAATAGTTTTTGGGTATATTTCTGAGCTAATAAAAGCTCAATCATGTACGAATAATAAGGCGGGGTAATGAACCAGAAATAAGTGTCAATCCGTTATTCAATTATTTCAGGAAACTATCAACCGAGGCTTTGATTATTGAAGTGCGGGACCGTTAAAAATCACGACACTCGTGTCTCGTGTTATACGGGATAGAAAAAGATAGGATATAAGAAAACACGTGCGAGTGATACGTAACGTTGTTCATACATTGTCATACAAAGTGTGGGCAGAGGCCGATTACTGGTTGTAGGCTGCGAACTGGGTGTTTTACCATAGAATATAATACGAGAGCCCACGACCAAGATTTTTGTCTCATAGCAACCCGGCTAAAACCTTTTGTTATCGATAGATTATACGACCCTGAACTCAGAAATGCAGTATTCAGACATTTTGCGGGTAGCGTTCGATCCAGGCGAATTTTCAAAACTGTCAACAAATTGAGCCGACCTGATCCATAGCAACCCGTCTGATTTCCGGAACGTAGTTAGATGGTAGTCCTGAGGTACCAAAGACACGTTTTTCAGACACCAGTAGCGTAGCGTGTGTCCAGTAGACCATTTTGAAAAAAATGAGAAAAAATGGATGTATAGCATCCCATCTGAAAACCATTTTTATAAGTAGACTGGCGTAAGTTGATGCGAAAAAAAAACAGTTTTCAGAAAAAAAATCGTGTCACCACACATGTTCGGAGCATTTTGAAACTGTCAACAAATTTAGCCAACCTAATCCATAGCATCTCGTCTGAAAACTGTTGCACATGATAAAATAAGTTACCTAGATATAGAAAAAATTATTATCAGACGAATTGAGTGTAGCAGCTAACCTATCAGACAACTTTTAGATAGCGAAGAATCGTAAAATACCCGTATTCATGCTCGTATTCATGCTGCACTCCTAAAACTTCTTGATAATGATTACAAAAGCAGTTACCTTATACGGTTAAACTAAACTTGAAGGATTTTTTAAATAAATTGTACAAAATGGGACAGTGATAAATATTTATATATTTATTCATCGAACATTTCAATCACTATCGGAGTCATCATAATCGTCGTTGTCGTCGTCACTCGCCAGGTCGTTATCTATGTCAGTATCGTTATCTAGAAAATAATTATCATTAGTCAAAATCAATCACCTCTTCGTAAAAATTTGATAAACAAAGTGATTTCAACAATACCCGTGGATGTCGATTCATCGTCAATAATAACGTCGCTCAATTCGGGAAGTTGTTCACCGAAGAACTACGAAAATTCTAAATGGCCCTCGTTGTTAATCCACCCAAAGTCTGTCGCATTCAAATTTGTTGGGGTCTTCGAGTGAGCGTTGCGCCACATCTCCGCTATTATACTTGGTGCGTAAGAGATGTTGTTCGAGTTCCGTTTTGCACGGTGGCAGATTGCAGGCATCATAATTAGCTAGATTTAGACTGAGAGCAGTTGAAGACTCGTGTCCTCTTTTGATTTTATATGTTTTGGAAAAAATGTGTAGCCTAGCCAAATCCACGTTATTAATTTTTTTCTCATTATACAATCGGCACGTGAATTCTTGCAAAATTTGTAAGGTATCCTCGGCATTTGTGCCTAAATCCGCGAAAGCTTTCTGGTAGCGAATAGAATTTCTGAGGATTTCTAATGGCCTTTTTTTCTCTTGCGATAAAATGAGGGATTATAATCGCACCCTGTCATCGCATGATAACCGGGTAAAGCTTTTGATAATGACGATCCCAATGTCTCATACAGCAGCGAACCATCAATATAACGGCGATTATTACTCACACCGACATCCATCCAAATTTTGATCTTGCCTTTTATAACCTCGATATTCCCAAGCATAATTATTAAAATATCAGTGTCACAGCATCGAATGGACACTGTAGCTCGTTCATTTATCTGACAGACATGGTAAACCATCTTCGTATCAGCTTTCTCATGCTCTGGACAGGAAAGATCCTCGTTAACTGTTTGTTTAATGGCACCATTTCCAACAGAATATTCGTAACACATGTCGTGATTAATACGTATGGTTTTTTCGCCGATAATACGTACCATATCCGGCTCTGACTAGTTATCGGAGGGTAATAAGTGAATAAACAGCCCATCTTGACATAGGACCGTAACAAGTGTTGGGGCGTTGCAAACAACCCCGGAACGTTTCTTTTCAAAATGCTCCGAACGTGTGTGGTGACACGATTTTTTTCTGAAAACTGTTGTTTTCGCATCAACTTACGCCAGTCTACTTATAAAAATGATTTTCAGACGGGATGCTATACATCCATTTTTTTGTCTCATTTTTTTCAAAATGGCTACTGGACACACGCTACGCTACTGGTATCTGAAAAACGTGTTTTTGGTACCTCAGGACTACCATCTAACTACGTTCCGGAAATCAGACGGGTTACTATGGATCAGGTCGGCTCAATTTGTTGACAGTTTTGAAAATTCGCCTGGATCGAACGCTACGCGCAAAATGTCTGAATACTGCATTTCTGAGTTCAGGGTCGTATAATATATCGATTACAAAAGATTTAGCCGAGTTGCTATGGATCAGGTTGGCTCAATTTGTTAACATCTTTGAAAATTCGTCCAGGTCAAACGCTACGCGCAAAATGTCTGAAAACTCAATTTTTTGAAATAAAATACTAAACACTATGTACGTTTTCAATATCAGACGGGATGCTATACATCCGCCTGCCTATTTTTTTGACATAGCAGAAATGGCCCCCCACGAAAATGCTACACTTTTGAACGTTACTACCCACTTAGTCTGCTTCAGGGTCATATTATCTATCAATTTTATAAGGTTTTAGCCGGGTTGCTATGAGACATGGTTTTGGTCGTGGGCTCTCGTACTAATATAAAAGTTTGCGATACCGTTCAATGTACAATGAAAGGGAAGAGGGAAAAGTCATCGGAAAGATGTCTTGTATACTTCTTTCTGCAAAACATCAGAAAACCGTCTTGCAAAAATCTTTTTGATTTCTGTAAAAAAAAATCTAAAAAAAAAATTTGGCCAAAAAAAAATCGAAAAAATTCGGCCCCAAATTTGCCGCCCCTAAAATCTGCCGCCCTAGGCTCAAGCCTACTCAGCCTGCTGGTAAATCCGCCACTGAGTTAAGGCACTTGAAACATGAAGCAACGGTGTCTTGTTAATTCTCGCGACACTGGTGTATTAAAATCCATAGATCGATTGAGAATTATAAAATACTGGATTGGAATTTAAGGTATCGTTCTGGAAAAATGATAGCAGAGATAATTTATTTAGCACACTGGTATTTTCTGTTTACAACACGTGATAGAAATTTACTATACCCGTGTATGAGTTTCGTCATTAATGGATTTGCGTATGAAAATCATTATACAGTTTTGTAAATACAAAGACCGAATTAGGTTTTTAAGATCTTTCTTTATATTGAAAGTAGCGGTCAAAGTTGTTAAAAATTAAGTTAAGGTAGTTCTATCGCTGCAGACTAGTCAATTAGCTATAAATGTCTAAATGATGATTCCTAAAAATATTGGATATATGGGTTAAAATTAATAAATATTAAATAAGCTTACCGAGGTGAATAAAATTAATCAACGGTTTATTATAAATAATTATGTAACTAGTAAAATAGTAATTGCAACGACTCAAGTATTACTAGATCTCGTATGATATTTACGTGTGGCAACGTTGCGTTTTCTTTCTCTTTTCATTCTCGTGCCCTCTCACTCTCTCGCCCGCTCTATTGACGTTGACGCGGAGAGGTTATGTTGTTCGACTTGTCAAATACCGCTTTCGTTTCGATATCGCGTTGCCACATTTTTTCACCGTCACGACATTATGCCATAAGTTGTGTATCACTACCCGGATGCTCGTATTAAAATCAGTATAGCTTAAAAAATTGGTCGACAATCATATTTTTTTTTAGGCCCGTTAGATTTTTACGTGTTTAATGAATCTAAGTCTCGTTTTTTGTAAGAATCTTTTGGATTTTCGATAAGATATATCGTTTTAAAGTGACCGGAAATCGGTTCTTCTATATGCCGAAGCAAATTTGCCTTGAGGAATTGGCATTTTCAAGTATTAATTTCTCCGTAATTTGGTCGATAAGGGGCATTGACGTTTCGCGAAATGAATAAATATATTAAAATTGAAGATATAAAAAAAAAAAATTTTAAATCTTATGGATTAGTTACCACGATAGAACTACCTTAAGGCACTTGAAACATGACGCAACTGTGTCTTGTTAATTCTCCCGACACTGGTGTATTAAAATCCATAGATTGACTGAGAATTATAAAATACTGGATTGGAATTTAAGGTATCGTTCTGGAAAAAATGATAGCAGAGATAATTTATTTAGCACACTGGTATTTTCTGCTTTCAACACGTGATAGAAATTTAGTATACACGTGTATGAGTTTCCTTAAAAATCCTCGAGAACAATGTTCAAGTGAATTCTATTTAACCCTTTGCGGCATAGTGGGACACCAGAGTCCCACCTTTTTGATTCACAACTTTCCTCGGTAGATTTAATGCTTTCGAAGTAACATCCACGAATCTTTGTACTATAATAGTAGAAGCATCGTGGCAGAAGCAATTTGGTACTCAGGGGTTTTGGGGGTCGCTGATTACGAATCTGAGGTCCATTTTTTTAAATTAAAAATGGCGGATTCAATATGGCGGACGAATTTTCGAAAGTTCATCGGATTCACGTGAAACTAGTTACTCGGAGGTTTTAGGGATCGCTGAATACGAATTCGAAGTCCGTTTTTGAAAATTAAAAATGGCGGATTCAATATGGCGGACGAATCTTCAAAAATTCATCGGATTCATTTGAAACTAGTTATTCGGGGGTTTTAGGGGTCGCTGATTACGAATCCGCCATTTTTTATTTTCAAAAACAGACTTCAAATTCGTAATCAGCGACCCCGAAAACCCCCGAGTAACTAGTTTCAAGTGAATCCGATGAACTTTCGAAAATTCGTCCGCCATATTGAATCCGCCATTTTTTATTTTCAAAAACGGACTTCAAATTCGTAATCAGCGACCCCGGAAACCACAAGTTCGATAGTTTTAGTAAAAAACCGTTCGTCTGAAAAATGTATGCCGCAAAGGGTTAAGCTCAAATGAAGGCCTCAGAGTCAATGGATCCGCAATTCTGAATTCTGAAAACCTGACTGCCGATTCGAAATGAATAAATTTTTTTCCGTATAAAGAAGCTCTATTTCGTTTATATGCTTCAAAATCTTTTCGTCAAATGATAATATTCAATTTTTTATAAGTGTGAGTCAGCATGCACCTTATATGTCGAATTTAATGCAACGAAATTAAGTAGTAGTCAATAGCGTAATAGGTAGCGTCCCGGGTTAGTAAGCAGGCATTAGGTAGGAAACTTGTGGGTAGGCGGTTCGAATCCCGCTTCAGACCGAAATTGTGTAGTGAGTGAATATCGACGCAGAACTTTTTTTTTCTTGTTATATTATTTCTGATATCATAATAAGTGCATTATAGTTTATTACTAATTTTTCAGCTTGAAATTTAAAAAACGATTTATGCACAAAAATGGGTGTATTAATTTTAGAGCACTTTTTTACTTGAAATTTCATGTACCTTCTTTATAAAATTTCAGCGATTGTATAGTAAATTTCAAGTACCTAATTATTGTAATCCTACGTTACCGTCATGATTTTTCATATACCGACACATTAAAATTCCCACGTATATGCGCTTGAAATTACATATACCTTCGCCATACAATTTAAGTGACTGCTTGGTAGATTTCAAGTACACGGTTATTGTGATCCTGCATTACCGTCTTGCTTTTTCGTAAAACGGTACATTAAAAATCGAATACGGTCTTCTATTAATGTCAACAGATTTTTTCCTTAATAGTAGTACACCAGCACTGTAAATATACAATATGTATGCATATAAAAATTAATATACGGTATATGCATCCGAGCTTTGTACACCGGTATATTAATTTTCGCACAAAAATTTTTTACAGTGTAATTTTGCTACTAATTGGTTGTTAAGTTTTTTTAAAGTGTTATTCTCTTTCTGCTTCTGGGTGTTGTTAACTTGTAAGCTCACTTGCTCGTTCAGCCACCGCAGGCTGACGTTCGCGACAGTCACGACGTCCGCGATGGGATGCATGTCTATGCCTCCCTTCCACCACGCTTTTTTCTTCCAAAATAATCTTCCCTCCGTGAGGGCACATTGCACTTGACTCTCTTTGCCCAATAATTCATTTCGCAAATCCGTCACGGATTTTTCTCGCAGAATGTTTGTGCGAGGATACTCGCCAAGGTGACGCATAACCGTAGTCTGTAAGGAAAAATATATGTGGCAAGCACACGCGTGAAACTTATGAAAGGTGTATGAGCGATTTTTCGTGGCTTCAACCACCCAAAAAGTGGCTATTTAACGACCATACATTTAAACAATGAGGCTGAGAGAATGAGAGGGATAGATAGTGAGGCACAAAGAAGGATAGGGAGAATTAGCAATGTTTGGTTTCCATTTGAAACATAAGAAAGAAGGATACAGCGCGCACAGTGACGCGCAGCATACGTACACCAATATACATGGATGTATACATGTATAATCCATACCACTCTAGGGCCGCGGTCCGAATTGCGCTTACAGAGCTTAAGGCCTATGCTGAAGCACGCGCGTTGGCACTCTAAGCGCGCTGTGAGCGCAATTCGGACCGCGGCCTAGCAATAAAAGTACGACCATAGAACTTATAATCATGGAAGAGGAATCGCGGTGTTGGAAGTGGCCCCAACATGTTGAGACAGAGATATATCTATTTCTCACTTCGTAATGTCGAGTTCTCTTCTCTGCGCAAGGGCGCAATTTTACTGGCCCAACAAAATGTAGCTATAATAATATATATAAATGTATCTTGATTGCATTTGGCATAAATTTACCAAGCTCATTCATTTTAAGCATCAATAAATATAAATTTGAGCAATAAACTCTAGCGAAGCATCATTAGTATTTCCCGTTTTTTAATTCCTCGACATTGTGTTGATCGCAATTGTGGTGATCGCATATTGTTCCGTCGCTTTGGGGTCCTTCCTCTTCAAGGCTCCAACCTGTTTTCCCATTATTCCTCTCCCCCCCCTCTTCGCGATCGTCCGTTAATTTTTTAAATGAAGAAAGCAGACAGATCGGAGAAATCAGATTTTTTAAACTTTAGCCATTCAATTTTACAGAGTGTGATGGCCAAGGGATGATGTTAACACTAACGGCTGTTTTTTTTTGTAACATTTATTTGTTTATATAATATATCTCTGAAACTTCAGTTTAATTGTCACGAATAATATTCTTAAGTAGTTATAGTTACAGCCAGAACTTTTCGAGGTAGAAATACATGAATAAAAAAAAAAATGTACAGATTTCACGACTTAAAAAAGTTTTATTTCGAGACCAGTTCGTTGCAAGAGTCATGATAATAATATGTTTCTACGTCAACCTCATTACATTCAATCATGCGCCTGAAAGAAAGTATACGCATCTCCGCGCTAATTTGAATTTGTGTATAATTTTCATTCAGATCCAGCAGTGTACGCAGATCCAGCAGAATTAGCACGAGCTAATGGTGCTTCCGGCTGAAGTTGGAAGAACCATTTATAGGACCGAATACAGAGTTTTCAGTATTTATCTTATATTATTTGTAGGTAGACTGTAACTCCGACCAAGTAGTTTAATTTTCGCTTGTCTGATCAGTTTCTATTAAAATGGAGCGCCTAGTGATGCACTCGCGTGCTCGCAAGCCGTACCACGAGTTATCAACTCGACAGCGTCTTAGGATTAAGAATAATATAAAAGACAGACTGGTTAGTCCGTCCAATGAACCAGCATTTGTCAAGTTTACAGAGAAAATAACGGAGAATCGAGAGCGCAGCGTAAATGTCTCAGAATCAACAGAATTGAATCCTCCTATGGCCGGTGGTGCGAACACAACAGAGTTGATAGAAGCTATTTCTCCAATAGTCGGTAGCGCGTACACAGCACATCAAGGTCCATTGGTTGACACGTTAGCGATTTCTTCCCATTCGATCAGTCACTTTCAGATAGCTTTAAATGATCCCTTTCACGATGCGGAAGACAATTCTCTGCGAAGAATATTAGGCGAGACCTCTAATTTAGAAGACCCCATTGTTGATGAGATGATAGACGAGGCCTACGCATTTGAAAGCGACGAGCTGGTTGAATCTTCCAAAGAAGATGACCCATCCACCGCGAATACAAGAGCTTTAACCTTTCCTGAAGAACTTGCATCGTGCTTTGTCAAAAATAATCTGAGCCTGATGGCTTGCGATAGTATACTCGCGTTACTGCGGTCTCATGAATGCTTTAAATCACTTTTGAAGTCAGCTAAAACGTTATTGAAAACACCACGCCAACCTGCTGTGCTACTTGACGTTGCGCCGGGAAAATATATTCATTTGGGGCTTGAGCCCGCTATCGTCAGTATCCTCAGTGACATACTACCAAGTTGCATTCCGTCCAATCTCGAGATCGATATCAATACAGACGGAGCCCCTGTCGGGAAGTCCTCAAAAAATCAAATCTGGCCCATACAATGTAGAGTAGCAAACATCAGTAATGGCCGAACCGAGGTAATCGGTATATACCGCGGAGAAGGAAAACCTCAGAGTGCAATGGATTTTCTTTTGCCATTCGTAAGGGAGGCAAACCAAATAATACAGGATAATAGAATAATTTTCTCAGGAAAAAGAATACCTATCGCACTCCGGGCCATTATTGCCGATGCACCCGCGAGGGCGTTTATCCTGAACCATAAAGGCCACTGTTCAAGTGATCCGTGCTCCAAATGCAAAATCAGTGGACGTTGCGTAGAGCGCCGGATGACTTTTGCAGGTTTAGATAACTGTTCTCGAACAGACGCTGAATATCGTGGTAGGGTGAACGAGGATCATCACAAGGAAGGTGAAAGCCCTTTATCGCTGCTACCAATAGACCTGGTGAAGCAAGTGCCCTTTGAGTACATGCACCTTGTTTGTTTAGGCGTTATGAAACGGTTGTTAATTGCGTGGATAGATGGCAAGTTTTCTATTAATACTGAGCTATCGGCTTTTCAAATCGGACTCATAAACAAAAGACTTGATCAATTGACGAAACATTGTCCACAAGAGTTTGCGCGCTGACTTAATACGGCTGCATATTACAAAAGCTGTAAAGCTACCGAGCTACGACAAATCTTGTTGCATACGGGCCCCGTAATTTTCGAGGGAATTGTGAGCTGCGAATATTACCGACATTTCCTTACTTTGCACGCTGCTATGCGCATTTAACGTTAAATCGTCCATCGGAATCTCAATTTTTTTTGCCGAAAATGCTTTGCGTATATTCGTAGGTCAATGCGAAAGATTGTATGGTACAGAGTTCATTAGCTACAACGTTCACGGTCTTCTTCACGTTGTCGACGATGTAAAATTGTTCGGTCCTCTCGACGCCTATTCAGCCTTTCCTTACGAGAATAATATGAAGATCTTCCATCGTTATTGCAGGAAGCCAGATTGTACTTTACAGCAAAACGCAAACAGACGTGCCGAGCGGGCACAATGCATTCGTAAAAATAACCGTGATCAAAATTCATGCGATAGTCCTGTCGCTGTTCATAAACATAACAAGGGGCCTCTTCCAACGGTCAGCTGGCGAACTGAAATCAATCAGTATCGACGGGTCAAGGGTAAAAACTTCGTTTTATCAGCATCAAAACGCAACAACTGTTGCATAATGAAAGATGGATCTATCTGTATCGTGTATAACATTGTGGTCGAAAACAATGAAATCTACTTAGTGGTGAGGAAATTTAGTCATGTCTCGTCATTGTACGACGTAGCCGTTCCTTCGACGTTTGTTGGCTGCTATAAGTGCTCCGGATTTGAGCAGCAGTCAATTGCAGTAAAGTTTGTTGACGTCTCTAACAAAGGTTACCCGATGCCTCGCTGGTTGCCCGATCACTTGGACTCGATAGCAAATGGCGAGTTGGTAGTTACGGCCATGTCCTCCGAGGCACACTACTAATGAAGTTGTTCCATGGATACTTTGGGATTGCCAAAGAAAGTAAATCTTTTTATCTTCCGTCAACATTGAAGGATGTATTGGCCGTACATTTTCCGCCAAAAGTGAATTTCGGTGAGAATTTCGAGTACTTGGCGATGAGTTAAAAATCTTATAATAATCAACCATATTGAAGATAGTAAGAACAATCATTTTGAGTAATAATAATGCTAAAAAGTTGTTAATAAATGGTATAAAAATAATTTGATGAACAAATCTCCGGCCAACTGTTTTTTATATAATAAAATGAATTTTTTGATTTTGCTAAAGGTGTATTTTTTCAAAATTTTCTCTCTTAGATTCCAATTTTTTTAATTTAAAAAAATTGAAAGAATACTCCAACATTTGTTATATGCTTTTGGAGAAATGTTACGTGCTACATATGGGAAGTATACGGGATATTAAACCAACAGTTTCATAAATACAACCTCTAAAAATTTTCGAACATAGTAGTTTAAAAAAAGAGAAAAAGTACTTAAAAAATCATATGTATATTCGGAAAACTATTCAAATTCATTTAATACTACAGATAAATACGTTTACCGGAGATTTGTTGAAAAACATTTTTTAAAAACAATTTATTTATAACTTTTTGGTATTGTTGTTATTCAAAAATAATTTTCATAGCATCTCCAACATGGCTAATTTTATTCAGATTTTAATATTGTGAGAAATTATATGTATATAGTTCGTCGTATATGAGTGCATATCATATCGGCCGTGAGGCAATAAACAAAAACGAAGCTTGCTGCTATGAGATTTCTTGTAACATTCATTCCGTTGTTTGACATAATAAAGATAAGACGTACCTTTTTCCTTCTTACAACGTGTGTCCTCAATTATTATTTTATAACGTCCCAAATTTTTCCTCGCCATCCTTACAAAATCAGAAGTGGGATACGGGAACGCGAGTGATAAAAGAAAAAAAAAAAATTCGCCGAAAAAAAGCGTCAGTCTCAGCGTTGCTCTGATAACCATTTTTCCGTTATTTGGTTCGCTCGGGCTGCATTTTTGGAGAGACGCGTTAAATTTTTCGTACAGAGAAATATATCACGCAACGAGTTTTCCATATGGGTTCGCGAGTTGTTTGTGACTGCTGAGACGATTGTATACGACGATCGTTCAGTTTTGTGCTTTGTGCTTCATGAAAATTGTGGTGTGTGCGGGACTCAAGTTCGGTTTTCCGTGTGCCGTATTTGAGAGACAGAACAATCCGTGTATTTGTTAACGGCGTGTTCCGTTAATGCACAATGGACCCAAAAACAGTGTCGGTCGCTCGTTTCAAAGAAGAGTTACAGAAGAGAGGGTTATCGACGAGCGGCAAAAAGAAAGATTTTTTTGCGAGGCTAGACGAAGCCGATCCAACCGGTGCGTGGGTGCGGCAAATAATGAGTTCACCAGAGGAAGACAACGCGAGTGTTGAAGAAGAGGAAGATGAGGATCGAGATGTCGAGGATCAGCAGCAACGACGTCGAAACAGGCAACTCGAGTTTGAGCGACGAGAAAATGATCTCCTGAGACGCGAGCTGGAAATCGCCAGGCGAGAGAACGAGCTCCTGCGACGTGCCACACCGCGAGCGGAGGAAGGAACACCCCGGCGAGAAAATATCAACACTATGTTGGAGCTTGTGAGTTTTTTCGACGGGAGTGCAGGTACGTTCAGGAAATGGGAGCAGCAAATTAGACAGCTGTGCGCGACCTATCGTCTCGACGATGATCGAGCCAAATTGTTGATCAGCAACAAATTAAAGGCGAAAGCGAAGAGTTGGTTCCAAGCTGAAAATACGATCGTTATGAGCCTCGACGAGGTGTTCGATGGATTCAGGAAAATGTACGACCATCGTCCTGCCCGGGTTGCACTAAGGAGAAAATTCGAAGCGAGAGAATGGAGGATGTCAGAGAATTTTGCTGATTATTTTCACGACAAAATTATTCTTGCGAAAGATGTTCCGATCAATGAGGATGAAATGGTCGATTATCTCATTGACGGTATTCCGAACGACCATCTCGAGGACATGGCACGAATGAGAGAATTCGAAACGAAAGAAGATATGCTTCGAGTGTTCGAGAAAGTATCACTCCGACAAACAGCAAGAACAAATCTGAAACGTGATACACGACAAAACGGAAAGAACGACACCAAATCAGCTGACGTTTAAAATACGAACGAGAAGAGAGAAGAAAAGCCGACGAAGATCGACGAAGACAAGTCAAGACCGAAGAAAATACGTTGCTTTAATTGCAACAGATTTGGGCACTTAGCACAAGATTGTTCGCAACCAAAGCGTGAGAAGGGGTCTTGTTTCAGCTGTGGCGAGATGGGCCATATGGTGAAGGATTGTCCGAAGAAATCTTCACCATCAACCGACGTTGCAGCAGTCGATGGAAGCGACGACGAGAATCAAGTTTACTCCGTATCAGGCGGTGCAGAAGAAGAAGAAACTTTCTTCAGAGAAGCCGATTACCAAATAAGTCGCTCCAATAATAGTCATAGAATAAGGCTTATGACATTAATGGACACGGGTAGTAAAGTCAGTTTTGTAAAAGAGAGTCTTATTCCAAAGGAATCCGTAGAATCGATCGGTGAATTCTCTCAAAAATATCATGGCATAAATAACTCTCTGTTGCGGGTTTTCGGGATAATACATCTGAATATTACTCTCGAAAAAGAAACAATCGATGATATTACCGTCCTTGTCGTCCCGGATGTGACAATGGTCAGTCCGATTGTATTGGGGCGCGATGTGCTCAGAAGATTCGGGCTGGGTCTGAGGAAAATAGAAGCGCAAGCTATAGATGAAATTTTAAATGTAGATATGAGCGATGCACGAGATATAGTGTCGAACGCGCTTAATATCAACATTGCGGCACCATCTGAGGTACAGTCGAGTTTGCGGGAAATTTCCAGGTCTCATTATGTTGAACCCGATAGACCGTATAGTCCAAAAGTAGACATAGAATTGAAGCTGAACCTAACTAGCGAAAAGGCATTTCACTTCAATCCGCGTCGACTGTCACCCTAGTAGATTGCCGAACTCAACAAGCAACTGAACAAATAACCGTCAAAAGGACGGTTCTTTTTGGACAAAAAAGAACTGTGGAAAAACCTTCAAAAGAACCGTCTATTTTTATGAATCTGTAGACGGTCCTTCGTACGGTCGTTCCTACTGGTTTTTGGTTCTTAGTACGGTTTTTACCAGTTCGGTCCTATTTATGGTTTTATTAAGGTTTTATTTTATGTAAACAAATTTATTACAACATTTCGTATGACCCTTCTCTCCCTGGCGGTTGATTCCCTTTATTATTAAAATTCCCTTTATTATAAAAATTTCATTCTGCTGTGATTTGGACTGCCTCGATCCTGGCTCGCGTTGACACTACAAAATACAGTGTTTTTGTTTCGTTTATCCAGTACGGTTCGTTTTATGGTCATTTT
This sequence comes from Rhorus exstirpatorius, assembly GCA_963564615.1. Classification (NCBI taxonomy): domain Eukaryota; kingdom Metazoa; phylum Arthropoda; class Insecta; order Hymenoptera; family Ichneumonidae; genus Rhorus; species Rhorus exstirpatorius. The sequence goes on along the minus strand of OY751318.1, from coordinate 3,005,967 downwards.
GTCGGTTGCAAACCCGAAAAAATAGTATGGTTATTAGTACGGTTTTTTTGGTGGTTGCTCGTAGTTTTTTAGGTGCTCGCGAAATATTACGAACGGTTCTTTTTTAGGTTATTGGTCGGTGATTTTTTGTCTAAAAAGAACCATCGATGACCGGTCCTTTTTACGGTTTTTAGTGAGTCATACAATCTACCAGGGCAGTCATTGAAAAAGAAAATTTGAGGAAAATACTCGACGATCTTTTAAAGAGGGAAATAATACGACCGAGCAAATCCGAGTTCGTGTCTCCGATCATTTTGGTCAAGAAAAATAACGGTGAATTTCGTCTTTGTGTCGATTATCGAGTTTTGAACAAAGTCCTTCGTCGAGATAACTATCCGTTACCACTGATAGAAGATCAGATCGATGTACTGAGAGACAAAAAGTATTTCAGCACATTAGATTTGAAAAATGGTTTTTTCCATATTAAAATCGAGGAAGAATCAATAAAATATACCGCGTTTACAACACCGTTCGGAGTGTTTGAATATTTACGGATGCCTTTCGGGCTCAAGGTCGGACCAGCGAGGTTCCAAAGACTTATAAACGAAGCGTTAGCCGAGCAAATCAAAACGGGAGATATCGTCGTATATATGGACGATGAGTTGGTCGCGACCACCACCTATGAGCATCATCTCAGAGTGTTAAAAAAACTCATTCGATGCTTAACAGAGAATCTGCTGGAGCTTCGTCTTGACAAATGCAAATTTTTGTACACGGAAACAGATTTTCTGGGTTACCGTATATCCGAGAACGGGGTACAACCGAATAAAGAGGGGGTTAAAGCAGTGGAAAATTACCCGATTCCGCAAACAGTGAGAAGTTTGCAATGCTTTCTCGGGATGGCATCTTATTTTAGAAAATTCATAGAGGGGTTTTCTTTAATCGCGAAACCGTTACACGAATTGTTACGAAAAAACGTAAAATTTGAGTTCGGACAAGAGCAACTGAAAGCATTCGAAGAGTTGAAAGGGAAATTGCAAGAGGCTCCTGTACTGAGCATATACAGTCCTCATGACGAAACCGAACTCCATACAGATGCAAGCGCACACGGATTTGGCGCCGCGTTCATGCAAAAGAAAAAAGATTTGAAGTTTCACCCAATATTTTTTTTCTCAAAAAGAACGACCGAAACTGAAAGCCGTTATCATAGTTTCGAGCTAGAGACGCTAGCCGTTATTTATGCGTTGCGTCGTTTTCGCATTTATCTCCACGGAACGAAATTCAAGATAGTCACCGATTGCGCGTCGTTGAAAATGACTTTGGACAAAAAAAGAAATAAGTCCGCGAATAGAAAGATGGGCGATTGAGCTCATGGAATATGATTATGTTCTGGAGCATAGAGCTGGCACCAAAATGCAGCATGTAGATGCCCTGAGCCGCGCCACAAATATACTCGTGGTCGAGGACAATCCTTTAGAATTAGAGCTGGCGATAAGTCAGAACCGCGATTCTATGATACAAAAACTTCGCGACAGACTCGAAAACGAAGAAGACAAGCAATTCGAGATGCGAAACGGACTCATTTATAGAAAGAAAAACTCTGAGTTGAGATTTTACGTCCCGGAAAAAATGGAAGGTCATGTACTGAGGAAATATCACGATGAGTTAGGTCATTTCGGTCCGGAAAAAACGCTCAGCGCGATTGACAAAATCTACTGGTTTCCGCAAATGCGCGATAAGATTAAGAATCACATCGGGAATTGTTTAAAGTGCATCGCGTTTTCACCACCCGTAGGCAAAGCCGCAGGTTTTTTGCATTCAATTCCTAAAGGAAACGTACCGTTCGCAACGTTTCATGTCGATCACGTAGGACCGATCGATAAACGATGTTCGATAAAGCAGCATATCCTTGTAGTCGTTGATGGATTCACAAAATTCACAAAATTATACGCAACAAAGACGACGGCGTCAAGCGAATCAGTCGAAAGTTTAAAACAACATTTTTCGAACTACAGCCGTCCTCTCACGATTGTGACCGATAGAGGTACGAGTTTTACATCTAATGAGTTTGAGATTTTTCTCAAAGAAAATAACGTTCGCCATGTATTAATAGCCACGGGCTCCCCGAAAGCAAATGGACAGGTCGAACGTGTCAATCGAGTCTTAGGCCCGCTTATTGCAAAATTAGTCGACAACTCGTCTGGAAAATATTGGTATAAAGTACTCGCTGAGACCGAATATACGATAAATAATACTATGCATAAATCGACCGGTGATACTCCCAGCAGACTATTATTCGGGGTAAATCAACGAGGTCCAAGCGTTGATGGAGTTAAGGGGTATTTAGAGGAGACGATCATATCAGTCGAGCGTGATCTCTCAACGATTCGAGATAAGGCTGAGGGGAAAATTCAAAAAAGCCAAGAATACAATCAGCGATATTTTGATAAAAAAAGAAAGGAGCCGCATAAATATAAAGAAGGAGATTACGTAGGATTAAAAAATTTTGATAGTACTCCAGGCGCTCCGAAAAAACTTATTCCAGGGGTTAAGGGTCCATATGAGATAGTGAGAGTACTTAAAAATGATAGATACGTAGTAAGGGATGTAGAAAACTTTCAAACATCAAATCGTCCCTACGAAGGAACGTGGGAAGCTTGCAATATCCGACTGTGGCACAACGGAGGAACCCATGTTGCATAATACGAACTATTGTACTGTTAGTTTGAAGATTTAGATTTAAGGAAAATTTGTAATAAACGATAAACAACTACTTGTCCGAGGTCGGACAAAGGTCAGGAAAGGCCGAGTTGTGAGAAATTATATATATATATAGTTCGTCGTATATGAGTGCATATCATATCGGCCGTGAGGCAATAAACAAAAACGAAGCTTGCTGCTATGAGATTTCTTGTAACATTCATTCCGTTGTTTGGCATAATAAAGATAACACGTACCTTTTTCCTTCTTACAACGTGTGTCCTCAATTATTATTTTATAACGTCCCAAATTTCCCTCGCCATCCTTACAATATCTTGGTAGGGAATGTACGGGCATCTCCATATTCATAGCATCTCCATCATGGCTAATTTTATTCAGACTTTAACATCTTGGTAGGGTTCAGATTTTCTAATTTTATTCAGATTTTAATGGCTAATTTTATTCAGATTTTAATATCTTGGTAGGATTCTATTTGTCTCTATTTTAATATCTTGGTAGGATTCAATGGCTAATTTTATTCAGATTTTAATACCTTGGTAGGATTCACATTTTAATATCCATATTCATAGCATCTCCAACATGGCTAATTTTATTCAGATTTTAATATCTTGGTAGGGAATGTACATCCTTAATTATCCGTACAGCAAAAGGTTGGCTTTGTTTTACAATCTTAACGCACTCATTGAAAAGTTCATTTCAGTTTTCGGCCAGTTTCAATCCAACGTGTCAAAAACCATATGTTATTCGTTTAATCGTTTTATTCTGATTCTGCTTGCTCTTTGTGGTATGGAAAATTTTTTGATTTGTCGAGGAATAAATATTTGTTATCATGCAATTCTTTTGATCGCACCACGGGCTATAGCGGATATTGTATGTATGAAATGAAACAAGAAACTGCGACAGATGGTCGAGGTCCCATTAAGCACTGTCATGTGTATACACGATATTATGCGCTGCGTGCTCGTTATATAGAGGGTACATCTTATAATTATAATTTTTTAATTCATAATAATATTCTAAATATAATTTTTAAGTAAATAACTTACCGTTTTATGGAACACTGTCAAACAAAGAACGTCTCAAATCACGAAATACCACGAAAATGACAACTATTCATAGTGCCTCCATAAATAGTGATATATGATGACTGGTGCAGTAAAACTGCTAATAATATGCGATGAACAAAAATCGTACGATTATAAAAATTTCACATTCATAATGGCTCAACGTATAATTTTAAGTCTTTTACTTATCATTTTGGGGTATACGGAGCGGAGAGGGTTTGGAGTCAAAAAATACCGGGGAAGTGACAAACTCCGGGGTCCTTATCTCTGCATAAAATAAGTTTATACTGTATTCGCATTAAACATTCAGATACCTGTATGTTACCCTATGCACGCACATGAGTCAGAGAAGGTTTGGAGTCGAAAAATACTGGGAAAGTGACGAACCCCGGGGTCCTTACCTCTGCATAACATACACAAGGTGGCAGTGCTTCGTTCCTACAGATTCCAACTGAACACAGACCCCGCTCGGCCAACGTGATTCTACACAGAAAAACCGTACCCATAATCTCTGTGTGAGTTCCTCTCTGAAGGTTCAATGAGTGTCGAATTATTTTGTGTTTAGTTAATTACGTGTACAGTTTTTCTATGTAGAATTGCCTGTGTAGAGTTGGGTTTATGTTCAGTTGGATGCTGTAGAAACGAAGCATTGCCACGCAAGATGCGCGTACGTAAACGCCCATTTAATCCCGTAAGTTACATACATGATCGCTGAAACTTGTATAACTTTTTGTAAGCGTTACACCTAGCGATAATTCTGTTCAACTGCTACTATATTACTATATTAGAACTATATTAGAACTTGGTACGGTTTTATTTTGTATAGTATGAATGCAAGATGGATGCAGGTTGTGAGTTAAAAATTAAGTAAGCTTGGCGAAGTTTTCTACAGTTGCAGACTGTAATTACTTTGAATGCTAACTTAATTTTATTCGCATAACCCGATAATTTCGGGTGCAGTGGTTTGGCACCCAAAGCGTACGCGAAAGCGTACGTGATTTCGCTGTACCGACTTCATAGGGAATATGCATTTGCAAACTTCTGAAGGCGAATGCAATTTCACATGTTTCGGTACTCTCAATCTCGTGCGCAAAATCAACGTTGAGAGGCTCTTAATCAGTAATTAATAATGTATTGACAATCGCATATTCTTTAGTTGAAACAAAGTGTACAGATATTGGAGAAATATATTTGAACGCAATTGCCAGTAAACTTGCAAGCTGAGCGCACTGCTATTATATACCCTATCGCAATTTCTGCCCCGGGCTACGTTTACTAACAATAAGATCGGCTTCCCCTACTCCTTAATAAATAGCCAATGGAAAGATGCCATTGGCGCGGTCGGGGAGCGATCTACCAGTATACTCTTATCGATTATCTTTATAAGCTTGTATCAATAACAGCGATATGGTAGCCTTACTCGGTCAGAATCTGGGCCGCTGAACATATTTTACTTTCAGCAAAATGTTGTTGTAATAACTGCAATATATCGAAGAAAAATAATGCAAGTTGAAACTCGCACATTGCTTCCTTATTTATCTAGATTGTGTTGTGCCCGGGAACTTCGTCACGTGGGGATGAAATCGTCGAGGACGGGTTTGTGGGTGATTGTCAAGGTTGAGTAAATCTCCAACTCGAGTATTACAAAATTACGGTCTAGTTTATTCGATGATGATAAAGTATTGGTTACAGTGTTCTTGATTATTTTGCCTTGAGACCGACTGACTGCAATTTGACCATAGCTTCCGCTAAGGATAGCTCGCTTTATTGAACAGCCCTGTTGCCAACCAAAGTCTGCCTTTTTATATTATTCCTGTAATGAATTTTCGTTCAATTTTCTGGGGAGGTGGAATCACACGAACGTCGCTTGACGACGTGTGTCTCAAAGTCACCTTTAAAACTGCTGACTTTGCACACTTGCAAAGTCACCTTCAAACTGCTGTGTTTGCACAATCAATGGCTAAGTTGAATATAATTCTACATGATGAAATCGGGGCACAACACCCCTCCCCCCTTGGGAAGACGAAATTACTAATTTCAGCGTTATTACTTTGCATTGTCGTCTCTTGGCTTACAATGTGTTATTCATACAACAATCCTTAATATAGAACTTTATTATATATATTTCCCAAGATAATCGTGTATTCTGGTGTACGATATAATTCCCAATTTTATTTTATTTTTATCGTGTACCCGTTTGTGGTGTATTTCTTTTGAATGTAACGTTCATGTTTGGATTTACCCTCCGTTTCGTTGCGCGCGGGAGGCTTTCTGCTGCATCAGCAGGGTCGTTTGCCTCTGGTGTGGTTCTCGCGCAACGGCGTCGCACGTACATATATATACCCAACAAAATTATTATAGCTACTATTCCATGCAGCGTATAGCTTCCTATAATATGCTTAAATGTTGGATCATCTTTGATATCCAACTTTGTATTAAACTTTTCGATTCTTTCTCCCATTTTGTTTATCTCCGATGAATCCATAATTATTTTATAGTTGTAATAATGTGTAATAGAAGGATGAGGTATTTTTATTTTGCTTGATAAAAATGTCAGATTAAACGGTGGTAGGAAGGTTATGACTTCCTCTTGGTCGCTTTCTTTTAACGTTTCTATTCTAAAATTTTCGGAGGTGACGGAACATTTCCCGTCCAAAGCCAGTATGCCTGTATTATATATTGTAACGTATTCTATAGCGTTTTCTTTGCATTCTATCGTGAGTGTTTCTTCGACGGGCGCTATGTATATCCAGCGTCCGTCTTGTTCCAAAGCGATGAGCATTGTTTTGCTTATGTTTACTATTCGTCGTTTACAACTTGTTTTTTCTATACTCTGTCCCCAATATGTATTTATTTCGCAAGGGGCATCTGCCTGTATAAATTGAGTTGCGTGTTTTGGGTGACAGAAGTATTTCTTTGCGTCTTGTTTACAATTGAGCAATTCTTTTTCGCTTAAGTATAAATAACTTTTCAAGGGAGAAAAAACATGGAAGTACAAAAATGAAAATTTAGAAATAGTTAAAGAATATAAGTATCTTGGGGTTTGGTTTTCAACAGGAAATACTTTTGAGAAACACTTACGGTTGATAGAGGGGAAAATAAAAAAAGCAACGAACAATGCGTGTGGAATTTTCAAAAGGGCAAAGATTAGCAGCTTGAAAAGGAGATTGCTGTTAATGCAGGCGATAGTCAAGAGTGGGATGCTGTACGGTGTAGAAATTTGGGGATGGAAGAGAAGAGAGCGAATAGAAAAGTTGCAGGCATGGTATGTAAAAATGGCAATGGGATTGAGAAGAAATACACCGGACTACATATGGAGAAGAGAAGCGGGATGTAGAGGAGTTGGTATAGACTTATGGAAAAGAGCAGCACAATATATGAAGGATGTTATGAAAATGAGCGATGAAAGATGGCCAAAAAAGTGCTTAAAAGAAGAAGTTAAAGGAATCAGGAACGGGAATGCAACAAAATGGGGAAAAGAGTTAGAGGCAGCCATGGCAGAGGTGGGGGAAGGAGAAATGTGGGAAATAATAAGAAATGACAATGTAAGGGATTTGGAGAAAAGAATTAAACGAGGAGTCAAAATCAAGACGGACCAGGAAATCCAGAACGACTGGAATAGAATTAGTAAATCCAGGTACTGTGCGGAATACAAGGATAGGAAGAGGGATATAGTAATGGAAAAATATTGGGAAAATGGCCAGATAAGTGGAGAAAGGAAGGAAGTGTGGGCAAGATTAAGATGTGGTAGCGTGGGAAAAGATAAGAATAAAGGTTTTAAAGACTTGAGATGTAGGCTATGCTGGCTCCAAGAGGAGACAGTGGAGCACATTATCACGTGCGAAGTAGGAAAAAACAAAGCTAGAGAAAGGATGAGAGAGGAGGTGGAGGAATGGATAGGGGAAAGTACAGGTGAAGGGTTAAGGAGAAAAATAAACAGTGCCCTGCAAGGGGAAGAACCCATAATATGTGTATGTGATTTTTTTTTAGAAATGGAAAAGATTATAAAGAAAGAAGTGAATGGAAAAATATAAATGTAAAGAAGAGAGTTGGAGGATGTGTAAATGTAAGATAGAAATGTAAAAACCCTTAGGGGCATACTTGGAATAAAACTAACTAGTTATAAATAACTTTTCTGCTTTCGATTAATTATTGCGTATTGTTCTGATGTTTCTATAAATTGAAATGTGTTATTTTCCATCCTTGAGGGTAGTGGATATACTTTGTTAACGTGAAATTCGGTGTGTTCTATTAATGGTATTCTTAGAACTAAGATGAGTACCCCTGAATTGCTGAATGCATCTATGTTAGTGATCTTGAGCAGGCTGCTTATTTTTTGATGATCTAATGGCGTTGGAAAATTAACTCCTCTTGGTAAATGAGGCCACGCTTTTACTAAATATTCTATTAATTCAGTATAAGATATCATTGGGCTAATTATCCCTTGTCTAAGATTTATTAGAAAATTTGTTAGCTGTTTTATCTCGTCCCGTAATGTTTGTACCATTATATTTATTTTAGTTATTTTTTGTTTATTATTTGTACGGGCGTTATTTCTTTTGTTTTGTTACACAGATCGTTCTGTAATTCTGATATTAATTGTATCAAATGATATTCGTTTGCTAACATTTCGTTCAATATTTTTGAGTTGGAGTGTACAATTTGTAAATTCTCTTTTAGCGCGTCATTTGCGGTTATTTGTTTTTTCGAAATTGCGTTTATTCTCACTTTTATTTCTTGGATTTCGCTTGTATCCATGTTTCCAGTGATTTTTGTTGTTATTTTTTCTATCCCATTAATTAAACCTCTTATTACTATACTTTTATGCGTTCCTGTTATGTCGTACATAGTATCTATATCGTCTTCTATGTTTTTTATTAGCGTCTGTACTGAAGTCATAATGATCTCTTCTTTTATTCCCTGACAGGTTTCTATTAATTTTATTAATGATGTTTTCATTTTTTGTTCTCTTGCTATGGTGGGTTTGAGATCCATTTTTATTGCTAGTTTCCAAATGTCTCGTGTGACGAATAGCGTTCCGATTTCTTCGTAATAGATTCCTGGTGTTCTATTAAATTTTTTCACTTGAAAATTCCTTTTTATTGGTTTACCATTGGCTCCCTTTGCGAGCATAATCAATGCAAGCAGATTCCTGAAAATGACATGTTTTTTCTCTTTTTATTCTTTAAAACTTCTTTGTGTGAGTGTAACGTTGAGAAATGTGTCGCGATTCTCACGGTTAGCCCTACGTTTTCTGTTCGTGCTGTGTCAGCGTCTTTGCCGTCGTCTGGTGCATTTTGATAAGACGTGTGTTTTGAACCTTTATTCTGCTCTGAGCAGCTTCATTAATTGCCCTACCGTCTCTCAGTGAACGTCTCTGCTCAACATCATCCAAAGTAAGTGTTCCCTTTGTTTTAATTTGTCATTTTCTTTTTCTCTTTTTTCTTTTTTATTTTAATATAAACTGTGTATATAATATAATATAACTGTTGAATATAGTTTGTGTATTTTAATTGAGGATTTTTTTCTTCTTTTTGTGTTTCAGAAATCTTTCAGGATGTCTTTTTATACCAGGGGAAACTGCGTGATTTTTGAAGGAGAGGGGGTCGATCTTTAGTTGGTATTTTTTTTTCTTTTCCTATCGTATTCTCTATTTTATTGAATATTATCTCCCCCTATTTTGCGTTCCTCCTTTTTTTTTTCCTATTAATCTTTTAATCGTTGTGCTCTTTTCTAATCCTCCTTTTTTTTTTTTTTTTTTTTTAATTTTTTTAAATTTGATTTGCAGAGTTACTCCCGGGTGCCGACGCGACGGGACAGTCACCGTGGCGGGGAACTTGGCTTCCCCAGTTCGTTGCGGTGGCCAAGGGAGTCCGGGCGCGGAGGCGTCGGCTCCGCGCTCTCCTCATCGAGCTGTGGCGGGAGGATTCATTTTCCCGCGAGTGCGATGAGTGGGACCCCGAGGGGGCCCCTTACGATTTATTTTGTTTGAGGTCCCTGTTCGGTGAGGGCTCGGCTCCCCCTCCACCCCCGACTTCGTGGTTGAATTACGTATACTCATTAGGACAATAAATAATGGTGTCCCTTTTTAAAAAAAAATTTTTTTTGAATAAATTTATTTAAATTTTATTATTTTGTGTGTTACGTGTTTTATTTCTGCGATACCTTTCCCATTATTTATGAGTTTTTTTTTTTTTTTCTTTCGAATTTTTTACCTGAACGTAGTTATATATACATTTTATTTTATATATTTTATTTTATATAAAAATTATTATTATTTTTTTTTTCTTTTTGAATTTAAATTGCCACGTATGGCTTGATGCGGTTCACGTGTACACGGATGCGCTTGCGTCCGCGGCCGATAGTATAGTTTACGTCTGTGTCTTTACTTTTTATTGTGTATGGCCCTGTCCACTTGGGGGTCAGCTTGGCGGACCTCCCGCGGCGTACGGTGGGGTCCAATAGTAGTACTTTTTCTCCTGGCCGGTATTCTACCTTACCGGTGGTCGTATCGTATCTTTTCTTTGCTTTTTCTTTTTTACCTTTTAATTCTTCTTGTGCCACTTCCCATGTGGCTCGTAATTTTTCTCGTAGCTCGGCTACGTAGTCGTCGTAATTGTACGTTTGGCGCGGTGGCTGTTTCAGAGCCGTCGGTAATTCGGCTGCTTTTCCGTATACCAACTCATACGGCGTATACCCTGTCGCTGTATATGGAGTGGTATTGTATGTGAACATTGCGTATGGTAACCACTCGTCCCAATCACGTTGATCTTCCCTTATATAATTTTTTAAATATTCTGCCAAAGTCCTGTGCGACCTTTCTAGCGCTCCGTTTGACTGCGGGTGATATGCGCTAGTCTGGATTTTTTGTATGCCCAATAATTGACACATTTCTTTAAATGTTTCGCTTAGAAAATTTGTTCCTTGGTCCGAAAGTATTTCTTTCGGGGTGCTGTATTTGCAAATGATTTCTGTGACTAATTTTTTCGCCACTACACGAGCTTCTTGTGTATGTATTGGTATTGCAGCGCTATATTTTGTGAGTAGGTCTTGGAAAGTGAGTATGTATTTGTGTCGTTGATCTGTCTCGGGAAGAGGTCCTACTATGTCGACTGCACATTTTTCGAATGCTCGTGTGGGGGTGTCTGTAATTACCATCGGTGCTGTTTTAATCCTTGTTACCTTATTTCGCTGGCACTTGTCACATGCTGCAACATAATCTTCTATTTCTTTTCTCATCCCGGGCCAGTTGTATCTTTGTCGTATACGTTCTGTCATTCTTTTTGCTCCGGGGTGCCCGCCGAGTGGGGCGTCGTGATACTCCTTGAGTATTATGTCTTTTTCTTTTTCGCTTGGATATGCGTGATTTGCTTCGCTCTTTTCTGTCTCCTCGTCGCTCGAGTCTGTGTCTGTGTCACTCTCTCGCAGCGCTTCTCCCTCTTCCGTGTCGTCCACTTCGGTCTCGCTGGGACCCTGTGTGTGTGCATTGGAAGGGTATGCGTCAGCCTTGGGCTGCTTCCTCGGCCGTCCTCGCCGTCGAGGGGCCAGCTGTTCGGTGTCGTCGACCGCCTCACCGGGTGTGGGTCGGGGCTGGGGAGGGGTCTTCCTTGGGCGTCCTCTCCCGCGCTTCGCGACGTTATCACCGTGCTCTACCTCGCGACTCTTTTTCCTCGTCAGCATGATTGTATACATTCTGCTAAGGGCGTCGGCGTTTGTATTTTTCTTTCCTGCTTTGTACTCGATGTTATAGCCGTACTCTTCTAATTTTATTCGCCATCTCATAAGCCTTGACCCTGGATCCTTTACGTTAAAAAGCCAGGTGAGTGGTTTATGATCTGTGACTATCGTGAACTTTGTGCCATATATATATATGGTCTGAATTGTGTCACTGCCCAAACTATTGCCAACATTTCTTTTTCCGTCGTAGAATAATTTTTTTCAGCTTTATTTAACGTTCGACTGGCGTAACATATCGGTAAATCTTCTCCGATTTTTCCTTGTGATAAAATTGCTCCGATTGCTTTGTCGGATGCATCCGTCGTAATTATGAATGGCTTTTCGAAATCTGGATATTGTAGTATGGGTGCGGTGCTGAGAGTTTCTTGCAGTTTTTCGAATGCGTGCTGACATTTTTCTGTCCAGTCGTATTTTGTTTCCTTTTTTGTTAGCTCTGTTAATGGCTTTGCTATTTTTGAAAAATCTTGAATGAATTTTCTATAATATCCCGCTAATCCCAAAAATGATTGTATCCCTTTTACATTTTTTGGCACAGGAAATTCCTGTACAGCTTTTATTTTTTCTGGGTCTGGCTTGACTCCGATTTCTGTTATAATGTGTCCCAGATATTGTGTTTCTTTTTGTAGGAATTGGCATTTTTTCGGCTGTATTTTTAATTTCGCTTCTCGAAGTCGCTTGAACACTTCTCGTAGCCTATTGTTGTGTTCTTTGAAGGATGATCCGTAGATGACGGTGTCGTCCAGATATACATAGCATTTAAGTCCTTGAAGGCCAGCTAGTACTGCATCCATGAGTCGCTGGAATGTTGGGGGTGCGTTTTTTGATCCAAATGGCATTCGGTTATACTCGTAATGTCCAAGTGGTGTTGAAAATGCTGTTTTTTGTTTGTCTTTCTCTGCCATCGGAATTTGATGAAATCCTGAGGCGAGATCGAGCGTTGTAAAATATTTAGCACGGCCCAATTGGTCCAATATTTCGGTAATATTAGGCAATGGGTATGAGTCCCCTTCGGTTACTTCGTTGAGTTTCCGAAAATCCACGACTACTCTTTTTTGTACGTTTCCTTGCGCGTCAGGCTTTTTTGGAACGACGAGTAGAGGAGCGTTCCACGGGCTCTTGCTCGGTCGTATTATGCCATTCTTCAGCATTTCTTCAGCATGCTTCATTACTTCTTTTTTATGAGTCTCGGGTAACCTGTATGGACGTACGTTTATTGGTGTGGTCCCATCTTTTATCTGTATTTGATGCTCTACTATATCGGTTGTTCCAAGCATTTCCCCTTCCAGGTGAAAAATGTCGGCGAATTCTTCGATGAATTCTGTGAGAAATTCTTTTTCTTCTTCATTTAATTCGGAAGTGCCTTTGACCTCCTTCCATATTTTTTCTTGTTTCTCGATTCTTTCGGCTTTACCGAGGACGCAGATTTTTCTTTCGTTTGTTTCAATGTTATCTTCTTCAATTTCGATTTCTTCTAGTTGTACTGTGGGTCTGTCAATCTCGACCTCTTTTTGGCTCGTATTTCGTACGAGTATAATGCAGGAATTTCCGTTCGACTTTGTGATACTTTCACCTATCATGATACCTGGCTGTAACTCTATGGCGGCTACGCATCCTATGGTTGCCGTCAAGGTTTTTGCGTATAGCATTTTTTCAGCGCGAGGTGGGAGTTTTATTTTTTTCGTTCCGTTGATGAGCGGCATGCTATGTCCATATATTTTTATTGTCTTACCACTCAATATGTCGACGTTATGTTCTATCATGAAATCCTGTCCCAGTATACCATCTGTCTCTAGTGGTATGTTGTCGCTAATTACGAAAAATCCATGTTTGATATTTACTGCTGGAGTGACAACTTCCAGTATTACTTTGCAGATTGCATAAAAATTTTTCCCATCAATTCCTTTTAATTCGACTGTTTCGTCGATTACTTCTGTTTCGTCTCGTAATGTACCTTTTTTAATGAGGCAACACTGTGCTCCAGTATCTGCTTTTAGAGTCAGGATATTATCTTTTGCTTGGGGTGATGAGATGTGGAAATCGCTCACCGCCAACTTCTTGGGAGTCGTCTTTGTATTGCAAATTTTTTTTTATGCGCCCTGTAGCTGCTCGCTCGCCGCGCTGACGGGCGATCTTTCAGTACGAGTCTCTGCCCGTATGGTGTCGATTTCGAGGGAGCCTATTGTCTTCCTGCTTCCTCCGTCGTTTCTTGCTTGCCCTCTCGGTGCGTCGCGTTGGTACCCGTTCGGTTTCGTCCATCTATATTGATTGGGTTGCCCTTGTGATCCTTTTTGTTGCTGATGAGTCCCTTGACTCTGATCCATTAATCTTTTTCGACACTCTTTGTACATGTGTCCCGGTTTATTACAATAATTGCACGTTATATTGTACTGATTTGCATGTTTTGTAGGTGCTGGTAAACTGTACCGTCCGTAAGATTGGAAATTGCTTCGACAATCTTTCGCCATGTGTCCTGCTTTGTGACATTTATGACACGTTACTGGCGGACGTTTTTCCTGATGCGTCTGCCTATTTATTGATTCATTACCCTGTGCTGTTTTTTCTTCTTCCATTGCGCCCTTCATTGCTGTTGCGAGGTCTGAGAAGCCTCGAGCCTTTACAATAACCTAAATTCTCGCCTGAGTCCTCGCTCGAAGTTATGGAGTCCCATTTGGCGTACGTAGCCCTCAATGGCTTGTTTTTTGGCGTCATTTACTTCTGTCGCTGTACTCGCGTCTATTAATTCCATCATAATTTTTTCTAACCTTTGACCGAAAGTTAATACTGACTCGTTTATTTTTTGCTTGCTGGTGTTGAACTCTACTTGTAGAGCTGCTACTGGTCGTCTTGTGCCATACAAGGCGGTCATTTCTTCTTTAAATTTCGCAAAACTGTCTATTTGCTTGTATTTTATTTCTTTCGCAGCTTTACCTACTACTTTTGTTTTTAATACGGCTTTTAAAAGCTCGTCTTTGTCTGCGAGTGCAATACTCTCGTCAGCGTATTCGTATGCGTTTATTATGTCATCTACTTCCTCGGGCTTTGTCCCGTCAAAACGAGGTATTAAAGTTCTTGCCTCTTTTAGGGTCATATGTACTGGTGTGTTTTCTGCCATTGTGTCGTCTATGTTTAGCAATGTTCCGGTTAATAAAGTAAAGTCAGCTAAATTTATTTCTGTACGGCGCTCGGTATCTACTGCGTCTTCAAAATTTCTTATTATTCTTACGCGTTTTTCGGGTCTATTTTTTGGAGTGCCTGGTGAACGATTTGATTCGTCTGAGCTACTAACTCTACGGCGTTTTTTGTCACTTTGAAGGTCAACTTCCTCTACTCTTTCGTAATGAAGTGATTTATCAAAAATTGAATCTAACGATCTAGAAAGTACGCGCCTACCTGATAAGCGTAAGCGTGTGACTCGCTCGTCTTCCGACATGCAATTTTATTTATTTATACTTTTTTTTTCTGGCTTTGGAGGGTTACAAAATTAAATATGTTCCGTCACTTACAGTATGATGCTCTGCTTCATGATGTTCGATGATTTCTTGTAGATGATTCGCCCTTGTACTTCTGCGTTGTCGATCTTTTCCCTCTAGTAGTTCTGCGTTTTCGATCTTTCCCTTTGTCGAGTCGTCGGACTCGCGTTGAACGGTCTTTGTCAGCTTCCTGTTGAGTCTCTGGTTTCGTAGTCGGTACTGCTTGATGATCCTCGGGATCCATTCGATTATGTTTGTGTATATTTTTTTTTGAATGAGTCTGTTGACTCTGGCGTCTGGTCTCACTTCCGACTCGGTCGGGCTTACACTTTTTTTTTTTTTTTAATTTATCTTTTCAGTTCTTTTCGCGTTCGTTTGTCGTGACGCGGTCACTTACACTCGCGATACTTTGCAGCACTTGCTTCGTTACCGTGAATTTGATTTTATCGAATTGTGACAATCCCACCGCTGCCACCAATGTTGTGCCCGGGAATTTCGTCACGTGGGGATGAAATCGTCGAGGACGGGTTTGTGGGTGATTGTCAAGGTTGAGTAAATCTCCAACTCGAGTATTACAAAATTACGGTCTAGTTTATTCGATGATGATAAAGTATTGGTTACAGTGTTCTTGATTATTTTGCCTTGAGACCGACTGACTGCAATTTGACCATAGCTTCCGCTAAGGATAGCTCGCTTTATTGAACAGCCCTGTTGCCAACCAAAGTCTGCCTTTTTATATTATTCCTGTAATGACTTTTCGTTCAATTTTCTGGAGAGGTGGAATCACACGAACGTCGCTTGACGACGTGTGTCTCAAAGTCACCTTTAAAACTGCTGACTTTGCACACTTGCAAAGTCACCTTCAAACTGCTGTGTTTGCACAATCAATGGCTAAGTTGAATATAATTCTACTTGATGAAATCGGGGCACAACAATTGTTCTTTTTTTCTTTAGTTCTGCCGTTGACACGTCTAAGAGAATCTGTTATACTTCAAACGTATATAAATGGTACTCCGGAACGGTGTAAGTTTTTCAGATTGTGATCCAAAGGAGCATTGGATTACGTATTCGATGACGAATCGAAACTTCTCATGAGATTTGGTAAAAAAAAACCCTACTGAAGTTGTGTTCATTTTGTTCATCACATTATTTATATCGCATGCCTCATAGAAGTAGGGCCTAAGCGACGAAAAGTGCGATTTAAATGACAAAAGGACGTATATGGTTTTTTTTTTGGCCAATCGATAGAAAAATTGTTTAAACGGAAAAAGCCGCTGTTTTCTTTCAAGCCAAAAATTTGAAAGCAAAGGACGTAAGCGCCTTCGATACGCCCTTCTGGCATTGGCTTTGTCGGAAAAATCATGTTGACTCATGTCAAAAGGGCGTATTCACCAAAAATATTTAAGTCGAAGAATATTGAAAATTCAAATATTTTGGCGTATACGCCTTTCTGGCATTAACTTCATAGGGAAAATCATGATGACTATTATCGAAAGGGCATATCTGCCAAGGTTATCCATTAATGCTAGTAATTATAATAATTATAATATTTTAGATTAATACTAGTTATATGATATTATGAAGAGGACCGATACAGCTTGGTTTAATAAATTCTAAGGACTCCAGAATTCATTTATCACCAAACCGAAAAAAAATTCGCCAAAAAAAAATTTTATTTTAGATTTTTTTTTTTAAGTTTGAATGCATCCTGTTTTGTCCCATATTTTCCACTAACTCTGGGGGAGTAATGGCTATTATAGGAATTTAAAACCCAACTTTAAGTTTTGGTGGTAGCTCCCTTTTGGGCGTTAGTCGGCACGAATTTTTCCATAACCAAATAAGAAATATTCGAATATTTAACGTTCTTGGAGAATCAAATACTTTTGGCGGATACGCCCTTTTGAAATTCGTCAGCAGGATTTTTTCCAGCTAATGCTAGACAGGCGTATCCGCCGAAATCACTTTTAAAAAAGAATTAAATAATTTTTGTGGACAAGCCCTTTTGGCATTAATTCAACCTAAATTATTTTAATAGCTCCGGCATTTACGCCCTTCTGTTTTTATTTTTTAATAATGTCGACATTTTTTTCCGTTTCAAAAACTTCCTCATCGAATCACGGGAAAAAAATACGCCCTTTAAGAACTGCAGAAGGGCGTAAAAGTGTAGAATAGACACTTTTTTAATTATTTACCCGATATTTTTCACATTTTTTATTATCAATAAATTCGTCTATTGCGGTAATGACTATTTGTGAAATTGAGTAAAATAAAATGAATTTCAAAGAATTTTAACTGCGAGGCATACCGTATCCGTATCTATCGTACCGCCACTGTGCCGTTACCGTGTAGTCTCTGTGCAGTCTCCGTGTCGCCTACGTGCAGTCTTCGTGTCGTCAGCGTGCAGTTTCCGTGCCGTCAGCGTGCAGTCTCCGTACCGTCAGCTTGCAGTCTCCGTGTTGTTAGCGTGGAGTATCCGTGCAGCCAGCGTGCACTCTTCGTGGCGTTAACGTGCAGTCTCCGTACCGCCAGCGTGCAGTCTCCGTATCGTCAGCGTGGAGTCTCCGTGCAGCCAGCGTGCAGTCTCCGTACCGTCACGTCAGCGTGCAGTCTCCGTGTCGTCAGCGTGGAGTCTTTGTGCCCTTAGCGTGCAGCCACTGTGCCTGTACAATGTCGACATGGCGTGCGGGTCACGGCGTGCCGTCAGAAATCAGTCACCGGGCCGACGCACATCGTATCGTTCGTGCCGTCACGCCGTGCGGTGCCGTGACGCCAGCGTGTCGCCACCGTGAAGTCATTCAATATGGCGACTGCACGTTTGTCTATCTGGGTATGTAAGTATTTATTGATTCCCTTTCAGGTTACAAGTTTTTTACCAAGGTTTCCTCCTTCTTACAATACTTTTCCGTTTCCTCTTCTCTATATAATCCAACTCCTCTCTTTTCGTACACCTCCCGTCTCTCTCCACTTTTTACATTTCCGTTCCTTCCTCTTCCTCCTCCCATACTTCCCTTTTTTCATTCCATTCCCATCTCACCCCTGCCACTCACACCTTTCTGCCCTCCACCCTTACCCTCCTTCTCCTCCTTCTCTCTTCCACCACCCTCTCCCCCACCATCTGTCTTGTCCTTCTCTCCCATCTCGTCCAATCTTCTTTCACTTGCAGTCCCTTCTCTTCCATGTCCTTTCTTCTCTCCAGCACCCTTTTTCTCTCTTCTTCCGTTTTCAGCTCTACCACCACTATTGCCTCCTTCCCCCTCTGCTTCTTCTCAATCATCTTCTCCACTTTCACCTTCAGTCCCGTTCCTTCCTCCACCTTCTCCTCCACTTCCTCCACTCCTATCTTTTCCGCATCCCCCTTCCCCTTTATCCATATTCTCTTTTTCCTTCTCTCCCTCTCTTTAACCTTCTCCCTCCATCTCTCATCCCTCTCCCTTTCCTCCTCCTCTCTCCTTCCCCTTTCCATTTCCTCTCTGCTTTGCCTCTTCTTTACTGCCTCCCATCCTCCCTCCCCCTTTCCCTCCGCCTGCTTTTTTCCCATTCCTTCTTCCTCCTCCTTTATTCTCCCCTTTTCCTCTTCTTTCTCCCTCATTTTTCTGTCTTCTTCTTGCCGTTCTCTCTTCTTTCTTCTCTCTTCCTTCCCCTCCTGTTCCGACTCCTTCCTTCCTTCCTCCTCCTCGTCGTCCTCCTCCGCCCAGCTCCATCTTCCCGTTGCCCCTCCTTCGTCGTACTTCTTCTTCCCCTTCTTCCCATCCGTCTCTTCCACCTTCTCCACTTCTTCTTCCACGTCTTCCTTCCTCGTTTCTTCTCTCTCCTTCCCCTCCTCTTCCCCCGCTCGTCTTTCTCTTCTTCCCTCTTCTCTATCGTCTTCTCTTCTCTCTCTCCCCCTCCCGCCTTCTTTCCGTCCTCCTTCTTCTTACCATCTTCCTCCTTTGTCTGCCCTTTACATTTCTCACACACCCCCTTTCCCCCCTTCCTCTTTCCTCCGCCATTTCTCTCTTGATGTCCTTCAATTCCTCCACCACCCCTTCCACCGCCGCCACTAGCCAGCCCATCCAGTCTCTGGTCTCGTCCTCTCTCTCCATTGTCTCTTGGCCCTTTCCTTTATCCCGCTTTTTCCCGCCGTCTCCTCTTCTGCTGCTCGTTCGATTTCCCTGCTGATCCGTCCCTTCTTGCCTCGTGCCACCCGCACTACTCTCACCGCTTACTCTCTCCTACCCTGATACGCTTCCTGTCCCCGTCACCTCTCACTTTCCTCCTTGTCTCACCACTGTGCTCTTTCACCGCCGTCCCCCTCTCTCTCCCTCGTGTCCTTTTCACCACTCTCTCTCTCCTTCTCTCCCGGCACTAATACACCGTCTTCCGTCCCCGTAGTCTCTTCCTTTCTCGCCACTCGTGTCCCACTCACCAGTCTCACTGCTCACTTTCCACCGGCACTAATACGCCTTCTCCGAGCCCGTAATCTCTCTCTTTTCTCTTCCTTTATTATCCCTTCTCGCCTCCCGTCACTTGTGCCAGACTCCCTGCTCGCTTCCGACCGGCCCTGATACGCCGTCCTCTGCACCGAACCAGAGATCTTTCACCTTTCTCTTCTTTTTCTCACCGCCGTCTCCACTTTCACTTCCTTTCTCTCACGTCTCCACTTCACTCTTCCCGGGCCCTGATACGCCCCTTCGCTCTCTATCTTATTCCAAGATTTTCCGCCGTCTTTTTCTTCGCCTTTCCGCTTAATCCTTCACCTCTTTTCCGAGCCTTCTCACGTCGCTTCGCACACGACTCTCACCACTCTCTTTCTGCTGGCACTAATACGCCGTCTTCCCAGCCACGCTTCCTACGCCTCGTGTCCCATGCCACGCTGCTACGTGCTCTTCCGCCAGGCCCTTTCCCCCTCTCCTCACATTTTCCTTCGCTGTAATCTCTGCGCCCACTGGCCTGTACGCCTTTGTCCGATGTCCAGATCGTGCTGCCCTCTTTTGTCTCCTCTCTCACTGCCTTTTCGATCCCGTCACTTACTGCCGCTCCTCACCGCCCCCCCCCCCTTTCTTTCTTTGCCCCTCACCGATCTCTTTTCTTCTAGCCTCTACCGCCTTGTCACTTTTTACCACTCTCACCCACGCCTTTCCACCCCTTTTCCCTTCTCTTTTTCATGTCTCTCTACTCACTTCACTTCACTCTGCCATTTCCTCCACCTTTATCCCTTTTCTCTCACTTTTAACCAGTCCTTTTCCTCACTTTTTATCACCGCGCCCGACATCACATCTATCCCGTTCGCCATCTTGGGGGGGCCTCCGTTAAAAATTCTATTGTAATTGGATATTAATTTTTATATTAAAATTTAATCGAATTAAAATTTGATCCTGAATCGCCCCCAGAACTTCAGATTAGTTCAATTCATTCAAATTTTTTTAAAAACAAAATTTTGTTAAAAATTCTATTGTAATTGGATATTAATTTTATCATAAAATTTAATCGAATTAAAATTTCATCCTAAATCGCCCCCCCCAGAACTTCAGATTGGTTAAATACATTTAAATTTTTGAAAAAATAAAATTTCTTTAAAATTTCTATTTTGATTCGATATTAAATTTTTTTATTAAAATTTGAATGTTAAATTATTCCGGTACTTACATTATTTTCACCGACATATCCATCGAATATATCCTGCATCCTCATCTCCAGTTCATCCTCGTCTGCCATCGCGTCTTGTCCACCTAGATGATACCCTGAAAAAAATTCTCACAAACAAACTTCATTCACGCACGAAAAAACTCCCGCAAAAATCACGCCGACACGTACTACTTACTCGCGATTCTCGCAAGGAGTGAGCGTACGATGGGTCCCAGTTTCCCATATTCGCGTGTTCGCCGAAGAAGGGGTTGTAGACGGGAGTGGGGCTTGCGCTGAGCGCCGCGCTCGTCATGTGCTGGGGTAACTTGCGCCAGCCAATCCGACATTGGCGTGACATTTCCAGTGGAAAATTCAACGGAATGCCGATTCGAGATTCGCCAGGCAAAATCCACGATATAAGAAATCAGCAAGCCGCGACGAGCGATCTCAACTTAGCTATTTTTACCTCGAATTTAGGTTCACACTTTTTCCCTTTTTTCTCAGAGGAGAAAACATTGATACACGACCCTTGTCAACTTGCGTCGCATTAATTGAAAAATAGAAAAAATAAATTAGGCGAACTTTATAGTCGTCATTGTTAATATATTTACAGTTTAGTATGATATTTTTAGGACAAAAATTCATTTATTAATTTGAAAATTGATAAATGGATAAAAGATCGATTCATGGATTATGAAAAGAAACACTTGAAATTCAGGTGAAGTGAGATAAAAAAATGCTCGTAATAATTTCAACAACTCTAGATCGGAAAGAAAATAATACATAACTAATACAAAAATGGGAAATGGAAAAAAATTAATTCGAAGTTCAAGGTCGTGTTTTTTCTGGAATTACAGTTATGTTCAATATTTTTTGTAAAAAAATGCATTTGCCAATTTAAAAATCCATAAATGCATAGACGATGGTAAAAAATGCTTGATTGATTGCAACGATTGCTTATGATGGACGTCATTCAAAATTCAGAAAAGATCAGATTTTGAAAATAATAGCCGCGGAATTTTCATAAACTATAAACAGGTTGAAAAAAAAATTCAGCATATTATCGTGAGATTTTTATGGCGTGCCTGGTTAGGGTGAACGAAAAATTGAAAAATCTTGATATTTGCGGGGACATCGACGCGATTCCGAGAAAAGCGTTCCGAGTCCTACGTCCCCCTACTGTTCATATATCCCGCGTCAGCGACGAGCGTGCTCTCCGCAAAGAGCTACTCCATTCTGAGCCCAACGGAAAACTGTGTTTTTTTTTTTTTTTTTTTAATTTGCCTATCATCGACATCATCGAAAATAGGAAGAAGAATTTACAGCAGGAGTATGTACCGCAATTTATCAATTCAATTTCCCCGCTCACGTTTGTTGTTGCTGTTATTTATTGAATCTCAACGTTTTGGATTATTCGATAAACGGCATATCCGAATTTAGGTTTAAACTTTTTTCCTTCTTTCTCAGATGAGAAAACATTGATACACAACCCTTGACAACTTGCGTCGCATCAATTCAAAAATAGAAAAAATAAATTAGGCGAAGTTCATAGTCGTCATTGTTAATATATTTACAGTTTAGTTTGATATTTTTAGGACAAATATTCATTCATTCATTTGAAAATTGATAAATGGATAAAAGATCCATTTCTGGATTATGAAAAAAAATCACTCGAAATTCAGGGGAGTGGGATAAAAAAATGCTCGTACTATTTTCAAAAATTCTAGATCTGAAAGAAAATAATACATAACTAATACAAAAATGGGAAATGGAAAAAAATTAATTCGAAGTTCAAGGTCGTGTTTTTTTATGGAATTACAGTTATGTTTAATATTTTTTGTAGAAAAATGCATTTGCCAATTTAGAAATCCATAAATGCACAGACGATGGTAAAAAAAATGCTTGTAATATTTTCAACAACTCTGTATTGGATTTGAATAAAATTAATGCACGACTAATAAAAAAATTGAAAAATATAAAAGAAATTAGAAGCTTAATGTTGTGATTGTCAATTAAATAACTGTCGAGCGCGAGTTTTTTTTGTACATAATAATATCAGTAGAAAATAATCGATTGCTCATGATGAACGTCATTTAAAATTCAGAAAAAATCAGATTTGAAAAATAAGAGCCGCGAAATTTTTATAAACTATAAACAGGTTGAAAAAAAATTCAGCTTGTTTTCGTGAGATTTTTATGGCGTACATAAGTTAGGATGAACGCAAAATTGAAATATCTTCTTATTCGCGGGAACATGGACGCGATTCCGAGAAAAGCGTTCCGAGTCCTACGTCCCCCTACTCCCTTTTAACCCGCGTCAGCGAGGAGCGTGCTCTCCGCGAAGAGACTCTAATACTCCATTCGAGTTTCGTTCTTCGAGTCTCGTTCACCTCGCTATACCAACCACGCTAAATTTTAATTTACCCTTACTGTCGCTAAATTTTAATTTTTCTAAGTTCAACGAAAAAGTGTTTTTTTTTCTCGAAAATTTTCCAATCGTCGACATCATCGAAAATCGGAAGGAGAGTTTACGGCAGGAGTCTGTACCGCAATTTATCAATTTTTTACCCCGCTCACTTTTCTTGTTGCTGTAATTTATTAAATCTCAACGTTTTCGATAATTCGAAAAACGGCATACCACGAATTCAGGTTTAACCTTTTTTCTTTCTTCCTCTGAGGAGAAAAAATTAATACACAACCCTTGACAACTTGCGTCGCATTGATTAGAAAAATGAAAAGATAAATTAGGCGAACTTTTTGGTCGTCATTGTTGATATATTTACAGTTTAGTTTGATATTTTTAGGACAAAAATTCATCCATTAATTTGAAAATTGATAAATGGATAAACGATCGATTTATAGATTTAAAAAAAAATCACTCGAAATTCAGGGGAAGTGGGATAAAAAAAATGGTCGTAGTATTTTTAACAACTCTAGATCGGAAAAAAATACATAACTAATTCAAAAATGGGAAATAGAAAAAAATTAATTCGAAGTTCAAGGTCGTGTTTTTTCTGGAATTACAGTTATGTTCGATATTTTTTGGAAAAAAATGCATTTGCCAATTTAAAAATACATAAATGCATAGACGATGGTAAAAAAAATGCTTGTAATATTTTCAACAACTCTGTATTGGATTTGAAAAAAATTAATACACGACTAATACACAAATTGAAAAATAAAAATGAAATTAGAAGTTTAATGTCGTGATTATCAATTGAATAACTGTCGAGCGCGAGTTTTTTTTGTACATAATAATATCAGTAGAAAATAATCGATTGCTCATGATGAGCGACACTCAAAATTTTTATAAGCTATAAACAGGTTGAAAAAAAAAATTCAGCTTGTTTTCGTTACATTTTTATGGCGTACCTAGTTAGGATGAACAAAAAATTAAAAAATATTGTTATTCGCGGGAACATGGACGCGATTCCGAGAAAAGCGTTCCGAGTCGTACGTTCCCCTACTCTCTATATTATACCCCGCTCCAGCGACGAGCGTGCTCTCCGCAAAGAGACTCCAATACTCCATTCGAGTTTCGTTCTTCGAGTCTCGTTCACTTCGCTATACCAACCACGCAATACCCTTACCGTTGCTAAATTTAAATTTTTCTAAGCTCAACGAATAAGTGTTTTTTTTTCTCGAAAATTTTCCAATCGTCGACATCATCGAAAATCGGAAGGAGAGTTTACGGCAGGAGTATGTACCGCAATTTATCAAGTTTTTACCCCGCTCACTTTTCTTGTTGCTGTAATTTATTAAATCTCAACGTTTTCGATAATTCGAAAAACGGCATACCACGAATTCAGGTTTAACCTTTTTTCTTTCTTCCTCTGAGGAGAAAAAATTAATACACAACCCTTGACAACTTGCGTCGCATTGATTGGAAAATTGAAAAGATAAATTAGGCGAACTTTTTGGTCGTCATTGTTGATATATTTACAGTTTAGTTTGATATTTGTAGGACAAAAATTCATGCATTCATTTGAAAATTGATAAATAGATGAAAGATCGATTCATGGATTATAAAAAAAAATCACTTGAAATTCAGGGGAAGTAAGATAAAAAATTCTCGTAATATTTTCAACAACTCTAGATCGGAAAAAAAATAATACATAATCAATGGGAAATGGACAAAAAATAATTCGAAGTTCAAGGTCGTGTTTTCCTGGAATTAAAGTTATGGTCGATATTTTTCGTAACAAAATGCATTCGCCAATTTAAAAATCCATAAATGCATAAACGATGGTAAAAAAAATATGCTTGTAATATTTTCACCAACTCTCTATTGGATTTGGAAAAAATTAATACACGACTAATACGAAAATTGAAAAATAAAAAAAAATTAGAAGTTTAATGTCGTGATTGTCAATTAATAACTGTCGAGCGCGAGTTTTTTTTTCATAATAATATCAGTAGAAAATGATCGATTGCTCATAATGAACGTCAATCAAAATTCAGAGGAAATCAGTTACGAAAAATAATAGACGCCAAATTTTTATAAACTATAAGACGCATTCCACATTAACCTTAAAACATTTCAAAACCTTAATATCTCGAATTTTTCTGCAATTGACATATGCTATAGTACTCTTTGAAACAAAAATATTGATATGTATTAAATTTATGGTGGCATTGATAGGAGTGAAATTATAGGTGTTACGTCCTGGGTGAGAACGATAGGGTATATATTGAAATAAGGGTGCATCTTGTTGGGACCGGAATGCGCCGGTCGGGGATAGAGGCAAGAGTGCGGTGATCGTGTGACGCTACTTACGTGAAACGTAGATTTTTCTTGTTTTCTTTGGTAAAACGTGGTGTTTTACCGTGGTTTTTGTTAGGTGATTTTTGTTTGAGCGTAGCGGGTGTTTAGTGATGAAGACGACGTTGCCGATTGAGGTGTCGCTCGAGTTGTTGTTGCTGTGCTCGTACATTAAACAATTCTTCCCTGGAGCGAGTCGTTATTATTTTCGTATTTACCGCTTCGTCGTTTGCTCGTAAAAGTCTGAATGAAAAAGTTATCTTTCGAGTGTGTCCTATTTTCGGGTGGGACTCCCACACGATAGGGTTGAAACCTCCACCACAGTGCGTGCGTCTAGCGCACGGGACTGTACTCGGAGGGAGGAATAAGTAATTACCTAAGCACGTGCGTCTAGCGCACAGTACTGTAGTCAGAGAAGGTGAGAAAAGTAATTACTTAAGCACGTGCGTCTAGCGCACGGTACTGTACTACTTAAGAACGTGCGTCTAGCGCACAGTACGGTAGTCAGAGAATTTAACTACTTAAGCACGTGCGTCTAGCGCACAGTACTGTACTACTTAAGCACGTGCGTCTAGCGCACAGTACAGTAGTCAGAGAATTTAACTACTTAAGCACGTGCGTCTAGCGCACGGTACTGTAGTTAGAGAAGGTGAGAAAATTAAGTAAAGTAACTGCGTGAGCACGTGCGTCTAGCGCACGGTACTGCAGTTATGAAAAGGTGTTGGGAACACGTGAATTTTGGTGGGTGTCCCAATCGAAACTGAACAACTTGAAGTATGTTCGTACGTTTTATCTATTATTTTCCCGTATTTACCGGCCGAATCTATCCTCGTTGGATGAGCGGATGCAGGCGTAGCGGGTTATTTAAATGAGTTTGTCGAATCACTTTTTAATTTCAACAAATAAATTTCGGCGTTTATTCAAATAGTCCTCGACCAATCCCGTTGGAGAAATCGGATAGGAAGTTTCCACAATTTTCACAATTTTTAAGTTTTAAGCTGTTTTACACGCGGTCGGGTCCCCGAGGTAGACCCGCCGATTTTTCCGATGGTTATTCGTTAACCTACTCAAGTGACTGAGTACTTTGACTCTTAAGCACTTGACTGTTGATTACTCTCTACTCACTGCTCACAGACCGACTTATAGACTGACTGACGGACTTCTTGCTGGTCATTATATAGGCCCTTATTCTATTGTCGCATAAGGTGGGAGATGTCGGCGCGTGAGGGAAGAGTTTCTCTCACACCTCGACATTTTGCTGACGATAATCGCCAGACGGATTTCCAGTTATTATGGCTGGCGATTTTCCTGTCAGCCGATAATCGCCAGACGGATTTCCAGTTATTATGGCTGGCGATTTTCCTGTCAGCTTCGTGTAATCGACATTGTCCAGACTGATTTCTGACTACTGCCAGTGCAGGGATATCGATACTCACGAAGTGCACTTGTTGTTTATGTTGAGGCTCATTGGTAAGCGATAAGCGCGGCTACCGTGTGCGAACCAGCAAGGCGTTGATTTTCACCAACTTCCAGCATTTTGCGGGAGCTTGGTGATAACGCGCGACATACGCCGGTTCGTCACTCAGCGCCTTCCCCCGTGACGAGCCTCGTTCGTAAAAGATTCAAGTTTTTGTGCGTTTAGGTGGTGAACTCCGGCAATGAGGGTCACCTCTTTTCGTTCATGTTTTCTCGTAATTTGAGTATTAAAAGAACGTATATGAAAAATTTCAAATTTAGGTGGGTATTTCGACCCAGGACGTTACATAGGAAAATGGGATTTTTGCTTGTTTTTTCTCCCTGATTTTATTACATGGAAATAGTGTGTCGGAGCGAAAAATTGCTAAGAATCAATTTTGTTGTGTTTGTTGCAAGGATAATGATAAAAAAATTTAGAAGGCAAGATTTCAATTTTTTCATGGAAAAAAACCTATTTAAAAAATAAAAATCGATTTTTGGACGATTATGGCAATTTAAAAAAATTTTAAATATTTTTTTTGTGTTCTTCGAACTTTTTTAAAAAGGAATACGTCTCTTTCCAGATGGAGAAATTTAATGTTAATGCTCAGAAAAAAAAAAGAACATTGAAAAAAAAACTTTTATGCAAATTTGAAATAAAAATGTTATATTATGCGAGTATATTTCCCAATATTTATTTACAAAATATTCGCAAATATATTAAGAAATATACTCGCATTATATAACATTTTTATTTACAATTTTGCATAAAATTTTTCTTTCCAATTTTCTTTTTTTTTTTGCTGATCCTTTACATAGAATTTCTCCATCTGAAAAGAGACGTATTCCTTTTGAAAGAAGTTCGAGGAATCAAAAAAAAAATTTTCAAATTTTTTAAAACTGTCATAATCGTTCAAAAGTCGATTTTTATTTTTTGAATATTTTTCCATGAAAAATGTAAAATCTTGCCTTCTAAAATTTTTTTCGTTATCCTTGCAACAAATACAACAAAATTGATTCTTAGCAATTTTTTTGCTCCAACACACTATTTCCATGTAATAAAATCAGGGAGAAAAAACAAGCAAAAATCGCATTTTCCTGTAATTTCACCCCTATCAATGCCACCATAAATTTAATACATATCAATATTTTTGTTTTAAAGAGTACTATAGCATCGGTTGATTGCAGAAAAATTCACGATATTAAGGTTTTAACCCATTAGCGCCCAGAGGACGCAATTTTGACATCTGAGTTTGAGCTTTTACCATGTGATGAATTCGAGCAGAAAAAAATCGAGAACCACTGTTCCCCTGTTTCACTGTTTTGCTCGAGTCCATAGTTTTCGAGAAAAAAATTCGCCAAGTTTCGGGAAAAAATTTTTCATTCCGGCCGCCATTTTGGCTAACCAAAACGTAAAAAAAAAAAGATGACCTCATGCATTTTTAGTTCAGACATCGACATCACGATATTAGTTGGTTTTAGGCATGAAAAAAAATCGCCAGAGAACGAAGTCATAAAAAAAAAAAAAAAACGTCATCGAAAAATCACGTTTTTTTGGCGTATTTTCGATTTTTCGATGGTTAAATTTTTTCTGGCGCAATTTTAACCATCACCATTCGAAAGAGCGTACTCGAAAACATAGGGAACAGTGGTTCTCGATTTTTTTCTGCTGGAATTCATCACATGGCAACAGCTCAAACTCAGATGTCAAAATTGCGTCCTCTGGGCGCTAATGGGTTAAAGTGGTCATGCTGATGTGGAATGCCTCATAAACAGGCTGAAAAAAGATTAAGCTTGTTTGCGTGAAACTTTTATGGCGAAGTTGGGATGAAAATAGTATATTATTCACTACAGGGCAAAAATTTTTTTTGGCGAATGCGAAGGTTGTATCCCGAGGCGAAGCCGAGGGATACAATCGCATGAGTCAAAAAACACTTTTTGCCCTGTAGTGAATACGATATTTTATACACCAAGGGAAATAAAGTGGTTTTCCCTGCTGGAGCAGGGCAAAGAACCACAGTTCATTTCCCAGAGGTGTATAAAAATATTGAAATATCTTGTTATTCACGGAACATGGACACTATTTCGAGAAAAGCGTTCCGAGTCCTACGTCGCCCCGCACTGTCTTTATATCCCGCGTGAGCGACGAGAGTGCTCTCCGCGAAGAGCTTACTCCATCTGAGCTCAACGAAAAAGGGGGGGTTTTTTTTTTAATTTTCCAATCGTCGACATCATTAAAAATAAGAAGGAGAATTTACAGCAGGAGAATTTACCGCAATTTATCAATTTAGTTTCCCCGCTCACGTTTGTTGTTGCTGTTATTTATTGAATCTCAACGTTTTGGATTATTCGAAAAACGGAATACCTCGAATTCAGGTTTAAACTTTTTTCCTTCTTTCTCAGGGGAGAAAACATTGATACACAACCCTTGACAACTTGCGTCGCATTGATTAGAAAAATGAAAAGATAAATTAGGCGAAGTTTATAGTCGTCAATGTTGATATATTTACAGTTTAGTTTGATATTTTTAGGACAAAAATTCATTAATTAATTTGAAAATTGATGAATGGATGAACGATCGATTTATAGATTTAAAAAAAAAATCACTCGAAATTTAGGGGAAGTGAGATAAAAAAAAATGCTCGTAATATTTTCAACAACTCTAGACCGGAAAAAAAGTACATCACTGACACAAAAATTGGAAATAGAAAAAAATAAATTACAAGTTAAAGGTCCTGTTTTTTGCTGGAATTACTGCCGTTTTATATATTCGTGATGAACAAGACTGTCACTACGTCGCTTGTCGTAGCTAGCGTGTACCGTTCAGCACTGCCGCTGCTTAGCCCCTGAAACGCGTGTCGAACTATTCACTGGTAAATTTATATTCTAAACATTTAATTGAAAAAAGTGTATTTCTCCACTAAATGGAAGTGAACAGAAAAAACGGTGAACAGCAATATTCAATAGAATCAGAAAAAAGCCAAACCGAAAAAAAATCGCAACGAACCACAAAGTTTGCAGTTTTCGGTTTGACCTTTTTCAAATTGTATCGATTATTTTCGATTAACATTTTTGCCAATTTTTTTTTTCTTACCGATTTTTGTTCAGTTTTTTTGTTTTTTTTCCGATATATTTTGTTTTATGACCGTTAAGATTTCTGCACCTGCACTTTTAAACGTTTGGCCAGCCAGAACTACGAAAATACAATTCGGGGACTAAAATGTCCAACAAGGTTTTTCTGTATCTTTTTATTCTCTAAAGGCGGATTTTTTCAAAAAAATGTTGTTTTTCCGAATTTGAAAATTTTTTGTTTGTATTAATACTTTGGCTTACTGCACGTCCTAAACCATGACTCGGGTAAATATTTTTTAAGAGACTTCTGCTTTTTTCCAATTCTCTAAACGCGAATTTTTCAAAAAATTTTTTTTTCGAATTTGAATTTTTTTTTGTATTAATACTTTGGCTCGCTGCACGTCCTAAATCATGACTCGGGTAAAAATGTTTTAAGAGAGACTTCTGTTTCTTTTCCAATTCTCCAAACGCGGATTTAAAAAAAATTTTTTTTCCAAATTTGAAAGTTTTTTTTTTATTATTACTTTGGCTCGCCGTAAGTCCTAAACTGTGACTCGGGTAGAAATGTTTTGAGGGAGACTTCTGTTTCATTTCCAATTCTCTAAACGCAGATTTTTTCAAAAAATCCCCGTTGAGAGAATTGGAAAAGAAACAGAGGTCACGCTTAAAACATTTTTACCCGAGTCATAGTTTAGGTCTTACGGCGAGCCAAAATATTGATAAAAACAAAAAAATTTCAAATCCGAAAAAAAAAATTTTTTGAAAAAATCCGCGTTTAGAGAATTGGAAAAGAAACAGAAGTCTTTCTTAAAACATTTTTACCCGAGTCATAGTTTAGGACTCACGGCGAGCCAAAGTAATGATACAAAAAAAAAAATTTTTAATTTGAAAAAAATTTTTTTGAAAAAATCCGCGTTTAGAGAATTGGAAAAAAAACATAAAAAAATTGTTGGACATTTTAGTCCCCGAATTGTATTTTCGTAGTTCTGGCTGGCCAAACGTTTAAAAGTGCAGATGCAGACATCTTAACGGTCATTTTATTTTTCGTTTGCGAGGATTTTTTCCGATTATTATCGTTCCGATTTTTCCCCTGTTCCTCATCCTATTGATTATGCACTTTTGCAGTTTTTTCCAAATTTCAATCTTCGACTCTTTTTTGTCCATTTTTCTACAATTGAATTATTTTTGATTTTATTCTTTATTTCCTCGTGCCGTTTTTTCCCGATTTTTTTTGTGGTTTGACTTCTTTCTGATCATATTGATTATTTTGGTTTACCGTTTTTTCCGAGTTCTGTTTATGAATGTTTGCACTTTCGTAATTTTGCAACGCACAAGTTTAAATTGAGGCTTGGAAATTGGTGGAAAAAAATGAGGAAGCTATGGTCAAATTTGTAGTCACCACGATATTTTTTAATTACCTGTAGATTAATTACCAATCATAAAGAGCGGTTTGTACTCCCACACGGCACGAAATATGTCAGAAATATTTCAGAAATGTTTCAACGTTTGAGATTCATAATATAACTTCGAAATATTTCTGAAATGTACCTGAAATATGGCAATTGCAATATAAAATTTTCGATGTTTCTGAAATGTTTCAGAAATATGTCAATTGCAATATAACATTTTGGATATTTCCGAAATATTTCTGAAATATGTCAATTGCAATATAACGCTTTCGATATTTCTGAAATATTTCCGAAATATGTCAATTGCAATATTACATTTTGGATATTTCCGAAATATTTCTGAAATATGTCAATTGCAATATAACATTTTCGATATTTCCGAAATATTTCGGAAAAAGTTATTACTGCCACAAGGACGTAAGCAACGAACTTTTTGCAGTGGAGATACGCCCCTCTGGCAGTAAGATTTGACCGATTTCACAATTTATTCGAGTTAATACCTACTGCCACATGGGCGTAAGCGACAAACTTTTTTGGGGTGTAGATACACCCCTCTGCCAGTAAGATTCGACCGATTTAACAATTTCTTCGAGTTTTTACGGTCATACGGGCGTGAGCACCTTGTCCCTTACGCCCGTTTGGCTGTATAAATCCTTTACCTCATACCAGCCAAATTTAGCACTTACGCCCTTCTGGCAGTACAAACGCGGAAATTTCGAAAAAGGCGCTTACGCCTCATTGGCATTAGTCCATTGATATGTATATATTATATTATGGAATATTTAGAATTTTTGATCCACCATATTGGATTCACCACATTCAATTTTGTAATTTCGTCCAAAACCGACATAGTCATACTATATAAATAAAGTATGGAAGACGGGACCACCACCATCCCTTGAGTAGCTCCCAACATACAACTATGATCAAGTATTCTCTGGCGTGTCAAATACATCATATTAATATCGAAAGATTATAAACAGTCGATAGCGTAGTAGGTAGCGTGTTAGGTAGATAGGTAGGATAGGTTAGGTAGGTCGCCGGTTCGATTCCCCGTCAAGGAGAAAAAAATAATATCGAGAAATCTATGCATGTTTTTTTTTCCCCGGTGTAACCCTTCTATGACCATATGATAGAATATAACATAAGATAACAACGACAAAATAATGTGAAGAAATAAAAAATCCGAAGATGTAACTAATAAAATATTTATTATAAAATATATATTACCGGAATATTTCTGAAATGTTGCAATGAAACATTTCGGAAACATTTCTGAAATATATCGTCGAAATATTGCTGACATATTTCTGACATATGTCAGCTATGTAACGTTCGTTATCACCGCGGACATGGACATATTTCTGACATATTCCTGAAATATTGCAGTGAAATATTACATGTTTTAAATGAAACATCTCTGAAATATATTGTGTCGTGTGGGCTTTCAGGTGTATGCTCAACATAGAAAGCTATTTCTACAATGAATGATTCAACATTCTTTTTGCCGTTGTCCATCTATGGATTTCTGTATTTGTAGCAGGATCAGGCGATTCTACTGACAAGATTGTACTTTCGTCTGCTGACCACAGTGCTGCGGGTAGCGCTAACGATCAAGGGAAGTATCAAGCGTTGAATTTGTAGGCCATTTTAATACATAGGTCTAATTTATTTTTAATAAGGTTATTCTCGTTGAATTCGGGCGGAGTTTTTTGTGTGCTCATTTAAAATGAAGCGTCTTACAACGGTCTCGCGTGCGCGCAAGCCACACCACCTGTTATCGGCCCGGCAGCGCCGTAGAATTAGAAATCGATTTCGCGAGAGTCTTGTTGATGTAACTGATGAACCCGCCGGACTGCAAGTACCTGACGACCTGGAAGTGTCTGACGGACTGCAAATACTTGTCGAACTAAAAGAATCTGATGAACTCGCTGAACGAGCAAGTAACTGTCACGAGAAAATCGCCAGTGGGTCGGAGTTCGTACTTCCGTGTACTTCTTTGCCTCACGGTGCGTTAGCAGAGCACAGTTCAGTAGAACTATGTTTCGACTCGGTCCTCTCTTCATCGAGTGCATCGAACGATGTTTGTGATGACGAGACGGACGATGAGGCTAATGTCTATGACAGCGATTGGTTCTTGGAGTCGTCTGACGATGATGGCGAAACTGCTGGTACGTGCGAAGCGTTCACGCCGCAACGAAATGCCGCTACCTTTGCAGAGAGCCTGGCAGCTTGCTTCGTCGAAACTGATATAAGCCAGATGGCTAGCGATCGCATACTCGCGGTATTGCGTAAGCACGAATGTTTCACGTCACTTCCAAAATCCACTAAAACACTATTGGGTATCCGGCATTGTCCATCGACGCTACTGGACGTCGCTCCGGGCCAATATCTTCACTTGGGATTCGAGACTGCGATAGTGCGTATTCTCGAAACTAAACGATCGGATGAAATCCCTGCTGCCTTAGAGATCGATTTTAGTACGGGTGGTGCTACGCTCGGGAAGTCATCAAGGAACCAAATCTGGCCCATACAATGCAGGATTGCGAATATTAACAGCAGTCGAGTTGAAGTAATCGGTGTGTATCGTGGGAACCGAAAACCTGAGAGTGCAATGGATTTTTTTACTCCATTCGTAACAGAGGCGAATGAAATAATACGGGACGGTGGCGTATCATTTTGCGAAACAAAAATACCCATCACTCTTAGGTCGTTCGTTGCTGATGCACCCGCTAGGGCGTTCATCCTGAACCACAAGGGTCATAATTCGTACAACCCGTGTTCCAAGTGTAAAATCACTGGGAATTACGGTAACCGACGAATGACTTTTGCAAGTCTTTTCAATACTCCTCGAACCGATGACGAATATCGTAGAAGAGTTGATGAAGATCACCACAAGGAGGGCGAAAGTCCTCTATCGCTTCTACCAATGGATATGGTGAGGCACGTGCCCTTTGAGTATATGCATCTTGTTTGTCTTGGCGTAATGAAACGATTGTTGATGGCCATGGTCGATGGCAAGTTTTCTATCCTCGCTTAGCTATCCGCCCACCAAATTGAACTGATTTCGGAGAGACGAGAACGTTTGGTTGACTATTGTCCAACCGAGTTCTCGCGTCGTCCTGACAGGATCGAATATTACAGTACAGCCAAAGCCACTGAGCATCGACAGACCTTGCTTTATACGGGTCCAGTAATATTCGAGGGGATCTTGAACGGTGAGCGTCACGATCATTTTCTCTTGTTGCACGCCTCGATGCGTATTTTAACGACGAACTCTCCATCAAATCAACTACTTTTCTTCGCCGAACAGGCCTTGCGCATCTTTGTTAAAAATTGCTCACAGTTTTACGGCGATGATTTCATGTCATATAACGTGCATTGCCTTCTTCATCTTGTCGATGACGTCAAATTGCTCGGTCCCATTGACGCGTATTCTGCTTTTCCTTACGAAAATAATATGAAGATCTTCCGCCGCTACTGCAGAAAACCGGATTGTACCTTACAGCAAATCGCGAACAGACGTGCCGAACGAGCCAAATGGATTGATAATAGGCAAGATAAACACGATTCATGCGATACTCCTGTCACCTTCAATCGGCACAGTGACGGACCACTCCCAGCTGAAAGATTTCAAATGACAGGTCCTGCAATCAAGCAGTATCGCCGCGCTAAGTGTAAACAGTTCGTTCTTGCTGCAGCAAAGCGCGACAGCTGTTGTATCATGAAAGATGGGTCAATTTGTATAGTCGCCAATGTTGTAGTGAAGAACGAGGAAATATACTTGGTGGCGAGAAAATTCGGTCGTGTCACGTCATTGTACAATCTTGCTATTCCTTCATCATTAGTTGGCTGCTATAAGTGCTCCGACCTTAAAGAAGAATTAGTAGCCATTAAATTCGCTGACGTCTTTAACAAAGGTTATCGTATGCCTTGTTGGTTGCCACTTCACCGCGAAGAGCAATACCACCAAGTGATAGCAAATGGGGAGTTCGTTGTTATTTCCATGTCCTCGGAGGTATATTACTAGGATACACAGCGGTGAATTTCCGAGTAAACATCTCGAATCTCTGTTTCGTCAACCATAGAAAGGGATCCTTAGTTCATACCGATGGTAATGTGATTCTGTCCGAACGATTATTATTATTTTCTCCTTCTCGCTTTTGTTGCAATAATATTCATGTTCATCCGATGGCTTGGCTAGGCCTTGACACCCTCATTTTTGTTCATTTTGTTTTAACTTTTGTCGAGGATCTTATCGTCTTTGTTGTAAAACATGCGCTTCGTTCGAAATGCTGATGCTAATTTTTAAAGTCTCTGAGGTTTCGCTTGTTTTCGCGTCTTACGTTTATTTTCGATTATGTAGATCCCGCTATGTCAATATCACTCGTTCACTTGCTCGCTTTCTCGTTCGCTCACTTATTCCTTCACTCGCTCGCTCTCCCGTTCGTTCACTCGTAATTTTCTCTGTCAATATCAATATCAATATGTTAATATTACTCGTTCGCTTTCTCGTTCGTTCACTCATTCATTCACTTGATCGCTCTCTCGATCGTTCACTCGTAATTTTCTCTATCAACATCAATATCAATGTGTTAATATCACTCGTTCACTTGCTCACTCGCTTTTTCGTTCGCTCCCTTATTCTTAAACTCGCTCGCTCTCCCGTTCGTTCACTCGTAATTTTCTCTATATCAATATCAATATGTCAATATTATTCGCTCGCTTTCTCGTTGGTTCACTCATTCATTCACTTGCTCGCTCTCTCGATCGTTCACTCGTAATTTTCTCTGTCAACATCAATATCAATGTGTCAATATCACTCGTTCACTTGCTCGCTCGCTTTCTCGTTCGTTCACTCGCTCGCTCTCCCGTTCGTTCGAAATTTCTAATAAAATTCGTAATAATTAAAAGTTCGTAATTTTTCCTAATGAAATTACAATTTTTTCGATAATTTCTTACGTTTTCCAATCAATTTAAAATTATTTTGTTCAGCTGTAATTTTTTTTCTCTTCAAATAATCATTATTTCGAATAATTAAATTTTTGCATTCAAATTTAAATTATTTGAATGTATTTTGGTTGTTTCCAATAAAATTTCAATTGTTTTGAACAAACGTTTATTTTTTTTTCGATGAAATTAGGTTTATTTTAATTGATTGTAATTTTTGTAATCAAATTAGAATTATTTCGATTTATGTTCTTTTTTTTCTAATCAAATTTTAATTATTACGAATACATATCAGGTTCATTTCTTGTTAAAGATTATTGTCAATAGTTTTTTTAGCACTTTACTTACCGTTCTAGGGGTCAGCCCTGGTATGTATATAATATACACTTATGCTGAGGCCAATTACCACGAGTGCGTCACTGCCCGTTCATTCGTCGCAATCGCCATCTCGACCAATTATCACGATAAACGTCATATAATCTCAAGATAGGTGAGTAATAAACACGTATATTGTGACATCCCGTCACGTTGAATTTGTAGTCCGTGGGGAATTAAGTTAAACTTTTGATAGAGAAGGGAGCCTTTCCTTTCGGAAAGGGGATTTCGGAACGCGCGGGTATTTCAAATGAATTTCTCAATCGACATTAAAGCAAAGTTTATTGAATTGAAATTATATTTAGGTATTAAAGAAATGTTGAATATATAAAATGAATTTTTGCTCTGTTGAAATATGATAAAATGAATATGATTGGGTTTTTAACAGTTATCGTGTGGGTAAGAGACTCTATT
This sequence comes from Rhorus exstirpatorius, assembly GCA_963564615.1. NCBI lineage: Eukaryota > Metazoa > Arthropoda > Insecta > Hymenoptera > Ichneumonidae > Rhorus > Rhorus exstirpatorius. The sequence continues at coordinate 2,968,956 of OY751318.1, read as the reverse complement.
CTTTCAGTGTCGCAAATTGACTGGCTTTTTCGGCGAGACCCATCGTCGCGGCGTCCTCCGAGGGCAGAAGGCCCTCGTACCAAGAGAGGGGATTTTGAAGACACGCTACCCTCCCATCGACCTATGGGAAAAATCCCGTTACGTCAAAAATACGCAGTTTTCCTGAGATTTGTCTCCACGTCCCTTGAGCTCCCCCTCTTCCCTCGCGTGCGATGCGCGTTGCAAGTGAAGACAATGACTACGTTTCAAGAAAAAACAACATGTGCGGTCAAGTATTCCCGGCTTGGAAGCACTTGAGGATTATGTATATACTATTTTTACGACCTTTAGTGAGCACGTACTCGTAACTCGAGGAAAAGCCTTTCCCACGTCTTTGGGGACAAAGAGGCTTGTTTCTTTCATCCTCTACTTCGTTACTGAAGGAAAAAAAAGGTTACGTGCAAAAAATTGTAGAAAATGAAATTAACTGAAAACCCAGGGAAGGACGATTTTCGCTGCGACGGGTCTTGCCGGCTGCATGCCACATGGCTTGCAGCCCTTGTACATGCCCGCTCCTGAAATCGTTGTCGAGTGACGAACCCTATAATAATCTTATAATTAATGCATAAGATCGAATTCGATCTTATCCTATATTCCTATATGTTCTATCCTATCTTAAGCAAACGGAGTACATTCAAATAATACCTCCCAATTTCGATTGACGCACGCGCTATCTGGCGTGCGTTGGCAGTTATCAGCAACCTCGTTACGGGTGGGGTGATAACATCACAATATATACGTATTTATCGTCCAGATATGATACATTTAACTGCTTTAATTTTTTTTCAATAGTTGTAGGTGGGACTGAAATTTGCAAGGTACATCGATATCTAGTTATGAATGTAATGCATTTTTTTCTAATTGCAGCTGCGGTATGCACGAATACCCCACGTCAGGAGTTCGTGGTAGCCATGATAGGTGCCCTCAAGGCTGCTAAACAACGCGCCAAAAGATTGCAGCAAAAAAATTAGTAGTATATTGGTCGCGGGTACTGTGTCAGCAAGCATGCGGTTGATTAAATTTTCAAATTGTAATGTGTGAATGCGTGATGAATGCGGACCGCCAGTAGAAAATTGACTGCGCTTGGTACACATTTGTAGCTGCTAACTGCAAAAATGTACGACGCAAAGTCAATTTGACGCTTGCGGCTCGATAATTGGGCCCGGTTGAAGAGGGTCCGAAGTGTACGCGCAAGCGTACGCGATTTCGCTGTACCGGGCACATAGGGAATTGGCATCCACGTAAATTTCAAGGTGAGTGCAACTTCCACATGGCTCGGTACTCTCAATCACGTGCGCGAGATCATCGAGCGAAGGACTTTATCACGTATAATAATAAGATATCATTTGATTATTTCTAAACAATTGTATACGCCACACAAACAATTCAATGAACGATTCTTAATTGTATGTGCTTATTTGTAGATAAATAAATTGATATTGCGGTAGATTTCAGATAACTTGGGACGTATATTAAAAAATATTTGATAACATATATATTAAAACATATATTCAATGCATCAATAACAAAATTTTACTTCTTACATTTCACTTACCTGTAGGCGATCGATTGTCTGAATGAATACACAGTAGGAATATGAAATTTTTATGCAGTCGATATATTTGCATCATTCAGTTTCGTGCAAGATAACGTTAAATTATATTTACCCTCAGGATATCTGCATCTGCAAAAAACTAAGCTTTGGTAATAATATCGGGTTTTTAAGAATGAACAATAAAACAACGTCTTAGGAATTATTCTCCTAGAGCCATAGATTACTACATCGAAACTACAGATGACCGGAGGAGCATAGTTTCATTCTCTAAATTGAGAAAAAAAAAGTAGCGTGGGAATAAAAATTTATAATTTTTTCTTTCTGTCATTCTCATCGATCATTGTTGCAATTAATTTAATTTGATGAATCTCTGTATCGTCCATCGAAAAATAAATCATAAATTCTTTTACCGACTGAGGGGGTCGCGTCCAGCATTGCGCACACGGGGAATGAGAAACCCTTCAGTCGGTAAAATAATTTATTCATTTTTCGATGGACGATAAAGAGACGAATTAAATTAAATTAATTGTAACAATGATCGACGCGAATAACGGATCCATTTTTTGAACCGATATCGGCAGTAGCTGCACAGAGACGGCACGCCGGGCAGCCACCTTGTCGCTACGGTGGCGTTACGAAGACGGCACGCCGGGCAGCCACCTTGTCGCTACGGTGGCGTTACGAAGAGGCTTGGAGCAGCACGGCGTAACGTCTCCGTGTCGCTACGGTGGCGTTACAGAGCGGATCGGAGCTGCACGCTGTGCACCGTTTGTGCCGCCACGGTGGCGTTACGCGGTAAGAGCGAGCAGCACGGCGTGCCGTCTCCGTGTCGCTACGGTGGCGTTACGGAGAGGATTGGAGCAGCACGCTGTACCGCGTTTGTGCCGCCACAGTGGTGTCACGCGTATGAGCTACCAGCACGGCGTGCAGTCACAGTGTCGCTACGGTGTCGCCACGGCGGGCAGCTACTGTGCACTCCCAGTGTCGTCACGGCATGCCACCACGCCGTACTGCCACCGTGCCGTTACATGCGACACGGTGGCGACACGGCGGGCCGGAGCGTAACGCCACTGTGGCGTCTCCGTGCTGCCACATTTCTATCTGGGTTATACGACCCTGAACTCAGAAATGCAGTATTCAGACATTTTGCGCGTAGCGTTCGATCCAGGCGAATTTTCGAAACTGTCAACAAATTGAGCTGACCTGATCCATAGCAACCTGTCTGATTTCCGGAACGTATAGTTACATGGTAGTCCTGAGGTACCAAAAACACGTTTTTCAGACACCAGTAGCGTAGCGTGTGTCCAGTAGACCAGTTTGAAAAAAAAAATGAGACAAAAAAATAGATGTATAGCATCCCATTTGAAAATCATTTTTATAAGTATACTGGCGTAAGTTGATGCGAAAAAAACAGTTTTCAGAAAAAAAATCGTGTCACCACACATGTTCGGAGCATTTTGAAACTGTCAACAAATTTAGCCAACCTGATCCCATAGCATCTCGTCTGAAAACTGTTGCACATGATAAAATAAGTTACCTAGATATAGAAAAAATTATTATCAGACGAATTGAGTGTAGCAGCTAACCTATCAGACAACTTTTAGGTAGCGAAAAATCGTACAATACTCGTATTCATGCTGCACTCCTAAAACTTCTTGATATTGACTACAAAAGCAGTTACCTTATAAGGTTAAACTAAACTTGAAGGATTTTTTAATTAAATTGTACAAAATGGGACAGTGATGACTATTTATACATTTATTCATCGAACATTTCAATCACTATCGGCCCGGAGTCATCATAATTGTCGTTGTCGTCGTCACTCGCCAGGTCGCTATCTATGTCAGTATCGTTATCTAGAAAATAATTATCATTAGTCAAAATCACCTCTTCGTAAAAATTTGATAGACAAAGTGGTATCAACAATACCCGTGGATGTCGATTCATCGTCAATAATAAAGTCGCTCAATTCGGGAAGTTGTTCACTGGAGAACCACGAAAATTCTAAATGACCCTCGTTGTCAATCCACCCATAGTCGGTCGCATTCAAATTTGTTGGGGCCTTCGAGTGAGCGTTGCGCCATATCTCCGCTATATACTTGGTGCGTAAGAATGTTGTTCGAGTTCCGCTTTGCACGATGGCAGATTGCAGGGATCATAATTAGCTAGATTTAGGCTGAGAATTGAAGACTCGTGTCCACTTTTGATTTTATATGTTTTGGAAAAAATGTGTAGCCTAGCCGAATCCACGATATTAATTTTTTTCTCATTATACAATCGGCACGTGAATTCTTGCAAAATTTGTAACGGCATTTGTGCCTAAATCCGCGAACGCCTTCTGGTAGAAAATAGAATTTTTGAGGATTGCTAATGGCCTTTTTTCCTTTGCGATGAAATAAAAGATCATAATCGCACCCTGTCATCGCATAAAACCGGGTAAAGTGGTAAAGCTCTTGATAATGACGATCCCAATGTCCCATACAGCAGCGAAACATCAATATAATAACGGCGATTATTACTCACACCGACATCCATCCAAATTTTGATCTGACCTTTTATAACCTCGATATTCCCAAGCATAATTATTAAAATATCGGTGTCGGAGCATCGAATGGACACTGTAGCTCGTTCATTTATCTGACATACATGGTAAACCATCTTCGTATCAGCCTCCTCATGCTCTGGACAGGAAAGATCCTCATTAACTGTTTGTTTAATGGCACCATTTTCAACAGAATATTCGTAACACATGTCGTGATTAATACGGATGGTTTCTTTTGCCGATGATACGTGCCATATCCGGCTCTGACCAGTTATGTATCAAAAATTTCACCAAAGCCTCTTTGAATTTGATGTTTTTCAATTCTTTAGCAAAATCCGAAGGCCGAACTTGTTGTGGTCCCGAGATACGAAAATCCGCCGATTGTTGTAGCGGAGTTGAGTCAGGAGCGTAATACGTCAATAAATAGCCCATCTTCACATAGGACCGTAACAAGTGTTGGGGCGTTGCAAACAACCCCGGAACGTTTCTTTTAAAAATGCTCGGAACATGTATGGCGACACGATTTTTTTCTGAAAACTGTTTTTTTCGCATCAACTTACGCCAGTCTACTTATAAAAATGATTTTCAGACGGGATGCTATACATCCATTTTTTTGTCTCGTTTTTTTTCAAAATGGTCTACTGGACAAACGCTACGCTACTGGTGTCTGAAAAACGTGTTTTTGGTACCTCAGGACCAAAGAGGATTACTTGGCTCAGGACTACAATCTAACTACGTTCCGGAAATCAGACGGGTTGCTGTGGATCAGGTCGGCTCAATTTGTTGACAGTTTTGAAAATTCGCCTGGATCGAACGCTACGCGCAAGATGTCTGAATACTGCATTTCTGAGTTCAGGGTCGTATAATCTATCGATTACAAAAGATTTTAGCCGGGTTGCTATGGATCAGATTGGCTCAATTTGTTGACATCTTTGAAAATTCGTCCAGGTCGAACGCTACGCGCAAAATGTCTGAAAACTCAATTTTTTGAAATAAAATACCCAACACTATGTACGTTTTCAATATCAGACGGGATATGCTATACATCCGCCTGCCTATTTTTTTTTTGACATAGCAGAAATGGCCCCCCACGAAGATGCGACACTTTTGAACGTTACTACCCACTTAGTCGGGTTCCGGCTCATATTATCTATCAATTTTATAAGGTTTTAGCCGGGTTGCTATGAGACATGATTTTGGTCGTGGGCTCTCGTACTATAAAATATTCTACGCTCGAGCGTCTTTCTCGAGTTATAACGCAGGTCTACAGCAGCTGCTCATCAGGCGTCCCTCAAATATAGATATATATATATATATAGAACATATTACAGGTTGTATTACAGGTACTGCAACAGTTTTTATTCTTTAAAAAAAAAGCAAAGTATATTTTGAATTTTTTGGTCCACCATATTGGATCCGCCATCTTGAATTTTGGAAATTGGATATTGAATTCGTAATCAGTGACCTCAAACCTACCTCAAACAGTGACAATAAGCTTGATGTAAGAAACCATATTCATTGTAGAAAAATAATTCGTTGTGAAAACAATATTCATTGTTTTGACCTTGGCCATTAGCCGCCGAACTGCCTTAAGGATTTTCCAACGTCCCTCGGACTGGAAACTCTCTAAGCTGTAAATACCATGGAATACCCACGATACTTTGTAAATAAAATTCCGTTTCTCTGAACTGATTGGGTTTTTGTTAAAATGTTAGGTGGAGAGGTGGGTGTGGATGATTTCAACAGAAAACGAGAAGCAATCATATAATCGGTGACATTTATTGATTCACGTATTTCTGAGATGATACTCTTACATGGCATCGACTTCACAGAGTACAAATAGAAAATAAAAACACTGTTTATTCTGCATCTTCTTCATCATCGTCTTCCTGACTCGTTATCTGGAAATACCTGAGTTCATAGACATCCTTGTCCTTGGAAACCACTCGGAGCCAGTCACGTAGCTTGTTTTTCTTCAAGTATTTTTTTGTCAGATACTTGAGGTACCTGTACAAACAGCGATTGCATGTCAGTGCAAATATCGGTCGCACCATGTTTACTGGTTTCTTAGTAAATTGTGGTTGCATTAAAATGGTGCCTTGTTTTTTCTTATAGATTTGGCTATAATAATGTAAAACATACACAAAGATTTTGTTGAAAGACGAATAAAGGGCCCCCATATTATTGATTATCCCTATTTTTGTTCATTAATTCCGGCCGAACCACATTTTCAAATTTTTAAGTGATTCTATCTGCTCTTTTCTAAAAATAATTCAAAGAAAAAATTATGGTTCATCTTCGCTACCATCTTGAGGCAATATGACGTACCGACGCAAGGTCAACGTCCCAGTAACCAACCACTTTACCGTTTCCGGTGACCACATACTGTGGGAAATAGAAACATTATTTTTTAGAAGTGGTTAGAAACTGGTAAAGGAGTCAGGCACTGGGATGCTTATCTGAATAGTTTCATGGATAAAAAGTTACTATTCCTATTTTTTTCGAAAATGGTCGACATAACAGACAAACGTCTGTTGTCTGTGGAGTGACTTAGTCGTCATAGCACTGGCTCTATACCCGCCTTTGCCCTAGCGTATTGAGCGACCGCATGAAACCACCTTGGAAACCACCTAAAAACGACGGTGTTTTTGTGCCAAATTTATACCGACCAAACCACCGCGGAGACCACTGTCCCGGGGGTCCCAATTTTTCGAGTGGAGCTTACGGCAAAGTGGATTTCAAAATAACGACTGGCAAAACCACCGTAAAACGAGCACTGACACTCGAGCAGTCGTTTAATGGTCGTTTTAACGGTTGTCATTTGTACAAACCACCATGCCGTAAGCTCCGTTAAAAAAAGTGGGACCGTCGGGACCGTGGTTTTCACAGTGGTTTGGTCCGTATAAATTTGGCACAAAAACACCGTCGCTTTTATGGTGTTTTGTATGGTCGCACAGACTGCTAGGGTGGTAACGAACGTTTGGAGATAATGTTCTGAAGCTTAAATGACAGACGTAACAGCTGATCTGGTTTGGTAAAAATTCCGTTTCCCTATTTATCGTAAATTCGTTATTCTCTTTGTCATTTAACAGAGCGGAAGATGACACTATTTCCCTATTTTCCCGCAACGACTGACATTTCAGAAAGAAGACATTCTTTCTGAAATGTCAGTCGTTGCGGAGAAAATAGGGAAACGGTAGATTCAGCTACTTCTCTGACTCATGGCGACCAACTCAGAGTGTCGAAATTTCTCGGCGTTTGTCATTTCACCTCAAGAGGTTTCAATTTCGAGGAAAAGTAAATGACTATCAGGTAGGGAACAAGTAAAAGTATCGGCTATGAATTTACTTTTGCTAATAAACTCGTTTTTTTTTTAAATTACATTATCGCGAAGCTATGGCTGCCAAAGCAATTTAGCGTATCACTAACCGCGAAGCACGGATTAGTTTCGCCATAGGGAAAGATTATATTCCCTTTGTTGGTACAAAATCCATATCCGTATTTTTTTCGAGATTGTTGGAATTTCGTATAAAAGTGTATCATTATATCCATCACATTAGTAGATGATACTGTTTTTTTGCGTCAAGGTTTAACCGTTTTTCTACAAGATACTTCAAAATATTTTCAGGTATCCCTCTCGCACTCACGGTAAATCTCTACGTTTATCTTTCCCCCCTAGAAGCTCTTCCAATGAAATGATGCTAGTTTAACGTCCAACAGTTTAAAATAATACCCACCGCTTGGAGAAGTCGACATCGCTGTTGACAGACAGCTTCATCTTGTTACGCTCCAGAGTGACATTGTTTCCAAAGTTTCCAGTTTTTCCATTCACCTTAATGCGCTCTTGGAGATACTTTTCCTTTAAATAAAAATTAAGGATGTAAAAAAACGATAGCTAATAATTTTGACAATAATTGTGAAAGATTTTGAGTGACTCAAGGTTTTTCAAAAATAGAAACAATTTTCATAATTCTTTGAAGACGGAACAAGATTAGTTTGTCAAAAACTAATAAATTAAATTTTTTGTAGATGAACATAATTAAGTTTTTAATACTAAACATTTTTTTAAAAGTATACAATTCATATTCAGAAAAAAAAATGTTTATAAATTTTTTTTCGATTGTTTTTTAACCGTAGATCGTCCTTTGCCGTTTACGTATCTTATTCCCATATACCTTACACTTTACAAGTTTTCCATATTCCATCTAATTCTTTGAGACGGCTCCTCTACAGAATGTCGTCTTCGCCTACTCTTTGCTTAATAGAATACTGTATCGCATTTACAAGAGGATAAATGAAAACTACGGAAAACCTGGCCAATACAGTTAGCTATATTGCAATGAGCTATCACCAATAACTACTAATAACTTAGAAAAACTGCATTCTACCGTGCAGTCGGTTTACTAGCCAGTGCACGGATACGTGTTCATTAATCATTGACTGCAGTCAATACTGCAAAGCATGTGAAATCGACGAAACCCATCGCACGTCCACAGCTTTCGATTTCATAAATGTTGTTAATAATATTTCGTACCACCGACAACAGTGGACGCGTGGTCGTTGCGCAGCTTCGATTATCTCACATAATAAGCAGTGTTAGCTGCGGTCAATACTCAAATAGGTGATCGCTAACCATACTCTGGCTGATGCACCGACTGCTGACCGGAAGGCTGTTTTTTTTTAGTTTCTGGTAGTAACACAATTGAAACTCAGTAAAATGTAGCCAACTTCATTGACCAGGTTCTCCGCAGTTTTCCTGTGCCTTCTCACAATGCGATAAATTATGATTATTATTATTATTATTACTATTATTACTTGACGGCTATTGGTGTGAGCCACAAAGCCCTTGCACCACTTCCTCACTCCGTGTGAACCTATCTAATATGAGTAGTACTACAGTACCAACAAAGTGGCGGAAGATTTGAGCTTATATATTAAAACTTCAAATTACAATACGGCACATTTACAATATGAATGATCAAATTACAGTACGGTACAAATTACAATATGATACATTAGTGCATCAGGAAAGAGTGATTGAATACAAAATTCGGGGGGTTTCAAGGAATGAAATGGAATATGGAAAATTCAAGAGCATAAGAGGATTGTATACCTAAAAAGCGATAGACACTGTACGATAGGTACACTTAATTAAAAAAAAATACTAGTTCATAGTTTTGTAGAATTATTACTGGAGCTAAAATAAAAATGCAGATCTTGTAGATTCAGAGGGAATCAGGTTAGGAAGAAAAGCCCCGGTTATCATTACCATTTCACCCTCAATTCTCTGTTTCAATATTGGTGTTTAATAGTTGTCTTTCATGTTTGGTCCATGCGTCCTTTACGAAGGCCCAAAATTGCAACCATGTGGTTTTTAAACCTCACAATGAAATAAAAACAGTGAGCAACCATCATATTACAAATGTCAATCATAATGTCGAATTATTATCAAGGCATTCAAAAAAAGTTTTTTTAAATTGAAACTTGCAGTAAAATTTTTTCATTTCATAGATTGAATTCTCAGATTCCTTTCAGAACCTAAAAATATTTTAAATTAAATTGTCTATGTTATAAAATTTAAAAATATTTAAACTTTTAGGAAAATATAAACTTTATTTTAGAAATTCATGGAATTAAATTTTTATTAATTTAAGTGTACTTCACCTCAAAGCAGCCTTTCGATCTTTAAAGATGTATGGGGGTCAAGTGAAAGACTTACCAAAACACGTGGATTACCACGTGTAATATTGTATTTTGAATATGGTCGTGTGTTGTGGATTGTATGGTAGTTTTGCTTTCATATGAGAATGAGCGATTTAAGGAGGTACGATTATTGCTACGTATCCAACTTTCGGACTTGAAATTTTTATATATTTTTGACGAATACTTTATGCGCCTATTGCCAAAATTTCAGCTATATTGACCGTTTAGTTTTCTCGTGATAAAATTTCAAAGTCGAGCAGTTTTAGTTACTAAAACACGTCGTCTTATGGAGACGGTTAACCAGAAGTGCGGTAATCACGGTTTTGCTGCTCACGTATCCAACTACACCCGTTGGAAAACTGGAATTAGATAGATCAGATATAATAGATATTGTAAATAATTGAAAAATTACTCTTCACCGTGTAATTCGAGCACTACATCACAGAAAAGTTTCAATTTTCCGGTTGAAAATGGTCAGAACTCCGACTCACTCTTGTTTCATGCGTGCCTCTCGCTCGTCGCGCTCACCCGCGCCTACGTTTCCGCTTATTCCCCGCTCACAGAAATAGTCGTACCTCCTTAAGGTATCACGCCAGGCCAAAGCATATTCGCGTCTTACCGTGTTACTGCCTTAGGTATTATATGTTGCAAATTTTACCCACGTGTAAAATTATATACAATTTTACACGCGGGTTGTATTTCGATCACAAAATTAAGAGTTATGAAATAATTTGCGTACTCTAAAAATAATTTAGATAATAAACTGGAATTTTAAAGACAGGGTTATTTCCATAATCACAAAATAACAATGATAATGGTCATTGTTAGATTTTTGGTTCTCACTTATGCTGTAACATCTGACAAATTCTGTATCGCAACATACACTGCGTGCACCAAAAATCTGATTACTATTTTTTTTTTTAATATTGTTCCGTCGCTTTGGGATCCTTCCCCTTTAAGCCTCCAACCTGTTTTCCCATTATTCCTCCTCCCCTCCCTCTATGTATACTTTTACTAATTTAATATTAATCAAAAATGATCTACGATCATACTTTTTTATTACCTACCTATTTCCTGTATTTATCTCAACATTTAACAATGTTTGTATCCATTGTGGGAAAGGTAACTGCATATATGCCGATCATAAAAAGTAAGTAGTAGCCGGTATGTTTCTTTGACTTATTAGATTTAACCTTTACTGTGCACACGGGGTCATTGTGACCCCAAAATTGTATTCTATCGAGCGTGGCGTGAGCGGAAAAGGACAACCTCAAGCACGTTTTCCGATGTCTCAACATTTTTTTTCAACTCTGCTGCCTCAATGTTCGATAAATTTGCTACGAAAAACGTCTGAAACATTTTTTCAGAAGGTTCTTAGTTGCCGAGATATTCGAGGCAAAAAATCGCTTGGGGTCAAATTGACCCCATGTGCACTTAATGATTGACTACGGAGGTGTGCACACTAAGGGTTAATAATTGTACTCCATGATCGGAAAGTTTTTCTCTGAAATAGATAAGTGTTTTGATGGACACATACACAAAATTGAAATAAGTGGGTAATTTTTCTACACTTGGGACCGATGACGTATCCCATTTTTAACCTTACAATTGCGGAAACCCGTCACATTTCCGCTAAATTAACGACGTTGATTAATATGCAATACTTATATAATCAATCTGTCTTATAACATTATGGCATAACTAACAGTTGTGATAAATATCCAGAAACAGCTGTAAAGTGGTAAGCGAATTCAGAGTGAGATGGAAAGGTCCACTGTACTCTTAAAAAATTCATTCAACAAGTAGCGTGTAAAATTAATTATTCAGAGGAAACACTTTCGAGATTCTTGAGAATATATTTATAAAACTGGTTAGTGGAACTTTTTAAGGGTAATATGCAGTCTGCATACTGAAACACATCGAAATACATGAATGTCTCAATTTTTTTTTCTAAGGTGATATGAAATACCGACTGAGCTGCCATGAATGTGAAAGAAATAGCTGTATTTTTTCGTTTCGATTTTCTCACGAATAGTTTACTTTTCAGACAAAAGATGAGAGCTGCATTTAAGGGAGTTCTATCAGTGCGTAGCTAGTCAAGCTCGAGTGTTGTTGAGTTGGACTAACTCGGTACATTGATCTGGCAATGTTGCACAAGGGTCTGCGGCGCATGTTTCTCTCAGCGTCGTTTTTATGTGTTATTCAAGCTTTTTTAAAGTAATATTATTTATTACGTTTAATAATTAATTATTTTCTCCCAAATATCCAATGTATAATTGCACTGAGAACGTTAAGAAATCCTCGGGCATGGATGATGTATCGAGCACGTCATATTTTAAATTGCATGCTAACCTAAGGCGTTGCCACATCTGCTAAATATTGGTCAGCGGTCAATTAAGTTTGGCATTACTTTATTTATTTATTCACTTATAGGCAATCAATTAATATTTTCAAACATACAAAATGTTCTTAAAACTTTCTACTTATATTTCAGAAAGTTTCATCTACATATTAACGGTAGTTTTTGTAAACTTTATAATTGAATCTGTCGAAAGCGTGGATTTCCGTACGGCAGCATGTTAAATGTATAAAAATAAAAACTCTAATAACTTTTTTCTTTTCCACCTAACTTCATAAAAATGTAACTGAGGCATGTTTCGATCACAATCGATCCGCACACCAATTTTTATCGAAATCTAAACGGTAAATCGCTATGCGATAGAACTACCTTAATGTTTTTTTTTCTTCAAAAGATCTGAAAGGTATTGGAGAAAACTATGATATTAACATTGCAACTTTCAGTGAAAACAATACTTATATCATCAACCATTTTTATTTAAATTGTTAATATTTGAACATAAGTTATGATGCTACAAGGACTCTGTCTACTAGGACAATACACTGCAAAAGGAAATGTACCAGCATTCGTACATGTAGTATTGCCAGGTATATTTTAAATAAGGCTACCAAACATTAACCCTAACACCTCATACCCCCGTCCCATGGACTAACGGAAAAACTTAATTTTTACCGTAACTTCTCGACAAGTTTGGAACAAATTTTTTGCTATTATTATCATTATTTTTTTGTTGGCTTTTATGTCAGAGCTTAGCATTTCGAACTTTAAAATACCCATTGTTGACAAGTTATAGACAATTAAAATCATTGGCCTGTCTAAAGATGTTGTGTGCGATGACCTAACGGCCAAAAAATAGGTCTGACAAACTATCATTGAAAACACAATTACAACTTTAAAATTTAAGATATCAGTACTACTATTATACACTTGATTATACATAAAGCTCACCCACTGTGAACGCAAATTTCATGATTGCAACCTTGTGCGCAAAAAAAACCAAGTAATCATGATGAGTAGCAGCAGTTTATAAAATTGAACAATGGCCGACGACGTGAAATCTAAAACTGTGAGTACTTACTACATGTGACATTACCGTTATTCTCTAATGCTATACTGGGGTGAAAAGATTTAGTACTTGCATGTGTTTAGCCCTATCATGTGACTTAAGATTTTATGATTGAAATACCTTAAGGTGATGCTTTCACGAACTTGTTGGGTACAGAAAAAAATAATTTTCAAGTATATCATAGGTAAAGTATTGATCTTCACGTATGCAAAATTTCAGACCCAGTAAACAACTAAGAGAAATGAGAATGGTTGAAATTCGAATTTTTAACCCAGGGCTCATGGAAGGATCACTCTTGAAAGACTTAGACCAAGTAATATCTCTACATCTACACTACAGATGTTGACAAAAAAAAGTAGCGTAATGCTGATTAAACCCTGAGGATTATAAATACAACAATAAAGTGCCAGGTCAACGACTCATTTTTTCGGATATCATGAGTCAAAATTACCCACTAGGCACGAGTAGTCCATGAACAGTCTAAATGTTTCTTATTTCATGCACGCCACGCTCACCGCATGCTCCACCGCACCAACCTCCACCACCAGCCATGAAAGAACCACTTTAATAAGCCCAACATAACAACTATGTCTGTTTATTCCCAAAACTCTGAGTCATTTGGGTTCAGATAGGATGGCTTTGAGTAGTTCAAGAACTAGGCAAGACCATTATTGTTTTGATTCAAGAGTACTCTGAGCAATTCAGTGCATTTTGTTATAATTTCAACAACTTAAAATCAATAAGTAAATACAGTGCTCCCCCCTTAACTTTGCGCACTCGGGGCTCGAGCGCAATGTTACGGAGGTGCCCCACTCTGATATAAACATATGAAAGCTACAGACTAGATATGTATGTATACCACTGAAATTAGAAGTATTTCAGTGACGTATAAAAAACAACGGCAAAGCGTGGGGGAAGTTATTCCCTTCCAAATTAGGGGAAAAGAAAAGTTAAAGAGGGCAAACTTACAGGAGGAGCACTGTACACACTTTCCTAGACACACATTAGGTACATTCTCAAATGCAGTTTTTGACTTTGGATGCATTGTTTTGTCTTTGTTCAGGAAATCTGTTGGAATGAAATAAAACAATGCATCTTAAGTTAAAAAAAAAAAACTGTATTTAAGACCGTACGCAAAAACTTAATATTAAATGATCGCATTGTGCTAATCTTGAAAGCTTGGCATATGCTGAAAAAATAATGCGGTTTTACTGTATTGGGAACTGCATCTCAGGCGTAGATAGTGTACATTTGTTATATATCTGAAACGCATAGAGTTTAGCACTGCAGCCTTATAGCAATATCAAATCTCACAGAGCTGAGTTTTTGACAAATTTTGTAACATGTTGCTGTCTTGCAGGGATAGAGAAACTCTACTACTATTCCCAAATGAAAAAAAAAAAAAAAAAAAAAAAAACAATGCTAAAAGTATCATCAAGTTGCATTTAAACAACATTCTGGTCATAAAATATTGTTTGTTCAATTTCTCAAAGTTTTGTGTTTAGGTTAGAGCAATGAATTTTGCGGCAGGCAGCCGAGTGACCACGAGCCAACTGGCCACAGCGTCAACTGTACACCACATGGATAGAAAATTTATGAATGTATGTACGCATACATTCATAAATTTGGGTAAATTTCAATAACTACACCACACGGATAGAAAATTTATGAATGTATGTATGCATACATTCATAAATTTGCTATCCGTGTGGTGAACAGTTGACGCTGTGGCCAGTTGGCTCGTGGTCACTCGGCTGCCTGCCGAATTTTGCTAACAAATTTGAATATTAGAAGTGGATACTTACGAAATTAGCAACATCCATAATGTTGTCCTCAACTGGATGAGTACAGTCGATGGTGAACTTGAGAGAAACTTTCTTTTTCTGGCCCTTACCACGAAGATGTTGCTTTTTGCCCGTCGGGCCTTTTGCTCTTTTAGCTGGTATCTGCAGATAAGAATTTCTTCTTAAAAAAAGTCGTGGCTTTTCATTGTACGCAGCAGCTTATTTATCTCTTTCACACTTCATAATTTAGGTCCACTTTAACAGAAACCCGTCAGGATCGACCGTGCGCCATGCATACGGTGCACATCGATCCGTAAAAGGAAGCCGTTCGTATCTTCAACATCACTCAATAAATTTAAACCAAAATAATTGAATACAGTAAAAGGAGAAGAACAGCGCAGTCTGAATATAAAATTTTTCCTGTAAAAAAGGAACTCTCAACAATAATTTTCACTTTTCAGGAACGAAAATCTTACCGGAGCCATTTTACGTGTCGGAGTGAACAAATAAAATCATCGATCGTCGGTTCCGTACTAGCTACGCGGCGCCAGCTCCAGACCACGTGACGATAATTCATACTTTTGAGCTATGTGAAACTAGCCGGGTGATTTTGACTTTTTCAAGTACTTGTTCTAAACGTTTGTTCGTCATTTTTTGGTGATTGCCCGATAAATTATAATGTTTATTCGTCAAGCCGTTTTTCTATAAAATGGAAATTGAAATTGAACGTATACTTGGCCGAAATATTTAAAATTTTTAATCGCTCTAACGTTTTTCAGAAAGTCGACCGATGCGTGATCGTTTACGAGTACCGAATTAAAAAATTAGAACGTGTGTTCGATCATTGTTTCTATAAAAAAAGCTAAAAAAACAGTATTCGGTATATTCGTCGCAGGGCAGTCATATGACCGTGATTTTTGCGAGTTTGATTTTACGAATTTTTTTATTGGGTCTGTTCAGCCGAACTAAACGTTGAGCAGAAAGGCTCATCACAAATGGCGGCTTGTAATCACTGGGTGTGTTTAGCCGAACTAAACGTTGAGAAGTGTTGAGTGTGAACATTTTCGGGCCGGACACGTTTATGTTGAGGTGCATTGCGATTGGTCGGAAAAAGTGTGACGCCATATTGGTCATTCGCCGTGCTTTCCAATTAGAGCACAGAGCGACACAATGTCGACATTTCTGGTGTATTCCTTTGCTCGGATAGGCCGATTCCATCAGAAATGTCGACACTGTGTCGCACTATGCTCCAATTGGAAAGCACCCTCGGTACGTCAGATTGACACAACCTAACCTAACCCAACTACAGTAATCAGTGATTACAAGCCGCCATTTATGGTGAGCCTTTCTGCTCAACGTTTAGTTCGGCTAAACACACCCAATGACTACTGTAGCCGCCATTTGTGATGAGCCTTTTTGCTCAACGTTTAGTTCGGCCGTTGACTGAAGATATATAAAGACGGTTCGCCTTATGGGACTTCGTGTGCCAGCTAAACTGCGTCCTGAGCTAGCGCCATCTCAGTAATTTTGGTACCGCAGTCTGCAATAAGATAAAACAGTTTCAAGCGTCACGGCAGTTATCGACCGCTATATGTAGTTGCCACGATTGTTGAGAGTCGCGTAGATTATTCAGAAATCGGACATATCTTCGAACTCACTTCTGTTTGTACCGACTCACAATCAGTAGCAACATTTTCATAACAGAGGAATATTCGCTCATCAGTAAGAATATTAGGCCAGTCAAATTCTGTATTTAAATTCCAGTCATTAATAACCAAGTGGAAAAATATGAAAACGACGATGTACATAATAAGGATCTTGAGTTGTTGGGATTGTAGCATCCACACGTTTTTGCAAAAAAAAAATTAAAAATCGTTAAAAGCCAAGATTTTTCGCGTCTGAGACTTCCACGGCTTGTAGAGCGTAGAGCACACAATTTTCTATGAAGAAGTCATTGGCAGCACCTTTCTATCTATTTTAATTTAGCCGTGAGAGCGGCCCAAAGAAAAGGGAAAAACTGCTCGATCTGATATCTGCACGAAAATTCAAAAAACCCACTTTAGATGTTAAATTCAGTCTGCCTATGTTAATTGGTATGAAAAAATCGGTAGATTTTTTTAATGTAATAGAACAATCCAAAGAAGAGATTTCATGTTGCTCAAAATATTTTTCTCACAATTCCAATTTTTGGTGGGCATTTATATATTGTTGCTAATTTTTTTCCTAATTTTCGTCTTTTCGTAATTCAGGGATTTATTTTGCCCTACATAATTGTCGCAAGACGTTAAAACTTTAGGAATATCCCTTCGTTTTTGATGCTCTAAAAATACAAACTCCCGACATATCACTATATATGCTACCGGAAGTCGTTATTTGCAAGTAATCAAATAAAATTGTGTTTCTGGCCGTTTTTAACAATAAACAATTCTTCTTTTTTGAATTTTTTTGTGCTAATTGAATTACTCTGAAGAGTGTCCATTGTTGTTGAATTTTTATTAAAAATTAGAATAAACTAATATTTTCTAACTTTGATTCATTGTGATTTTATCTGTTATTTTTCCCTTCCTTCACCATTAAAAAATCACAAAAAATTTTTTCACGCCACAATCGATTTTAGTATTTGCTCATGTAGCCACTGCATGGTACTGCTGCCAGCTGTTTTTTAGGATTTATTTAAAATAAATGACAATTTGTTCTTCATTATCACTTACTCTTCAAAAGCACCGTAATATTTTAATATGGTTCAAAACATAAATAAATGCTAAATAACAGCTGACAGCAGTGCTGTGCAGTGGCAATATGAGCAAATACTTAATGCCCATATTTGCTCATTTTTAAAAACACCAATAGAAAACTGCCAAAATTACATTTAAAAACAGATAAAAATTTAGTACACAACCTCTATACAAATTTTTACATCAAATTCTAGTCTAATTCTTGACATACTTTTTCGTAAACAAAATTTACATTATTGATAAATTGTTTAATTTTTCGTATTCCATGTTACAATTTTTCACGTAAGACAAAATAGTTAGCGTGAAAACTAGAAATGAAATACTAAGGTAGTGATAAAATGTAAATTGGTTTGATAAATCATGAAAATTTAAAAGATAAAAATGACATTTGATCGGAAAAAGTCCTACTACGATTTTTTGCAAACAAAAGTTTTAGTTTTTGACGTAGAACTTGTGCACGAAATTGTGCCTATTTTATAAATGTATAAATGGCAGTTTTCGTATGATATTTTGTGAGTTCAGATTATTTTAGAGTATAAGGGTAGCTAAGATTAAAAAAAAAACAGATATACTTTTGGAATCAATTTAATTGAAACAACAGTTATGAAACTGATCGAAGGAAGCGAGAGGGTCAGAGCCTGGTTAAGTTGACATATAATTCACACTACCAACTATTTTTACAACGCAATTCGAAGTCCGATTAATATTATAAAGGTGGCTGATCCATTCGACGTTTATATAATAAACGTCGGAATGCATATTGTAAATCGTAGGATGCCGCTCTTGAACGCTGCAATTGGCACAAATCGAATACAAGAACCAGTAGTTTTATTTTTTCACGACCTACAAATGATATTAATAGTAATAATATATACACTTAGAAAAAAATACAATTGACTCAATGAAATGTCTTAATGTCTGATCGCGATAGAATATTTGATTGGTGTACAACTAAATATGAATTGGTATGTTTAAATATTATTTGATAGGAACAGATTTCAGTTTTTTCATGTAACATTTCGTTATAATAATCAAATATTTATTCTTGACCAGACATTAAAATATTTAATAATAATAATAATAATAATAATAATTTATCTGTAGTTTGATTCTTGTCTCTCTTCCTATAAGCACGTTACTACAGAAAACAGGATTGCGGGCCCAATCCTTTTGATTGCCAAAGTAATAGCGATAATGTCAATTATTAGCTACTTATCCGAAGCATGTATAGATGTATGCGCGCGCGCGCGCGCGTGTGTGTGTTCGTGTGTAACGAAGCGTTGGACAAAGGCGTCCTAGCGACCGCGGGGGTGCTGTGCTGTATGTATATTAGGGTGGTCGTTATTTGGGGTCAAAATTAATTTTACCCTTTCCGCCCCCTAAATCGGTTCGAAATACGTAAAAAGTAACGCTGTATTTTATCAGATTTTTAAAAAAATGTTTAACCCTTGACCACGGAGGTTAAAGTTTTCCATTTAAAATACATGGGATTTTTCCGCATTTGCAGTCACTATTTTACTGTGGGCCTAAATATTTTTGTAAAATTTTGAAATTCTCACAAATTAGTTCACAGGCATGCTGCTACATGGAAAAAAATTCCCAAACCCCTACCCTCAAAATGTTGTATAACATCACCATGATAATTATAATTTTTTTTTTTTTCATTTATTTTGCTTCCTCGTTTTTTTTTTATACGTGTATTTAGAATAGAATAATTTTCTAAATGAGTTACAAATTCTTAAGTATTGTCTCCTTTTTTGCGTCTGGATTATTTTTTCGATATTCACTTACAATTTGTAAAATGAACTGTTTTTGTTGTTCGTTCCGTGTGAGTATTTCATTGTAATCGGTGAACAGACGAACACCTCTTTCCGCGGCGTCGTTAATCACTGTTAATTGTTTTGTGATTTTCAAACCGATTGCGTAATTTTCATTTTGACTCCAAACAGATGGATCAGTCTTTAGAAACTCGTGATCAATTCCAAACCTTCGGAAAAAGTTGAGCGTTTGAGGGGTTACGAAATGATCCATTTCTTTGTCATAGTAACCACCAATATCTTTCAAATTGACCTGGATTCGTTTGGGGAACAATTCATCGATTTCTTCGTGTGGATTCAATTTCAAAACCATCTTGCGCCGGAAATATGAATTATTTTCCGACCGATAGTGAGATTGCACCGTGAGTAAAGTCCGTGATAACTAATAAAAAAACGACTTCAAAAATATTTTTTTCAATTACTTTGATTTAAAAACCAAACCGATTTTGATGAAATTTCTATGGGACCAATCTGAAAGTATATCCTTTCAAATGAAAAAAGAATTTTCCAAATCGGTCCATAAATGACGGAGTTCTGAGATAACAAACATTAAAAATAAAAGATTAAAAAAAAAAAAAAAAATTATAATTATCATGGTGATGTTATGCAACATTTTGAGGGTAGGGGTTTGGGAAATTTTTTCCATGTAGCAGCATGCCTGTAAACTAATTTGTGAGAATTTCAAGATTTTACAAAAATATTTAGGCCCACAGTAAAATAGTGACTGCAAATGCGGAAAAATCCCATGTATTTTAAATGGAAAACTTTAACCTCCGTGGTCAAGGGTTAAACATTTTTTTAAAAATCTGATAAAATTACAGCGTTACTTTTTACGTATTTCGAACCGATTTAGGGGGCGGAAAGGGTAAAATTAATTTTGACCCCAAATAACGACCACCCTAATGTATATATCTACGTTTACTACGTCAGTGCGTCGGAGTTACATTTTTCTTGCACTTAAATATTGTAAAATTATTGTTCAATCATGCCGAAAACAAATGCTGATAAGTGTGTTGTATGTTTTTATGTAAAACAATGTCAATATTTTTTCTCTTGGTTATTAATTAGTGGAATATCAGGCCTATAGTTTAGTTTCCATTTGACTGGCCTATATTACAAAGTAAACATTGTAACCGTTAACTTTGTAACTACAGTCAAACCTCGGCACCTGCTCCCTAAGTCCCTATCCAGCTTCAATCCCTGTCCGCCGTTCTAGTGCCGTATTTAAAAAAGATTTATAGAAAATTTTCATCGTTTTGTGACGCATTTGTGCCCGGGGGCTTAACTTTAATAGGGCGAGACGTTTTGCTTTTTACATGTATACATTTTAGTTGGTTAAAAATCAAATAGTCAAAAAATAGTTGATATAAAAAAATGAGATTTTCAATAATTACATAAAATTATGATACAACATAGTTATAATTCAAGAAGGAATTATATTTACGCCTAGCTTTGAAGCGTATCTATGCCCATTTTTTCAGGGAAAAAATGTTCCAATTTACACATTTTTACTAATTACTTAATATGTATAAGCTGGAAAAAAAATCAATTTATAGGAAACATTTTCATCTGGACAGGGGTTGGATTAACGACAAAGTTTTTTGGGTTAATTTATCAAAACTTTGTTTTGCGTTTTCTTAAACACAATAAAGATTTTTATTTTGGAAGAATCCCGGCCACGCGGAACCTCATTCTATATTGTGTTTAAAAAAAACCTAGTTTTGTGTTTTCTGAAACACAAAATGGTTTTTTTTTTTTCAGGAATGAAATTGGACCCGACCACGTCGTATGAAATTCCACGTAACCAGGATCCATGCAGCTAGGATTCTTACTAAAAAAAAAATCCCTCGTTGAATTCATACTATTATTACTTTGAAATTTTTCTAATTTTTTTTGTCCCTATCAATGTATCGCATCAAGTATTTTCAGGATTTTTAACTACTACCACGGTTTTTGAGAAAAAAATTAGGCATAGATAAGCTTTTAAAAACAGGCTTTTATATATGTATATAGGAAAATCAGCTTTTAGAACCGATAGTTTTCGATTGTTTATGTCAGATAGAGATGCACGAAGTCAATGAGAAAATATCTACTGGATTCAGTGCATATTTAAGATTATTACGTGATCGACAAGAACAAGTTTTTCTGCATAATATTTAAGCATAACAACTAGTGTGCTCGCGCTGTATAATAAATCTATGGAATCTCTCTTTCGCACGCTGCCTGCCCGGCAACCCGCGCACCGCCTCGCGGACCTGGACCTATCCGGACTCTTTTTCAAGCCGATGAGAGCTCGAGAAAACAGAAAACTTTGGCAGCTATATCAAATCCATGTACAAGTAATGTATCAAATAATGCACAAGTCACCGAACCGATCGATATATGAAAGTGTGTGTGTGCGTGTGCGTAGATATAGATATAGCAAATACATAGTGTGAGAGCTGCTTGTGGGCCAGCGAAGATCCGAACAAAACGGAACGAGCGATAACTCCTATTTATAGATGAAATAAGAACAAATAGTCGACAGATATTGTAGATATAATAATAGCGAAATAAAAAAAACATCTCGAAAGCGACTACGAGTTACCAAAAATCCTCTTATGGGTAGTCTCATCTTGTCAAAAAGAACGTTTTTCTTTTTCTTCGCAATTCTTAACATAAAATGAATATAATAATATTGCATACTTGTTACGATTTAGGGAACACGGACCTAAGAATGGCTTAGAATAATTCTAGAAATAAGTCGTACGTCATTTTATCGACGTAGGTACCATATGTAGAGTGAAATAACAGTTCAATCTGTTGGAAAATATATGTGCATTCAATGGTAAGACAGTGCACCAGCAAATCAACTACTACGAACATTTACCATCCGGAATGAATCTTCCGCTCCGGTATGCCAGCATGATTTAGTGAATTTCGGTCGGTAATGTCAATATCGTTTGCACCCCCGTGCCCACTCGAGCCCACTTGCTCGGCACCCTTTGGGTGCATTCCGAATTGAGCTCGCAGCGCTAATAGCTTCCTCCGCGGCGTTCCGAAACTGTAGGTAGCACGATGCGAGTGCGACGTCAGAGCCCGTCGCAAGGCTAGGGCTGCGCTCAATGTCCCTAGATAAAACGCTGTGGCTGCACTACCTCCCGACGTAGTGCAGCCACAGCGTCTTATCTTCCCGCCAAATATTGCCAAATATCACGGCGAGACCGTTCCGCGAGTGATTTGCTGAGGAATGGGGGGTATAAAACTATAATGTGCTACATCGTCGATTCGGAACGCCTAAAGTTGGGAAAGCGTAGCATATCACGCTGTAGCGCTGCCAGCTCAATTCGGAATGCACCCAAAATAACCCAGGGTGAACCGTCTTTATATATCTTCAGTCAACGGTTCGGCTAAACACACCCATTGACTACGTTTTCCACCGTATGGTCAGGAGGCGGATTCTGGGCACGATCGAATTCGAATTCGACTCACCGCGAACGAAAATGTGCCATCGCAACGCCAATCTTTGTGTGCGGTTGATTTATGGCCTAGGGGAAAAAGTGTTTCCGGAAACGGAACCCGCGAAATCGAGCATACATAAAGCAGAGTGACCCACGCCCCCACGCGTATAAATCGAGAACACTGTACATAGAGCGTATTCGGAAATTGACTGACAGAGACTACGTTTCCATCGAGGGTCAGAATTGGGTCAGAGTCGGGTTAGGGTCGAGTTTTGTCGATCTGATCCCGCTTGTTTCCACCGGTACAGAGCCAGAGTAGGGTTAGAGCGGAGTTGACTGTTACCAACTGTTTTCAAACAGCACGTTATGATTGCTAGGTTATGGTATTCATAACAAACAGTTTACCGAATCCCAAAAAAATAGCGGAAATAAATCATGGATCCGAGATTAATACTTATCAATCAATATGTTACTAATATGCATAAACTGTTTGAAATTTTTAAGGAGCGGCGTCGGAGAGCAGCGCAAAGATTCGACGTTATCAAGTTGGTAGTGCTGAATTAATTCAACTCGACTCTAACCGTTTCCACCGGAGTCTATTTCGACCCTACCCTAAATTTTTATTGGGTAGAGTTTGGATAGACCCGAGGCGTTTCCATCGCTAAACCGCGCACACGAACTCAACCCTAACCCGACTCTGACCCCATTCTAACCCTCGATGGAAACGTAGTCAGTACTGTCAGTACTGATGCTGGTTGTACTGGAAAATCGGTGTCCTATTTTACTGACAGTGCTGCCTCTACTTGTAAATCCGAACGCATTTCAGTATTCTCAGCATACTGCCTATACATACATCATTTGTTTAAAGCGAAAGTCGCCATTACTGGCTCTGCACTACCTCGCTTGTGACGAATGCGAAATTCGTCGCTAGAGCGCGGCTCCTTCTTTTGTGCGAAAAACCGCGAAAGTATGAAACCTTAAAATTCAATCTTCGATATCCATGTAATTTTATGGCAAGTGGAATAATTATTTTATATGTAGCCTTATTATTTGAGAAATCACGAGAGGAACGTGATAGGGGATGTGGTGCTTAACTAATAAATTATAACGATAAGAAGTAATATTTGAGAATAACCAGAAATAATAACTATTTTATAGTATTATGAATACGTGACTAGCATATATACACCTCGATTTCTATATCCTTTATTATTTACAGAACACTGTAACCGTTTCAACGTAGAGTAAACCTTTCGACTAATATAAATAGTTTCTTATTACCGAATTTGCTCGGTGTTTCAAATCGACTCTCCGTACACGGGATATGTCGATCATCGGATCGTAAAGATAAGCTGAGAACAAGAACGATCTTTGTGGGAATGAAAGGGCCAACGCACAACGGGTCAGACCCTTTGGGTGGGGAGAGTGCAAGGGATGTGATTGGATGCATGCGAGTGATGCGTACGGAGTCTGCGCGAAGACTCAAGAAAAGGTCTGGACCTTTGTAATGTAAAAGAGAGCAGAAAGAACGGAGACCAATTCCGACCACCCTCGAGAACACACTTTTGTAAGACTGATAATATCCCAAAAAGAATAAAAGTGTTCAATCTTCATTTTTCGTTTTGAGTTTTGATTTACGTATCTGGAAAATTTCCAAGGCGAGCTTTAGCTCCTTGCCAATCGAACCCATTTGAATTAACATTATTTTTAATTGCACGTTTTCCCGCTCGGAGCGTTACATTTTATGGTGGCAGCGCGGTGGGATATACAAAATTGGACTTGCGAATTTTCCTGTGAGAGACATTTATCGGAATTGTTAATTTTCCGTGTGAGACAATTTGTGAACTTTTATTGACTCGCGTCGCGAAACTTCCGAATGTGAAAATAGTTTGAATATCGAGTGAGGACTTTGAACAATGCGACTGCGTGAGTGGATTCGCGAATGACTGTATAAACCGTGAAACTTTTAAACAAAGTGATACTGTTAAAAGTGAAATAAACTGGACACGTGAATTTTAAAGTCTAGTCGATATCTATTTAAGACTGTGGTATTTGAATATTTTTATCGTCGTTTTTGAATTGACGTGAGTGACAGATAAAAAGATCGTAAACATAAACTGTAATACTGATTGTTACGACCGAATTGCCGCAACCTTTCTCCAGGGTTTTGGCGTGGTTTTCCACCCGGAGGCGAAAGGATATATATATGGAAAATATATATATATATCGGGGTTGTTGACGGTGCTAATAGGACCACGCAAAAAGTACCCTTACGCAACCGTAGGCACAACAAAAGGAAGAGAGAGAGAGAGAGAGAGTGGACTGACAATCCATTAGAACGAGAACGAAAATTCAATGTTCAGCACGAGAGGAAGAGAGACAGAGGCACTTTGACCGACTACCCATCGAAGCGAGAAGGAAGCTTCAATCTTCAGTACGAGAGGAAGAGAGACAGCATTTTGACCGCCGAGTATACACACCGGAGCAAAAGGGAGACTCCAACCCTCCGTGCGAGAGGAAGAGAGATGGCATCTGAAGCGACGGCCCATTGAAGAGAGAGAGAGAGACTCAACTACCTAAACGAGAGGAAGAGAGATAGAACCATCGAACAACGATATCACCATCAAGATCTTCTAAAGTAGTAAGCCACCACATCAAATTGTTTGTAACGCGTTCCTCTCAGAATATAGTAGTTTCATTTTTATTCTCAAATTGAATATACACAAGGTAAATAAAGGTATATAGTCGTCGTATAGCAGTCAAAATGACTGATATCGCGGAGACTATGGATAATGATGAACCGTCAGGTAATTCCGGGGAAAATAGCAGTAATTCCTTAAATAATTTGCAAGGTACAGCCCGCGAACTTAATCATGAAAACGATAGTAGCGATAGAAATCAGTCCGAAAATAATCCGTTAGATTTATCGCAAGTCTCAGCTTTGGTACCAGTCATTAATAGACGAGACGGATCGAGCACGACGATGTCTGACACGAGCAACAATTTACCGCCCGGTAACGCCGGTATGTTGCCCTCTATTCCAAGGAGCGAACACGCCACCCAAACTCTTTCACAAAATTGCAACCCCTCGACCTCGACAAGTTCAATCGTGACTCACTCTAGCACTGGAAATGACCATACCGAAGGTTACATGAACTTTAAATCAGCCCTAGAATTTTTGCCAAAATTTTATGACGGTCAGAATATTCCTGTTTCGAAATTCGCGCGAGATTGCATATTTGCGCAAGAGTCAATTCTTCCAAAGGAAAGACCCTTATTACTCCGCATGGTACGGTCCAGATTGCGTGGTGATGCCGACCTTTATTTGCAAGATCAAGAAATAAATTCATTAGAAAATTTATTAAACGATTTAAAAGCCGCATTCTCACCTCATGAAAACGTACAAGATCTCACTGCAATGCTTTCGACTGTTGGACAAAAAACGGACGAGACAGCCGAAACTTATGGGGTTCGCGTGCGAAAGATTTTAAATAAGTTGGTAACTGCAATAGAACATGAAAATGCCCCTGAAATTTCATACGGAATGGTGCATGCCGCTCGAGCTTCCGCGATTGTTAACTTTATGCGTGGCTTAAAGAAAGACCTAGAATGGAGAGTTCGATTCAAAAACCCAAAAACTCTTCAGGAAGCTACGAGTTTTGCTAAAGCAGCCGAATGGGAAGTGAGTTATCAGGAGGGACTTCAAAGGGAAAACAATTCATCCGAGAACAAGGACAGGGATCCAAAAGAAAATAATAAATTCCAATCTCATTTTCAAGAACGATTTACCCCCTATCGTCCAAAAAGAATATCGCGCGTATTTACCTTTGACACAGCGCACGCTGGGGAAACATCGCGTGGATCAAATCTTAATATAAGACGCAGCATGAATTCGAAACAATTCAATACAACTTCGAAACACGACAGTAATTCATATAACGTTTCAAATTGCTATAATTGCGGTGAAGCAGGGCATTTAGCTCGCGGATGTTTAAAGAAAAAACAAGATAATTGGATTCAGTGTTATGCATGTGGAAAGGTGGGTCATATTGCTCGCGATTGTAATAACAAGAAAACGCATAATAATTTTCAAAGCCGCGAAATCGAAGGGAACGCTGCAGAACGTGTTCCTAAGCAATCCCAAGTAAAAGAAGCCGTGAAATTTGGAAAATCTCTTAAAGATCGAAAAGGGGCTTTAAACTAGAAGGAAACTCGGAGAACAAGCGCGACTTCGAGGAAGCAAAGCCGAAAGCGCTCATTAAAATAATAATATTAACAATAAAGACGCGAAAAACGGCAGAGACACCCATTGTAACCCTTGAAAGCGAAAACTTTACAGCGCACCAAACTACATTTGTAATCGACACGGGTGCTCAGGTAAATTTGATTAAAAGAAAAAATATTAATTCGAACGGTAAAATAAATGAACAAGAAATTCTCAAGTTGTACGGAATAGGTCCCGGACCTGTCGAAACACAAGGGGCTATCCAAGTAAAAATCGAGGATGAAATGGTTGAATTTCACGTGGTTCCCGATAATTTCGCTATCAGACAAGACGGACTGTTAGGGATGACTTTTCTCAAAGATCAAGACGCGGTAATCCATATAAATAGGAAATTAATGACGACGAAAATAGGAACATTTCCCTTTCGCAATTGTGAGACTTTCCTGATCGCTGCTCGATCATCTCAAATTATTTCGGTGCCCATAAAAAACGCAGACTTAGAGACAGGATATTTGGCATTCGTCGATATTGGTAAGGGAATTTTCCTTGGTGAAAATATAGTAAAACAAATAGATGGTTTTGCTAAAGTTTATTGTACGAATACAACAACTCGACCCGTAGAATTAACGATTCCCCCGCTAGAAATAGAGGAATTCGAAGTAATAAAACCTGGTCCCCGTACTGCTCGTAAAGCTGAACCTGAAGGAGATGCACGATCTGTGAATGGCGAAAGATTAACCGCATTATTGAAAAATATCGATCTCAGTAAACATAATGTCGAGGAAAAGGAGAGTATCTTAGGATCAATTTCCGATTACCTGTACCAGTTTCGCTTACCAGGAGATAAATTAGGATGTACATCAGTTTTAAGGCACAAAATAAATACCACCGATGATAAGCCCGTGAATAAAAAACAGTACAGACATCCACCCGAACATAATGACGTTGTCATCGAACAATCGACCGAGTTGCTCAAAGATAAAGCCATTTCAGTATCCGATTCACCATATAATTCGCCAGTTTGGGTTGTCCCAAAAAAATGCGATTCTCAGGGTAATCGTCGATGGCGAATGGTAATAGATTACCGAGGATTGAATGAAAAAACAATCGGAGACGCGTATCCCCTTCCCAATATTACAGCAATTCTGGATCAGCTCGGTAAAGCAAAATATTTTTCAGTATTAGATCTTGCTTCTGGTTTTCACCAGATCGAAGTTGAACCAGCAGATCGACCCAAAACCGCTTTTTCTACCCCATATGGTCATTTTCATTTTAATAGAATGCCTTTTGGTTTAAAAAATGCCCCCGCCACGTTTCAAAAATTAATGGATCAAGTTTTATCAGGATTACAAGGCAACGAGTTATTTGTTTACATGGACGACATCGTAATTTATGCGAACTCTCTCAGAGAACATGAGAAAAAACTGAAAAAACTATTGGAAAGATTAAAAAACGCCGGACTCGTTCTTCAGCCAGAAAAATGCAAATTCTTATGCAAAGAAGTTTTATATCTCGGGCATGTTATTACAAGAGAAGGAGTTAAACCAGACCCGAAAAAGATAGAAGCAGTAATGAGTTTTCCTCGTCCAAAAAATTGTAAAAATATTAAACAGCTTTTAGGACTTGCTGGTTATTACAGACGTTTTATCCCGAATTTTGCCTCAATCGTAAAGCCTTTAACGATTTTACTGAAAAAAACAAACGATTTTCACTGGAGTCAAGCGCAAGAAAATTCATTCAATGAAATAAAGAAAATTCTATGCACTCAACCATTATTACAGTATCCCGATTTTACCAAACCATTTGTAATCACGACAGACGCATCCGGTTTTGCATTAGGCGCTATACTGAGCCAGGGTCCCGTAGGTAAGGATCTTCCGATAGCGTATGTTTCCCGTACCCTCAATGCCGCAGAGATAAATTATTCTACCACTGAAAAAGAATTATTGGCTATAATATTTGCTGTAAAACAGTTTCGTCCCTATGTATTTGGTCGTAAATTTACCTTGATCACTGATCATC